>CATNUY010000229.1:0-600000 GCA_951217065.1 Baccha elongata | reverse complement strand
AAAAAATTCTCGATATGATCTCCATTGTTTAGAAGGCATAGATTATATCTCCTTGCAATGGCTTCACATAAGTTTATGCTTGACAAATTTTCCTGCAATTTGACTATAGCGACTTCAATTCGTTCCTTCAGTTGTTCCAATGATACTATTTCCACTTCGTAAACATAATTCTTCATAAATCCCCATGCATAGAAATCTAGGGGAGTTAAATCTGGTGACCTAGGCGGCCATTCCGTGGGGCCCCTTCTTCCGATCCAACGGTCACTAAAATGATCATCCAGCCAGTTTCTCACCTGTAAGCTGTTGAGGTGAGTTCCTGAACAGGCGTAAAGTGGTACGGGTGTAAATTTTCCGCCCGAAGTACTCGACATGCTCTAGATTGGGACACTCCAAGCATAGTGGATATCCTTCTTGTACTGACGGAGGGATTATTTCGGACTAAATCCAGAATTCTTTCATCTAAGATTCTTGACTCATCAGAAACTGGCCTTTCGCTTCTTCGATGCTCCAGCACTCCATGATCTCTTAGACGTCGGTGGATTCTTGGAAACGTGCTATGATGGGGACACCTCCTATCAGGATATCTTTCAGCGTACAGTCTTTCGGCTTCACGACTTCGACCATTAGCTAAACCGTAGCAGAAATGCATGTCCGTTAATTCTTCTCGGGTGTATGAGCTTGACATCGTTACGTGTTAATGAGTTAATATTCAAATTTGGAATAATTACTAAGCAAAACTGCAATGCCTTTTATTTATCTTGCGTTGCAATTTTCTTCTTTTTTTTTCAATAAAAAAAATGCGGTGTTATTGTCCCTATTGTCCCCATAACAGGTAGAACCCATAGGCTGCGGGCAGGCCAAGGCAAAAATATTGACAGGTCAGTTTTCAGAAGTTATCAATGAAAATAATATTAATCCAGGGTTATTCCAATACTATTTAATTTTATTACGTTCTCATAAAACTCCAATTAAAAAAAAAGTAAAAAAACTAAGATTAATGCTAAATAAATAAATAAATTGCTTCGTTACAATAAAAATAAATGTTTTTCTTAGAAAAAGGTGGTTTTGGTTTTTTTTTAATTTCTTGAGAACGACATAAAATTTTTGCATCTGGTTTTTTTATTTAGACTTAAAATTAATAACAGCATTGAATTTTGAAATTAAAATTAGCACTTAATTACGTAAAATTTTGAAAAAAATGAATTTGAAATTTTTTTTTCAATTTTTTTTTTCAAAATTTTGACTTTGAAAATTAATATTTCAAAAACTATTTCTTAAAAAAGATTTATTTAAAAACAGTATGAAAGAAAAAGTTATTAGCTTTTCGAAAACGTATCGCACAGCATTGTGAATGAAGCCGTTGATTTTAAATATTTTTTTTCCCATTTTAAGTCAGTTTTTTCGAAAATTGCCCCTCCCGGCTAAACGGAGGGGAATAGACCCCCCCTCCCATACGATTTTTTTCTTGTCTCAACGCATCCTACACGCCCTAGCATTTTGTCGCATTGCTCATGACTCACCCTGTATACAATTGCCTGATGCAGCCTCACATCAGGGTAAAAGAATGGCTTGGTACAATTGCAGTGATATAATAATTTTTTATTTCTTTACTGTTGGTATTTATACAAAATATTCTTACAAACTACCTACATAACTAGGGCACTTAATTAATGATTTCATAATAATTTCATAATAAATAATGGAAATTATCAGGAAATCAAAATACTGCAAATCTGCAGTTATTGCAAATTAATAGGTTACGAGCACAGGCATGACTAAAGTAACGATAATAATGAATTCAAAGAATTTAAAGTTGTTGTTGATGATGTCAACATATATGTTGTTAATTAGTTTATTTTCCGTATGGTATGTTTCGAACAAAAAAAAGATATCATATTGATTAATAAAACTATAAAAGTCATTGAATATTGAGTTATTATCTAGACCAGAAATATTATAAGATAAAATTTTAAATTTTTTTAACTTAACATTATAACAACTACTTTTAGTTAAGGACAGACGGCATTACAATTCAGAATTACGTTGCGTTAACGCAATACTCGTTGAGTGGCCTCGCTCTACCGAACTGCTGCTTGCAGCCTCTGATATTGGGTAGCCACCTTTATTGTTGTATTTCTGAACATGCCCATTCGAGCTGTCAGCAACAATCAGCTGGTTGAGCAATGTCATTGCGCACGTTCGGGTGCACACCAAAATTGCTTTTACGTCTGTATCGTATGAGTTTGTGAACGACCAACACCGGATAGGTGCCAAAATTCACACAAACACATATTCGTAGTCAGTTGTGTGGCAAGGCAATCCTCCCTTTGCTTCATGAGTATATTGAAAATTTTAGGATACCTTCAGATTTATTTACCCACCTCAGCCATATAGTTGATCAGTTGTGTTTTTACATGGAATTACAACAACAGAAAAGTATGCGAACCAGAATAGTTGTGCACATGAACGCAAGCATTCAGCATTAATTTTTACCTTCGTATCTTAAGTTGTTGTTTCTATCGTATCTATCTATAATCAATGTTTGTCCTCGAATTTCCATTCTAAGCGATTTATGTTCAATGTTTATAATTTATATCTTTTTTAAGTTCAAAAAGAAATCTTCGTCTGTTTCGCGATGCTGCTGTGTAATCTTTATGCATGGATATTCCAGTGTCGCGTGTTTTACTTTTGCAAATCAACACTCGGCGACATATTTTTTTTTTTTGCATTTTAGTAAGCACATTACATATAAAAAATTCTTGCCCACGTATCAATAGTGTTTCTACCACAAAATTGTCACCATTGAATCCAATAACCACATGCACACTTCCTTCGCTTTCTTGTAGGACTTTCGCCGTTTTCCTTTGGTATATGCATGACAACATTCAACCCATTAGCTTTCGACTCCGAAAATTCGAACTGACTCAAGGGAGTTGAATCCAGCATATATAATTTATATTATAGTATCGCCGATATACTAAAAAATATATTCTATCTGTTCTCCACCGGAGAAAGAGATTTGTATTTAAAAAATTGTCACTTTTATTCAATTTGAAGCCTCAGATCCCTTACCGCTGGTGGGGGGAAATCTTTAGCTAATACGTCAAGATGAATTTTAGATCTGAACAGTTTGAGATCGAACGATCCCTTTTTATACAACTTACTTGCTAACGCAGCAAATCTTAGTTTGTCTGCGGATGATGCAATAATTAAAAGAATATTTTTTATTATATACAAAGAATAATTCTTGGTTAGGCCAAGAAGTGTTGATACTGCATCATATCTTAATAGTTCTCATATCCCTTTTTTGTTTACTTTATTTGTATGGAGATACACAAGTGTGTTCTCATATTACTTAAGATTTATGGGGACGCACAAGTGTGCTCTGATATAACTCCTCCCCCTTTAGATTCTTCTAATGGTTGAAATGAGACCGTTGGAAGATTTACATTATTTATCTTCCTTTTATAATTTTTTATTTGTATACAAACATAAATTATTAAAGTGGTTACAATGATTACAATGATTAAATATATCGTTAGGTTTGGTTTCTTATAATTATATTTCAACTCTTCTATTTCTTTTAAATTGTTTATGTTTTCGTAATGTAATTCTTTGAATGACAAATCTTCTATTTTGGTAAAATTGATATTTAAGATGGTGTTAGGAATTATTGGTTCATATTTGTAATTGTTTTTTTCATAAATTTCATTATTTATTCGTATTTGACAATTTTGGAATTTAAGAAGATAATTTCCTTTAACAAAAATATTTTGTTTATTACATGTTTGGTTCAATTCTTGTTGTTTAACATTCATAAGTATAAGGTTATTGTTACCTATGTCTAAAATCTTTTCATTTTCATTTTTTATAAAGTTACAATGCATGTGTTTGTTAAAAAGGTTTTCAATACAATTATCTTTTATTTCTTTTAATTTTTTTAGATGTTTTGTATCTTCATACATAATTTGGTTATTTGTTAAATATAAATGTTTATTTATTTTCAATTGCATATTGTTATATTTATTAGGTATTGGTTGTATATATAATTTTTGATATGTTTCATTTGTAAATACAGGTAATTTGATTACAAAAATTATGTTGTTCTTATATAAAGCAAGACTTAATTGTGTGTCTTCTAAATTGTTTAATTGAATGTTATGATGTTCTATTTCTTCTGTAGTTAGAATATCTCTGCTTAGTACTCCTAATCTAGAGGTCATTATTACTTCTTTAATTTTCTCAATATCTTCATGCAAGTATTCAAGATTTTCTCTTAATTTTATTTCGTATTGAATTTTAGCTATATCTTTTTCATAATCATAAGTTCCTATGAAATTATCTAGTTTCTTTATTATTTCTTTAGTTTCATTGTTAAGAGTATCGGTGAGAATTTTAATTTGTTTGTTAAATTTGTCATTGATTATAATTTGTTTATTTAGGTTTAGAATTTCATTATGATCGTTTGTTTCTATTATTTTTAGATGTTCTTCTATATCTTGTCTATCTCTATCGTCCATTGTACCAAATAAGAATTGTAATCCTGTACCTACTATATTGAAGAGTCCACGTTTTTGTCTATTAACTGTAGGATGTGGTAAAAGGATTTGAAATTCATTGCGTATTTTTAGCATTTTTCTTTCTAAGCTACTATTTTCCTCAGGTAATCTTTTAATGTTTCTTTCCATTATTTCTATGTTTCTTTTATATTCAGTTAAATTAATAATGTGAAGGATCGTATTATATCTTTTGATAATTGAGGATTCTTCTAATTGGATTGTTGCAAAACCGTTTCCTTTATTTAGGTCGATAATTTCTAATTCTGCGTGTGCTGTGCTAAGAGTTTTCAGGGTCATCAACATGGTCATTATTTTCAGAATTTTCTCCGAAAGTTGCATTGTTCGATATGCTCTCACTAGATGATCTAGAATGGAATGATATATTTTCTTGAATTTTTTTAGTTTTCCTGAATTGATCTTTATGGAGTAAGCGTTACGCTTCTTTAATTGTATATTTATTATTAGTTTTATATATTACTTCTGCCTTTTTATATCGAGGTACAATTTTATTCTTAATACGTTCATGAGTTGTTGTTTTTATAAAATGTTCGTTTATGTCAACATCTTTTCTTTTTCCGTTTAATTTGTTTAGTATTTTTTCTTTTTTTTCTTCTATATTTTTATATACTACTTCATTATTTACCTTATTTAAATGGATGTCTATAGGTCTTTTCTAAGTTGTCAAATGTATGGTGTTATTATAAATTGAGAGAATGTTAATAACTTGATCTATTAATGGGAATGGATCATCTGTTTTTTCTACCTGAGATAGAATTCTAAGTTGTTCGTTTAGGGTACTATGAAATCTTTTAATGTCTGAAATACCGGTATGTCTGTTGGCTGTACAGTAATGTATTTCTATGTCATTGTTTGATAAAAAGTTTTTTAGGGTTTCTGCCATAAATGCATTTTCATTATCTAAAGTAATAAGTTTGGGTTTAGTCATATATGAAAATATTTTTGTCATAGCGTTCATAATATCTACGTATGTTTTATTTTTTATTTGTTCCACTGCAACATATTTAGAAAATTTATCAATACATTTAAGGTATTTTATATTTTTGTCTCTGAACAAGATATCCAAATGATAATGTTCGTGTGGTCCTTTAGGTGTAACTGTTTTTTCGTAAGGTAATTTGATTGGTTTCCTATCTATTTTTGTCATACAAAAATTACATTTGTTTAAAATTTTATTTATTAACTCTTTAAAATTAGGAATATAATATTTTCTTGCCAGTTCTAAATAAAGTTTTTCGATTCCAATATGATTTAATTCTTTGTGTGTTTTGATTATTATTTCATACCCATCTTTTATGTTTAAATCTTTTAAAATTTTTGTGCTTCTTTATAATATATTCTTCTTTCCTTTTTTATTTTCTCGTATCCATACATTTTGGAATTCGTTAAACGTTGTATCATTTTCAATATATATAGTGTTTGTAATACTTATATCAATTTCTTTTATTATTTGTAAGTATAATTCTTCATTCGGATTAGTGTTTTTAAAGGTTATTCGTCTTTTACCAGCATGCGGGAATATAATTGTTTGATCTCCATTTGCGTTGGAATCAAGTAAAATTTGTCTCTTAAAGTAATTAAGAGGTTTTTCGCTAATAGGTATAAAAAGAGAATTATCTTCTTACGCACTATGATTAGTTCTTAAATCTTCTTCTAATATGTTTAGTTTTGGTTCTTCTATTTTAATTCTTGAAAGAGCATCTGCTACCTTATTCTCTTTGCCTTGTATAAATTCAATTTTGAAATCATATTCTTCTAGTTTAATTTTCCAGCGTTGCAATTTTGAATTTGGCTCTTTTAAATTTTGTAACCATATTAAAGGCCTATGGTCAGTTTTAATTGTGAATTTTCTACCGTAAAGGTAATGCCGAAATTGAGACGTTGCATATACAATTGCTAGCAATTCTTTTTCTATTGTAGAATAGTTTTGTTCGTGTTTGTTTAATGTTCTTGATGCAAAAGATAATGGTCCGTGTGATTGACTAAGAACTGCGCCTATGGCATAGTTTGATGCATCAGTAGTAAGTATAAATTCTTTTGAAAAGTCTGGATGTCTGTTCATAATATTGTCTGTCATCATTGTTTTAAATTTTAGAAATGCGTCTACATAATTTTTATTTTTTATATCTATTTTAGCGTTTTTTTTTAAAGAAAGTGTAAAAGGTTTAATAATTTTTGCGTAGTCTTGTATAAACTTACGATAATATCCGGTTAATCCAAGAAATGCTTGAATTTCTTTAACTGTAGTGGGTATGGGAAAGTTTTTTACTGTTTCAATTTTTTTGGGATTTGGTTTTATACCATTTGGTGTTATTATATGCCCAAGAAATTCGGTTTCATGTTTCATGAACTCTGATTTATTAAGGGATACTTTGAGGTTTGCTTTTCTTAAAACGTTCAATATTAGTTTAATATGTGTTATATGTTCTTGCAGATTTGTAGAAAAAATTATTATGTCATCTAGGTAAACGTAACAGATTTTGCCTATGTGATCTTTTAGTACTTCATTCATTAATCGTTAAAAAGTGGCAGGTGCGTTCTTTAAACCGAATGGCATTCGAAAAAACTGATAATGTCCAGAAAGTGTGCTAAATGCTGTTCTTTCTTTATCGTTTTCTTCTATTTCAATTTGATAAAATCCTTTAGTAAGATCTAGTGTGTTAAAATAATTACAATGTCCAAGTTTGTCAAGTATTGCATCAATATTAGGAATAGGAAATTTATCCTCTTTAGTTTTAAGATTTAATCTACGGTAATCGATAACTATTCTCCATTCTTTGTTTCCATTCGAGTCTTCCTTTTTTGGTACCACCCAAATAGGAGCATTATAAGGAGATTTTGAAGGTTCAATTATTTTTTGTTCTAACATTTCTTTAATTTGTCGATCAACTTCTTTTTTATGAAACTCAGGGTATCTATATATTCTGGTGTATACAGGTGAATTATCATCAGTAGGTATTTTGTGTTTGACATAGTTAGTAAAAGCTAAATCATCGCCTTTGTGATAAAAAGTTTGATTCATTTGATTACAAATTTTTAATAATTCAGATTTTTAATCATTATTAAGATGATCTGTGCGTAATTCGTTCGTGAAATTTGGTATACTAAAATCTTCTTTAATGTGATTCATATGGTTAATTGAATTTTCATATTCAAATTCTTCAGTTTTATTAAAAAAAATTGGAAATGTTCTTTCATTTAGTTTTAATAATTTTTCTTTGTAAAATATAGTAGCATTTTTAGGGATTAGTATATTATTACCCAGTAAACCGTTATATTCATTAGAAAAGTTATAAATTTGAAATTCGGCGTCTTCTAAGACTGGTAAAGCGAATTTTTCTTTGGGGAAAATAGCGTCTTTATAAATAGTTATAGGGTTACCTGCTGTTTTAATTGTTAATGGAGAAATTCTACTTTTTAAATATTGTGGCGGTGTATCTTCTTCGTTTATTATACTATTAGTTGCACCGGTATCTATTAATAGTCTTATACTTGTATTTTCTTTTGTTAATCTGATATAGGGTAAACCTTGTTTAGTGTCTCCGAGGCTACATATTGAAAATTTGCTTCATTGTAAGGTTCTTCTCTAATAAAATTGTTTGTAGGAGGATTAAAACGTCTAAGTTGAGATGAGCTTGGATCTATATCCATTGGTTCAATTTTTTGTGGATATTGTTTATATTGTTGTCTATTTTCATTTGGTGTTTGGTAATTTTGATTATACTGTCTTTGGTTTGAAAAATTATTTTGAGAGTGGAATGGTTTAGGTTGCCAATTGCTTCTCTTATTATTATTATTCTTATTATCATACCGATTTTGTTTAAAATTGTTGTTTTTATTTGCTGTTTCATTATTTTTAAAATCAAAGCTGTTGTTAACAAATTGTGCTTGGGCAAGTTCATGAAGTGCTGACTCCATAGTTGAAGGCTTTAAAGAATATAAAATCGTTCTCATGTGAACTGGTAACTTTTCTTTAAAAATTTTTAAGGCTGTTTCGTTGTTTCTAGGAATATCTAAGTGATTTCCTTCTTGAAGACATTTTTGATTAAGAAGTGAAAGTGTTTTTTGAATGTAATTGTAAAATTTTAAGACATCACCACGAAATTGGGAACTTCTTAAATCTTCATACAATTGGTAACTATTTTTGAAGCCACCGAAATTTTCTAACAACATTGCTTTTATATCTATCCATTTCGTTAGATGTGTGTGGATTTCTATGGCCTGTCTTGCTCGGCCTATAAATTTTGATTTCAAAAGATTAATACACATTCTCTGACTTTGTTCGTTAAAAGTCAATAGTGTGGGTATTATGTCGTCTACATTGTTTAAAAATATTGGGAGATCTTCCGTTCTTCCATCAAAAGTCGAAAGTCTTTCTATATATTTTAATGGGTTGAGTTCTAAGACTCTTAATGAACTATTATTAACACTATTTTGTAACATATTTGTATTTAAATTAGGACTATTATTACCATTTGATGCGGCTGCTTCTGTTGCTGTTGCTGTTTGTTGGATGTTCATGATGTTTTCTGAGTCTGCTTCTGGTACGTAATATGGTTTTTGGCGTTGGTTTTCTCTATGATGTCTTGTCTTGAATTTTTTTATTGTCTTCTTTATTATCGAACACGTTGGGGCTTTCGACATGGATGATATTTGCCTCGTAAAGTTGTTCTTCCTTCTTTATATATTTTCTTTTTTCTAATTTTTCTTTTTCACTTCACTTTTTGTTTTATTATATAAAATACTTCAGGTTTATTTTATTTCTTTGTATGTTTTCTTTTTTTCTGGTTTTTCTTTTTCACTTCACTTTTTGTTTTATTATATAAAATATTTTGTGAATTATTTTTCCTCTACGGATTTCGTAGTATAGGGCATATTCATTGACCTGAACTACTAAAATAATTCTTTCGAAAGAGATTCAATGTTCGTTTGAATTCTTTCGTTAAGATAGATTTTTAATTTTTCGCTTTTCACAAAAAAAAAATTGTCCACAATCACGAGTTACGAGTTGCTTTAAATATTTATTTTTTTGTCTTTATTTTGTCAATCAAACCTTTAAGCTTAGTACCACAATCACGAGTTACGAGTTGCTTTACGTATTTTGTCGCTTGTCTAGTGTTGATTTTCACAATTTTTTTTTTCTCACACAATCACGAGTTACGAGTTGTTATAAGTTTCGCGAAAAACGAGATTCGATCACTGGACTACCATCTCTTTATATGATTTGCATTCATATATCTGATTGGTATCCTACCGACTGCGCCATTTATATTATAGTATCGCCGATATACTAAAAAATATATTCTATCTGTTCTCCACCGGAGAACAGAAAATAAAAGACAAAGATTTGTATTTAAAAAATTGTCACTTTTATTCGATTTGAAGCCTCAGATCCCTTACCGCTGGTGGGGGGAAATCTTTAGCTTATACGTCGAGATGAATATTAGATCTGAACAGTTTGAGATCGAACGATCCCTTTTTATACAACTTACTTGCTAACGCAGCAAATCTTAGTTTGTCTGCGGATGATGCAATAATTAAAAGAATATTTTTTATTATATACAAAGAATAATTCTTGGTTAGGCCAAGAAGTGTTGATACTGCATCATATCTTAATAGTTCTCATATCCCTTTTTTGTTTACTTTATTTGTATGGAGATACACAAGTGTGTTCTCATATTACTTAAGATTTATGGGGACGCACAAGTGTGCTCTGATATAACTTATACCTGTTGTAGTTGCGATTGCAGTGTTTAATTGCTTTGTTGAAGAAAATTTCAACAAAAAAAAAATGGCTATGTCCGATTTCGTAGGCATGTCTTGTCGTCCAAAAGCGAGACACTGAGGAGATGCTTCTTTGCTTTTAGTTGAACTGGTGCATGGTTGTACTCGTCAACCTTTTTGGCTAAACGATTCCTTTGGTGTTGTCATTAAGACTGTGTATGTGAGACCCATGGAGATACAATAGTCTCTCATGGTGCCGTGAAATAACGCCGAGCAAAATAACGCCAAATTCCGAAATTCGGCCTTATTTCGCTTTATGAAAGCGAAATAACGCCGAATTTCCATTTTCGGCGTTATTTCGCTTTCATAAAGTGAAATAAATTTCACTTTCATAAAGTGAAATAAAGCCGACTATTGCTTGTGAAATAAAGCCGAATTCAGAGAGAAAGTAAAAGAATTTTAAAAGGCAACTGCACTTGTTAAAAAAAGAAGTAAAATTTACCGTAATCAGTGTTTGTTGGTTGTAACTTGAAGTGGAATCATTTCATTAGTTGATAAAGAGTGATGCGCATCGGTTAAATGGCTTGTTTTAGCGAATCAGTTTTTGTGTATAAAATCTGTGAAGGTTTTAGGAAGCGAAGCCATTTAACCGATGCGCATCACTCTTTATCAACTAATGAAATGATTCCACTCCAAGTTACAATCAACAAACATTGATTACGGTAAATTTCACTTCTTTTTTTAACAAGTGCAGTTGCCTTTTAATATTCTTTTGCTTTCATTTTCAATGAAAGCAGGGAACCTATATCTGAATGTCTTTATAAATTATTAAAAGCGAAATAAGGCCGACTCGGCGTTATTTCACTTCAGCAAAGTGAAATAACGCCGAACATGGAAATTCGGCGTTATTTCGCTTTCATAAAGCGAAATAAGGCCGAATTTCGGAATTCGGCGTTATTTCGCCCGGCGTTATTTCACCGCAACCCAGAGACGGTGATGTTAGTAAAACTTTTACCACAAAAATTGATCTAATTTATCGTTATGTTAATAACAGCTGCATTGTACAGGAAAGTAACTGAACTGTTTCTATTATCGACAGCAATAGCGATGTAGAGTTTGAAAAATCATATAATTTGATGTGTTTTCCTTCTGAAGTTCTCAGTAATAAAAATTTTGATATTATTTTTGATTGAAATAAGCAATAAGTTAACCACAAACTTTTATTGATTGAGCAATTTTTTAACGTTTTTACCATGTTGTACCAAGTAATGTGCCAATCAGTTTTTTAAACCATAACCGAATTAATTCGCTATAAATTCAAGCAACCTGAGTTGCAACTTGAGTTAGCTAACTCGGTTTATATCGTGATGGTTTTCATTCATCAGGTTTCAACTCAGTTTGACTCGGTTTATACGATAAGAACAATAGCGCAATATTGATTTGTGCAGTGTTTCTATGTAGTTACGTTCCACAACATTGGTTTTGTCAGAGATTTGTTCTAAATTAAACCCTCTTGGGGCACTATTTTTCAATGGGAAATTATGATTTTCTTATTACATATGCAACAGTTTGATTGGTGATGTGAAATAACGCCGATAGAAGTAACGTCAAATTCTAAATTCGGTCTTATTTCATTTTCGAAAGGGAAATAACACTGGATTGGCCTTATTTCGTTGTGGTAAACGATATTATGCCAAAAATATTCTGTTTAATTTTGGAAATAGAGCCAAATTATTTTGTAATAAAAAGTATATACAAGGGGAGGGAGTATGCTTCCCTCTGATACCCTGCTGTCTGGGTTTACAATAGGATTTGGGGTTGGTGCGGGTTTGTGTTACTAGAAAAAACTAAACTTCGGTGAAGTCTTCGCTTATTGCTTACGGTGTTGTCGGCGTCGGTCAGCGATACTCAAAGAATCCATTTTAGTTAGAGGTGTATGTTATTCATTTTAAAATCTAATAATGAAATAAAGTGTTGGAACAATACAATTACTACTCATAACAAATAACAACAAAATTCTATCCCTTTGAATAAAATCTGTGTGCCAAATGCAAATGCTTTTGTGAAATACTACTCGTACATATACGTTTTATTGTTGTGTTCTATTTTTCGTTAATGTATATTTGCTTTATCGTTTTTATAATGTTTGGATAAATAATCAATTTTCAGTGCAAAATATAAATGGTGTTTAATTGTTTTGTTGGTAAAATTAAAAATAGATGTTTCCTGCTGCCTTAAGCACAGCGCGTGTATAAAGCCAATATTAACCATAATTAAGATTAATACATTTTACTTTTTTTAATTTAATTACGTTTGCCATATGCACAGAGTATGTTTGCTAGATTTTGTATTGCTGAATTTCAGAGACTGTTAATCAATAGTAAGCATTTTCTCGGCAGCATTTATCTGAAACTGCAATTTTCTGCGAAGCATGCTAAGAAATTTATTTTCTTAAGTTTTCTATAGTTCTTTTATATAAAACTTACTTTACTAATTACTTTATATTATTTTTAAATAATAAGTTTTTTTCTTATCAAGTGTCTAAGTTTGAGAACAAACAAACAAAGAAAAAGAAAAAAAAGAAAATATTGAGTTAAGACCTTTTCGCTTAGGAGGGCAGTTTACCTATAATAAAATTCAATTTTGCTTGTAAACTTTGACTACGTCCAGTACGAAGTTTTCAGTTTCAGCATCTTCTTTCCAACCCTTCACACAACAAAAACTTATTTGAGCCTTTTTAAACGGTAAGTTTTATATTATTTTGATTTGTTCATACTTTGATGTAAAATCATGGTAACTAAACCCCATACCTAGTATCAAAACTTTGTGCCTTTTAGCAATAAATTTGAAAACAATTATTAACATTTCTACACAATGCTCTAAATTCTGAGGAAGGGCTGTTGAAGCTGCTTGGTTTATCAAATCGATGAAATGACTTTCGCACCTATGTGGCAAATATTAGGAATTTTTTTTTGATATTTAAAATATAAATTATGTAACCAAATTTACAAACTAAATATGGAGAACTCTGTAATCTGCGTGTGATTCTGATTGGTATGCGAATTAGTGCTGTGATGAACGTTAATATAGATTGTACAGTTGTGTCGTACTTTGTCGACCAAAATGTTTCACTCTGACGACAGGAGATAGTTCAAGTGAATCACCAGAATATTTTTATAGGCTTGACGCTCTGTGTATTTACTCTTTAGTTTAGTAGTTATTGCTTCTTACCACTGTTGGGTTATAGCAAATAACAAAACTGAACTTGTTGAACAGTCAATGATTAGGCGAAAACGTTGTCTGTGAAAGTTTTCATAATTTATTTCTTACAATATTATTTATACCTAAAATAAGCTAACTTAGCAAAATAACAATTTCAAGCCACCAAGTAATATTATGCCATTTAAGCATAAGCGTGTTCCAATTGTTTTAATGTAATTTAATAGTCACCAATTGATTTGATGACAAATGCGTATGGCTATGTGAAAATACAATAATTTGTTGAGTTGAAATTAAAGGTAGTACAATACAATTAACCTTTTTGTAAAATGAATAAAAGTCGTGTTTTGTTGGTAATTTTTAGTTAGTCAGCACTGGAACGAACCCATAAAACTCTATATTCACTTTTGTAACCAATTTTGTATTTTATTTCAAAGTTGGTATTCTTGACTATATGCCAAGCCGAAGTTTCAAATAATTTTATGGATGTGTCTGCAAAGTATGGCTACTTGAATGAAATGAACCTAATGAATTATAGAATCTACAGAGCACTGAGTAGAGCCTTAGAGGTGTGTTAATTACTATAGAGTAAACAAAAAAGTTAAAATATAATAAATTTTCAACCAAGCGATTCTTCATTATCTAAAAGGTTTGAATATTATACCTTCCAAATGTTGTATTACTTTGACAGCTTTTAGAATGTTTAACAAAAAACTCAAATATATATATTTTATGTATTGTAAATAGGTTCTTTAGAATTATATTTTAATAATTCAGGTTTATATTATAATCCGTTCGTTAACATTGTAATATTAAAGTATAATATTTTAATCCTTTGGATTACATATTGTTTTTTTGTTTGTTTGTATTACAAACAAACATTTAAAAGTGCCGTGAATGAACCCCACACAAACTAACGCAATAATGGTGTTAGTTCACTTTTAAATGCGAATTAAAGCCATAATCCAATTATGACTTAAATTCACTTTTAAATTGGAACTAAAACTGAACAGTGAACTAACGCCATTTGGTGGTAATTCACATTCGAATGTGAACTAATGCCATACCATGAAGGTTTCTTGAAATCCAAAAGAAAAGTATTATACGGTGCCGTCAAAGAACACAAAGTAAAATAAAAAAAAATTTCAACATTTGTAAAGTGAAATAAGTCGAATTATTTCACTTTACAAATCTCGAATACAGAACTACTATTGTTCTAAAAAAAGGAGTTTCAGTTTAAGGCGTACAAACAGTGCGGTAGGTATGGCGGGGCTTTCTGCCCCCCGCAACCGCCCTGCCAGGGCCTGTTATACGATTTGGGGTGGGTGCGAGTTTGGGTTTATGCTAAATTTCCTGATTAAGTATTGGGGCTTAAATTCGAGATTTTCATTTTGTACTATTCGAGATTTTTGCATTGCGAGACTTTGTAATTTTCCCCAAAACACACATATCACAAATCCAATAGTGAGTTACTCTGTTTATGCGTTGTGAGTTAATTTTCACATTTAAATGAGAATCAAGACCACTTTCTAAAACGAACTTACACCAGATTTAGATTTAAGATTTAAGATTTAATATGATTTTATTTATCATGAAGCTCAATTCGTTATAAAAAAATTTACAAATCAAATCTGTAAACTTACACCATATGGCTTTCGAAATTTATTTCGAAATTAAATTTAAGCCATTATGGGATTATGGAATTACGGCTTTAATTCGCATTGGAAAGTCAACTAACACCATTATGGTGTTAGTTTGTATGGGTTACGTTCACGCCACCTTGTGGGCTCATTAGATGATGACCATAAAAAACCACATTGTCATTACCTATTTAAAGATTTTTCGAGATCAGCATTGCGTAATTACAAGGTGCTTTTTGCTAGACGTTATCTGACGAGCCCACAAGCTAGCACCGGGCGAAACGCAATGTTTTCTTGGACTATAGGCCACTCAACGCTTTAACTTTGTATATTAATTCAGAAAATTCCACTTAAAATAATCTGATGCTAATTCTTCTACTTGGTTGAATATTTTTAATATAAAAAAAACCTTTTAAATTAATTTTCATATTAGTATAAAGAATTTGTATCATTATTTATTTTATTTCTTTATTTATTTATTTATTTTATTTCTTTGACTTTGTTTCCTTTTTTGTACTGAACAAAAAAAACATTTACAAGAGGTTTCAACTTGTAATTATTTTGTGACAGGTTAAATTCTAAAGTGACTGGCATATTAGAGGTATCTTTTTTTTACTAGAAAATAAAGTTAAATACTTCCCAATGCCTGGAAAACAGCAAAAGTTGTACCAATTTTAAAAGCGGGAAAGCCTGCGGTCAGGGCTGGGAACATTTCTTTGTGGATTTTTCCATTTATAGCGCTTGTAAAGTTCTTTCAAGTATTCTGCTTTGCACCGTGCGCACAGTTGATGATGAAGAATTTGAAATTTTCTCCACCTATTCATAATACCCAGAGATTGATTTTGATATGACAGCTCAGGCTTACCTGAGAGTAAGAAAATGACCTGGAGTCAAGGGAACAATGTAAGAAACATTTTTAGACATGGGTGAAAGCGGACGTGAGTTTAAACTACATTCTACTATCGTAAGCAAAGAGCTAAACTCCTCAAACGTGAATTTCTCATTACCTGCCATTTTCCGAAAATGTTGTACATGCTTTTGGGAACTGAAGAAGTGCATTCAAAAATGCATATTCTTATTAGTTTTTTCACACAAGGTATCCAAAACTCGGATCTAATCATGCGCATCATGAGATGAATTTCACCACTAAGCGAAAGTTGATTCACATATTTGACATTATTATTATTATTATTAAAAGCCTTATTCGCCAATTAAATTTAAAAGAATAATAAAATAACAATTATACAAATAAGATTAGAAAATATACAAAAATAAATATAAACAGAATTAAAAATAATTATTTATGAAAACGGAGTGTGAAATATTATAAAATCTAGCTTGGATAAAGCTTTAAGTTAATAATTATTCTTTTCGTTGTTTTACTCAAAAATATCCAGTATAAGCCTCCCACATAGCTGCCAGGCAGGGAAAATGAATTTTTCTAAGTGTATCGAAAGTTAAAGCAAAAGTGTATCGAATTGTACTTTTTCATTTTTCAGGTTTTTTCGTTCACACAATTAACATTTTTTTAGTAGGTACAAAGGGCTAGTTTTAGTTCTGTGAAAAACACAACTAGAATTGACTCCAATAGTTCTTCTTGCTCAAGAGGAAGAGGAACATTTTCAACAAATTACTGTTTATGTGAAAACTATAACAACAGTTAGCTATTCATAATTGAATTTTTTGTTGAATTAAAGTCTCAATTTGTAGACGATTTGTGCAATGAGGCCCAGTTTTACAGTTCGAGATTATTCCAGGGTTAGATAAACCCCGAGTTAACTTTGATGAACACAGGGGTTTCAGTTAGTTTTGAGGTCCGGAGTTAACTCAAAATAAATCCGGCTCAATTTGTGAGTTGATTCTGAGTGAATTCGGGATCTCAAACTAACTTAAAACCTGGTTGTCATTAGCGTTAGCTCGAGGTTAATCTAACCCTGGAATAATCTTGCACTGAAAAACAGGACCTAAGTCTTACATTTGCTGCCGCAATAGCTGTTATTGATAAGATACAAACTATTATAAAAGAAGAACAAGCAATAGATTTTAGTTTTGATATGCAATAATAGACAGAGTCACAAAATCATGAGCATAATGAAAGAAAGAGCAAAACAAGAAGCACGATAGAGACAAACGGATGACAATATAGTCGAACAAATTGTTTTATATGGGATTATCAATAAAAATAACGCCTAAATGCGTCTAATTCAGTGGGAGGAAAATTTTACTGATTTTCATGAAAGTGTACTTGAGTACTTGAACACATTCAATTGTATCGACTTTTGCAACCGTGAGCTGCCCACATTTCTCTGCACTTTGCATCGTTACACCAATTTTGATTGAATTGCATAAGATCGTCAGCTCATCTCTTTCTAGGTCGTCGTTTGGTTGGTTTTTCGTCTGAGGGTATCCATTTACTTACCAACTTCGTCCATCTTTGCCAAGTAATTTCCCCTGTCGCTGTCATGGTTTGCGGCAGCCTTTATGCGTGTTTGTAACTGATAGCATTTATTGTTTGTTATCTTCAAAAGTTCATCACGTCGCACATAGGAGTATTTTGATGAAAAAGCTGGCCAAAAGTCCAAAAATCAGATAAACTTTTTGATGAAATGAACTATGCCGTTAAAAAGAGATATAGATGAGACGTCATTAAAGAGTATTTATTTATGTGAAGTGACGCTAATTACATCTCACCGCCATTTTGAAAACGATTAATAGGTTCAAATTAGTTGTTGTTTGACTGAAATCGATCGCATGTGAAACAACATTTAGTTGGCTTTTTTGTTCTAAAAAGTGTTTTCTTGTGCGGTAAATATAATAAAAATACATAAAAGGTGTATATAAACTACGTTTTATGAAGTTTTATCAACCTTTACTATTAATTTTTGAGGGGTTTTCGCAAAATTTCTTATTTTTTCTTTAAATTTTAAAATTTTGAAGGTGTTTTTGTTAGTGAGTTCAACGTGGTTCACCAAAAGTTTAAAATTTACCGTAATCCCTATCAATTTATAAATAAGATTGCATAAACAAAATTTCCACCTAGGTCAGCTATTTTGTTTTACAACCTTAAACAAAAGAGGTAAGAAACATTCATTTGTGATAAAACTTTTTTTCACATTATTATTAATTTTTTGTTTTCTCATAAAATGGTTAAGTTTCGTAATGGAAATCAATCGCAAATCTCTATTTGAGGTTTTAAGGCAAAGTTCAAGTTCAAAAATCGGTGAGCGATTCATGTATTTGGAAAGCTAGCAGAAATAACAATGTGTCCGGATAATGAAAGAAGAGCACTCAAGGAATCTTTAAAATTATTTAAATTTTACTATAAGACAAAATGGAAGGTATGTAATTATAAGGAAGATTGTTTTTTAAAAAGAAATCAAAAGTGGTTGAGCCAAGCCATAACTATACCTACTTGGAAAGAGATCAAACCAGGTCGACCCCAGAAGAATTTTAATTGATTGAGCGATCGGAGTAAGAGACGTAAGACTTATACTTTAAGGCAATCCAAATCCCAGGAATGAGTTTAAGAGCCGCAGGTAAAAATGATGCATCAACACTTATCAAAGATATAACTTCAATACCAAGGAAAGCTAGAGAGTACAGGAAAATTGTTGAATCTGGAAACAAGCTTATTGTAAAAAAATCGCCCTCAGAAGCTCTTTCTATGTTTGTAGAAGCAGACTTAACAAAGAGACAATATGAAATAATATATTCAGAAAATAAAGATATTTATCATTGCTATTCATTATAGCATTCTTTTTCAAAAAAAGAATGCTATCCACCTGTAAACTCGATCACAGTGACAGAGACTTTGGCTGAAATTCGTCTTCAAGACCTTCTTAACCATACTGCTACCCGATTGTGCAAGTATTTAACGGAAGTCATACAATCACTTGGTACATCGCAAACAACCACTTCCTTTGATCTTTTGACAAAATGGGGCTGTGACGGTTCTCAACAACAAACATTCAGTCAAAAATTTCAGAACGAGAACGATAGTGACGAACATATTTTTTTAAGCTCTATGGTTCCGCTGCGATTGATCGCTAATGTTTTAAATGAGAAAAAGGTCGTTTGGCAAAATCCTGTTCCATCCTCCGTGCGTTATTGTAGACCTATCCGCATCCGCTTTATTCGTGAATCAAAGGATGTAACAAATGAAGAAATTAATTTTATAAGGTGTCAAGTGTGAAGGGATCACACTAGCGATCACTTCATTATATTATATTTCGGTCATTGCCTTCTGCCTTGATATTCAACAAATGCATTTATACCGCATTATGCAATCCATTCACATTTTCGGTCATTGCCTTCTGCCGACCTATTCTCCAAATGCTCTCGCATAGTATACCATGAAATATTTATTGACACTTGACGCTTCGACTCATGGTCAAGATACATTTGAGATACATACATACATTTGAGATACATACAGTTTGAGATACATTTGCCCAAGTTCAAAGTATTGTTTATGCACGCTCATAAAGAGGCATGTGCATTGATCCATATTTTGATGACATGGCAAGAATGCTTGCATGATCGAATATTGACCAGTAGAATAAATGTTAGTTTATGCCTACGTATATGTTTAAGTTCTTAGTGTATAAGAAATGGATTTTGTATAAATAGCCTACGTTTTTCTTAATAAAAAGGTCTATTAATCCAGACATTGAGCCGTGCATTTGGCTGTCTTCTCTTGTTCCAGTTTAAGATCGGCTCTCTAGCCATCATTCATTTTCGGCTTGGGGAAGCCTTTATCCCCCATAGATTGAGTAGGCGAGGTAGGGCCTTGCTATCCATCAACACGATAGCAAATACTTCACATGGCGATCTTGCCAGTTCAGTAGATTACTGAATTGGGACAAATAAGAACCAGCATAGCCAGAGAGTTTTGATGTCAAGAGACGACTAAACAAACATTTTTTTATAATCCTTTTTGTCCGTGTAATGTCGGTCAGTTACAATAAAGAGGCTCTGGACGAACTCTTCGAAAATTTAAAAAGCCCCTATCACCCGGGCCAGCCAGACACAGAAGCCCCGGTGTACATTCCTACACCCAAAAACGCTGGTCTTCAACCACTGTCTATAGAGGACTATATAAAAAGACAGAACAACCATCGTCAGCAGCCCGAGCAACAAAAACAACAGAAGCCGAAGAGGAAACGCGCTGGACAAAAAGTAAAAACCTGACAAGAAATCGGCAACCTATACAGGTTGGCTGGGTTGGCCAGGGGTGACCAAAAACGAAGGTTCATAGAGCAAGCGAAAAACTTGCAGCGACAAGCAAACGTGAAATAATAAAAAAAAAAAATATACATATATTTATATAATACTTTTTGAAAAGAAAAATGATTCATTAAAAATTAAGTAAAACAAAAAAAAAAAAAATTTGTTATATTAAAAGAAATTTTTTTTTTCTAATTGCAAAAAAAAAAAAAATTATTATATAATGGGAGGAAAAACCTCAAAGGAAGAGGTCATTGTTAATGCCTCTAATAACAACACCAATACAAACTTAAATTCAAATTTGTTAATGATAGACATTATAATCATAATATTGATTATCTTAATAATTTTCCTGTTTACAAACCTTCTTAAATTTTATTTTGAACGTAATGTCCAAAGAATAGTGAGAAATGAAGTGAAAAATTTAGCAGCTTAAAATAATTTTCTTAAAAAAAAAAAAATTAAAAAAAACAGTCCTATGTAAACCTATGTAAAAAAAAATATAGATATATATTCATAACATGCTTAAAAACAAAAGCAACAATAAAAAACTATGTTAAACATAATAAAAAAATTAAAAGATTTACTTGAAAACTTTAACAAAAGTCCAAAAAGAAAATATACAGAAAAATACATTGAGGAAAAACGAGATGAAATACTTAACTTAGAAGAAGAATTTAATGAAAAATATAAAAAATCGCCTAAAGAGACGAACCAGCAAGCGTTGAAAACAATTATTGATAATTTATTAGTCAGATTAAAGCAAATATTAGACGATAAAACTAAATTGTTAGGGGAAGATAACATAGAAACACAAGACATTAAAGCTGACGAAGAATTATTTAACAAAGCATACGTTGAAAACATGGCAGAAGCGTTTAATTTCAGCATAGCACAGAAATTGCCTACCCTCAACTGTGATGAGGATGGCAATTCTTTTGCCAATTCTTTTTGAACACATTAGGGATTTTATAAATAGCGTCGAATTTTACCACGACACTCTCAACGAGACTTCAAAACCCACACTAATTAAATTTCTATTAAAATGCAAAATTCAAGGTAAAGCTCTTGTAGTGTGCCACTACATGCGACCTAAACAAGCACCCTTACTTTTCTCATATCGATTTCCATTCTCATGCGATCGCATACAATTACTTGTCCAGTATTCGTTTTCCTTGTACTTGTCAACCGATCCACTTATCCAATGTACAAAATGATGTACAAATGCAGTGAGCCCAAAACGAACCCATTCATAATTATGACACAGGAACATTTAATTTGTTCTATGCCTGGTATGTATCCGCTATATCTATAGATATACGCAGATACACACTCATCAGGGCCTGTGCATGACTAATGACTGTGGCTATCGACAGGCATAGCGGCCGGCAAACTGTTATCACTTACGTTGCAATATTATTATTGTCGCTCGTTGAACATATGGTATCGATATAGCTTTGACTATGGGAACCAAAACAATTCAACCAAGAGCCAACGTAAAGTGCATGATTACAAATGTCAAGGGTGTATGACCGCATGCATAAACTGTTACACTTTATGTGGGGCAAATCATTGCAACATCGATTTTGGATATAGGTGTCGATTGACATAGAGCAAGATTATGATGAGGACGCACTTTTCATATGAATATTGAAAAGTGCCGAATTGCTTGCGTTCATGGTGGGGATGCAAATCGATGGACAAAATTAGTATAAAAGGAGTAGGATGATTAGGAATAAAGCAGAGTTAATTCATACATCAAATAAGATCGCAGCATATGCATTGAGACAGCGGGTCTTATTTGATATTAAATAATAAATACTTAAATACTTACAAAACACTGAGGTCGCAGCCTAGCATCGAGACAGCGGGCCTCCTTGTTTAATAAAATTTATTCAAACATAAAAAGGATTTTAACTCTCCCCGTACAACTCTTCTCCTTTGTCGAAAAGGAAAGCACGGTTGCGAGCGGGTCATTACATGGTGGCAGCGGTGGGATCCCCTTTAAAAAGTGATCTCCTACCAAAACAGAAGACCGATCTTCTGAGGCGTGCTGTGGCTACACACCAGCAAAAAAAGTTAAAGTAAAAAGTGAAAAAAAAAATAATAATAAAGAAAAGAAAAAAAAAAAAAGAAGTGAAAGTAAAAGAAAAAAAAAATAAATAATTTTTCCTGTGAAGTGTTAGAAGTCCTACAAGAGTAAGACCTTGCCAGCTGTAGAGCTTAAGCATTTGGCAGACAGTAGGCAGTGAAATTAAAAGACCAGGTGGACAATACCAACTCTAGAGCGTGAAGCTTGCCTGGCATCACCAAAATCAGCAACAACAACGGCAACAACAACAATAACAACAACAACAACAACAACAACAACTAAAAGCTGAAAGTTATTTAAGTAAGAATTTAAAAAAAAAAAAAAAACAAATATATATATTTTTTGGGACATCTTTCTTCCCATTTCTCTTCCTCCCCTCCCCCAAATAAATTTTTTTTCTCTCTCCTTCAAAATTGTTAGTACACGACAAAACCTAAAACGGTTAGAAAATTTTCATTTTCTTCCCTTTAATCTAACAAAATCCGAAGCAATGGCTTTTCAGGTCAATATTAGTGACATTTTCAATATAGTGCCCACTTTCAATGGTGACCCTAGTGAATTAAATAAATTCATCGCATGTGGGAACATCTTGTTCTCGTCATGTAAAAAAGAGGAACATACAACATTCCTCGAAATCATAAAAACTAGGCTACAAGGTCCGGCCTTCGAACTAATACAGTTCAATTCCTTCACAAAATGGAGTGAATTAGTGATTAAATTAGAGGAAGAATACAAAGAAACTAAGACTCGTTTTGTTGCCCAAAGTGAACTTCTGGCGACTCAACAAAACGCCAAAGAGTCAGTTAAGGAATTTGGGGACAAAATATCAAAACGATTAACCTCCCTTAACTCGGCAACATTCTCAGATACTAGTGATGCCTCCATCAGGAAGTACCTGGTCAACGAGAATGAAAAACTGGCTATTCAAACATTTGAGGATGGTCTCTTAAATCCAAACTTACGTTTGATGGTTCAAGCTCACGGCGAAAAGAGCTTGAAAAATTTAATAACTTTCGCAGAAAACCATGCTGCAAGAATAGATAGGCAGATGCCTACCTATAGAAATAAACCCCCCTTACAGCCAAATTCAACCTCAAACTTTTCCTTCCGACCCACCTGTCAAATTTGCGGGATCTTGGGACATTCTGCTCAAACCTGTTACCGCAACAAGACCTTACGACACATTACCACAAAAACAGAAGTTGTGAAATGCAACTATTGCAAGAAAAATTATCATACGGAAAGTGAGTGTAGGCTTCGAAAACTACACTCACAACCAAACCAGAATAATAAAAATCCATTTAAAGGTAATTCAACTCATGAATTACGACATTATTGTTCTTGGAGATCTGGTGAGGATTTTCATCCTCAAAATTCGGGAAACGACAATGCTCGGGAGGAAGCAACGGGTCATCCTTCCCGACTAGATCTGAATGCCGACCCGCAACAATGAGTATAAAAAGCCTGACTGTTTCCCTTTGCCCAGAGTTTCATGAGCCGGTAATCCGAATTCAATTCCAGCCATCAGACAAAACTTACTCCACCTTCCTAATAGACACTGGGGCAGATGTAAGTTTGTACAAAAACGAACTTGAGGCAAATGTGAATCCAGAAAAAAGGTGCGCCATATCCTCAATTTCTGGTGACTCAGTCTTTACCCTGGGAGAAATAACAGGTTCTTTCATAATTAACCAAGAACAAAATCTTTCTTTAAAACACCCTTTTCAACTCCTTACTGCAAGTATAAATTTAAAGTATGATGGTATTTTAGGTAATGATTTCCTTGCCAAATACAAATGCCAGTTAAATTACAAAAAACAAGTTTTAGAAATAAATGAAATTAATTTTAGCAAAAAAGTTGGTGACCTTGTAATTGGAAATAATAATCAAAAAGCTACCCCTCTCGAGGCGGTGCCTACGGGCAATGATTTTGAAATTGAAGGTAGTGGTATTAAAACCACAAGCGAAACCTTTAATTCAAATAAGCTTAAAATGAATATTGACTCTGATAACAAAGAATCACCCGCATCTTCAAACAAACAAATGAAAAAAATAAATTCCGATGCAACCATTAAGACTTTAGAAAACGACAGCCAAAAAGGCAAAGAAACTGAAGCAGATATAAATAAGAGTAAGACTTTAGAAAACGACAGCCAAAAGAGCAAAGAAACTAAAGCAAATATAAATAAAGGTAAGACTTCAGAGAACGACAGCCAAAGAAGCAAAGAAACTAAAGCAAATATAAATAAAAGTAAGACTTCAGAGAACGACAGCCAAAGAAGCAAAGAAACTGGAGCAGTAATCGATACAGATGAAGCAATTTGTAAGACTATATCAGGAAACAATTCTGGTGATAAAAATATTTATTTACATCTTCCACCTCGTAGTCAAAAAATGGTGGAAATTTCATTTGAAGGAAGAAATAAAAAACTTGTGGACATTGTGATCGAGAAAAAACAAATTTGCCCAGGGGTGTATGTAGGTGAAACTATCGTTAAACCTGAAAAAAATAAAATAAAAATTTTATTAATGAACACTTTAGAAGAAAAACAAAACCTTCATCCGAACGACTTAAATTTAAAATGGGATACCCTTGATAACTATAATATTATTTCAGCTGATAATCATATAGATCGCTTGGAGAAGAGACTATCAGATCTACAAACAATTATAAAACTGGACCATTGCAATCAAGAGGAACAACAATCAATATTGAACATCTGTAGAGAATTCAATGATTTGTTCTTCCTTTAAGGTGACCACCTTACCTACACCAATGCAATGGAACATAAAATAATAACCAACGATAGTAAGCCCCCATTATTCTTAAAACCATACAGGCTTCCCGAAAGTCAGAAGCAAGAAATTCACAAGCAGGTAAACGAAATGATTGATGATTCAATTATACAACCTAGCTTCAGTCCCTGGAACTCACCTCTCCTCTTGGTTCCGAAAAAATCTGGTAAGGATGGCGAAAAAAAATGGAGAGTAGTCGTAGACTTCAGAAAATTAAATGAACAAACAATCGGAGATGCATACCCATTGCCAAATATCACAGACATTTTCGACCAGCTAGGTCAGGCAAAATATTTCAGCACTCTTGATTTAGCCAAAGGGTTTCACCAAATATTGGTAGCCGAAGCTGATAAAGAAAAAACCGCGTTCAGCACTCCATTTGGTCACTATGAATATAACCGAATGCCATTTGGTTTGAAAAACGCCCCTGCTACGTTCCAACGCCTCATGAATAATGTTCTCATGGGACTGCAGGGTATCGAATGTTTTGTTTATGTAGATGACATCGTCATTTATGGGTATGATCTTGATAGTCACAACCGAAAGCTCGTTAACATTCTGAAACGTCTAAGGAAGCATAATTTGAAACTCCAACCAGAAAAGTGTAACTTTCTAAAAAAAGAATTAATTTACTTGGGGCATATTATTTCAGAAGAAGGAATCAAGCCTGATCCCGAAAAAATCAAGGCAGTTAGAACATTCCCCGTGCCCAAAAAGCCAAAAGATGTTAAATCATTTTTAGGTTTCGTGGGATACTATCGAAAGTTCATTCCCAATTTTGCAAATTTATCCAAACCAATGACAAAACTTTTACGAAAAGACGCTATCTTTAAATGGGATGCCTTCTGCGACGAATCTTTCAGAAGTTTGAAACAAAAAATTATAGAACCTCCCATACTTTCTTATCCTGACTTTTCTAAAGAATTCATTGTTACTACTGACGCTAGCGATATAGCTTTAGGGGCGGTTCTTTCTCAAGGTCAGATTGGACACGATAAACCAATTTCATTTATAAGTCGAACCCTCAATGATCAAGAAACAAGATACACAACGTCTGAAAAGGAGTTGTTAGCAATTGTGTATGCACTTAAACAGTTTCGACCATATATCTATGGACGAAAGTTCACTATTTACACAGACCATAACAACTTACTATGGTTAATTGGACAAAAAAACCCCACATCCAGATTGTTACGATGGCGCATCTTGATGGAAGAATACGACTTCAACATTATTCACAAACAAGGCAAATGTAATGTCATCGCAGACGCTCTCAGTAGGGTAAAAATTAACAACGACAGTAAGGTACTGGTGACAACCCGCAACCAAGCTAGAAATCAAGTAAGCCAAGTAAATACACAAGATGATGAGGTAGAAAATATAGAAGTCTTGTCAAGCTTCACTCTTGTGGAAAATAATGGATCAATTTTTGAAAACAAAACAACTAAAATTAAAGTAATAATATTACCAATAATAGTATCAGTAGACGAAGAATTTTTACAAAATAAATTTCCAAGTTTTAATAAACCAGAGATAGGAGAATTTTACACATTTTCACATAATAATGAAACACTCTTTATATCTACTTTACCCATCCCAATCAGAACTGACAAAGATATGAAAATAATTGAAACATTTCTCACTTCGGTTAGCGAACTTAATACTGATGAACAGTCAATCGGATTTTCGTTACCCCACATGGAAACTGAATCAAAAATTAAATTAAAAACAATTTTAACACAAATTATTCAAAATCAAAACAAGGTCGTTTACGTTTTTACCAATGAAAAGATATTTTTAGATAATACCGAGTCCATAAAAAAGGTACTTTATGAATTCCATGACTCCCCTCTCGGAGGTCACCAAGGCATAACAAGGACTATAAAGAAAATTAAGCAACAATATTATTGGCCAACAATGAACAATGACATAAAAAACTATATACTACAATGTAAATCCTGTCAGACAAACAAGTTAATTCAGAATCCCCGAGTTCCCATGAAGATTACTACAACAAGCTCAACTCCGTTCGAAAGAGTAGCTTTAGATATTGTAGGGCCTCTTCCAATTAGTTACGAGAACCATAAATATCTCCTTACCTTCCAAGATGACCTGACCAAATTTACTGAGGCTATACCACTAGAAAATGCAGAAGCCTCTACAGTAGCTAGGGAGTTTGTCGAAAAAATTTTATGTCGCTTTGGATTTCCTGAAGCACTCCTAACGGATCAAGGCACGAACTTTCTCAGCCAATTGTTCAAGGAAGTTTGCAAACTTCTCAAAATAAAGAAAATTCAAACTACCCCATACCACCCTCAAACTAATGGTGCACTTGAACGTAGCCACCGCACACTAGCCGAATATCTAAGGCATTATGTGAATCGCTATCCCCTTTCATGGAACACATGGATCCCATACGCTATTTTTGTGTTCAACACAACCCCACATAGCAGCACTGGCTATACGCCACACCAACTATTGTACGGTTATCCGGCCAGGATTCCAGCTATTCTTGAAAGAAATCCGCAACCTACCTATAATTATGAAAATTACTACAACGAACTAAAGTCCCGATTACAGCACGGATTCCATATTGCCAGGGAGACTTTAGTATGTAATAAAGAAAAGTCAAAAAAATATTATGACAAGAATTCAAAACCAAAAACATTTAATGTAGGAGACAAAGTTCTTATCAAAAACCATACAAGAAAAAACAAATTCTCTTCTCTATGGGAAGGACCATTTGAAATAACAAAAATTATTTCCGACGAAACAACGGGAATAACTATAAGAAACAAAACAAAAATAGTACACAATAATGATCTGAAGCCCTTCATAGAATGATACCAAACCTACAAAGTGAAAAATGAACCAAAACCCATTGCTTCGGATATTAAACTAGGAAGACATCAAATCAAAGAAAACGACCAAATAGAAACTGAAATACAACTCCATGACAAAAACTCCCAAAAATCCTCAACTAAGATACCATAGTAGAAACGAATTTTAATTCAAAACTTGAACCCTCTCCAAAATTTGTCCTACGCCAATATCCCAAGTAACCAATAAAATATATATACATAAATATAAGATTGTTAAAAAAAAAAAAAAAAAAAAAAAAAAAAAATTATTAACATAAAACTTCATGTTAAAAAATTTTTAAGATAAATATTTTACATTTTTCAAATTTAAACCTATATGGTACATACAAAAAAAAAAAAAAAAAAAAAACAACCTACAAAAAAAAACCTACAATGCATTTAAAAAAAAAAAAAAAAATGTAATCCTTTCATCCTTTCGCAACTTACATACATATTCTTTTAGTTAATAATAATTTCTAAAAATGTTCAATATTTTACTTTCTGATATAAACATGTACACTTGTATAAATCGTAAACTATTAATTAACACAATAATATTATAAATAAGTATTTTTTGCATACCTAAACCAAAATATCTTCACTAAACTACCTTAATAAATCAAAAACAATTTGCTTTATATAATGAAAAAAAAGGGTCGATATCTACAAATAAACAAACATATATATATTTACAAACAATAATCAAAAAAAATATATATATAATGAATGTACACTATACACTAAGAAAAAATATATATGTTATTTTAAATGTAACCTTTTCATCCTACTGCTTCTTTTGCAGAAAATTCACCTCTTCAAGGTATAATTTTCTTTCTTCAAGGGGGGCGGGATGTAGTGTGCCACTACATGCGACCTAAACAAGCACCCTTACTTTTCTCATATCGATTTCCATTCTCATGCGATCGCATACAATTACTTGTCCAGTATTCGTTTTCCTTGTACTTGTCAACCGATCCACTTATCCAATGTACAAAATGATGTACAAATGCAGTGAGCCCAAAACGAACCCATTCATAATTATGACACAGGAACATTTAATTTGTTCTATGCCTGGTATGTATCCGCTATATCTATAGATATACGCAGATACACACTCATCAGGGCCTGTGCATGACTAATGACTGTGGCTATCGACAGGCATAGCGGCCGGCAAACTGTTATCACTTACGTTGCAATATTATTATTGTCGCTCGTTGAACATTGGGTATCGATATAGCTTTGACTATGGGAACCAAAACAATTCAACCAAGAGCCAACGTAAAGTGCATGATTACAAATGTCAAGGGTGTATGACCGCATGCATAAACTGTTACACTTTATGTGGGGCAAATCATTGCAACATCGATTTTGGATATAGGTGTCGATTGACATAGAGCAAGATTATGATGAGGACGCACTTTTCATATGAATATTGAAAAGTGCCGAATTGCTTGCGTTCATGGTGGGGATGCAAATCGATGGACAAAATTAGTATAAAAGGAGTAGGATGATTAGGAATAAAGCAGAGTTAATTCATACATCAAATAAGATCGCAGCATATGCATTGAGACAGCGGGTCTTATTTGATATTAAATAATAAATACTTAAATACTTACAAAACACTGAGGTCGCAGCCTAGCATCGAGACAGCGGGCCTCCTTGTTTAATAAAATTTATTCAAACATAAAAAGTATTTTAACTCTCCCCGTACAACTCTTCTCCTTTGTCGAAAAGGAAAGCACGGTTGCGAGCGGGTCATTACACTCTTACTGAACTGGGTAATCAAAAACCAGAAAATTTTGCCTCATTAAAAAAAATTCTAATAGAAAAATGTGGGCCAAAAGAATCAATAGAAACGATACAAACCCAACTTAGCAAGATTTATCAAGGAAATCGACCAGTTCGAGAGTTCGTAACAGACATCGAGACATTAATTACAAAAATGACTGAGCTTGAAATGTCTTGTCATGGTGAACAATCAAGGGAAATTCTAACAAAAGCAAATGAAAGACGAGGATTGGCATTTCTTAAAAGGGGGTAAACGATCGATTGAAAATAGTTTAAGATAGCGCCAGACACACCAGCCTTCAAGACGCTATCCAACATGTAGTAAAATTAGATCAAAGCTCTGCATCCACTTCCAACAATAGAGGTGGAAACTATCATAGACAAAATAATAATTTCCACAACCCCCAAGCTAGATTCTCTCAGACTAATTTCAATACTAACCAAGCTAGAAATTCATACCCCCAAAATAACAACTCAACTAGGCCTTCCTATCAGAACCAACAAAACTTTAGGAGTCGTTATAACTATAGAAATAGTAATAGTAATTATTATAACCCCGACAACAGGTCAAGATATGCAAACAATGATACAAAGATACAATAGTAATAATTTATATTATAACCAGACAGATAAATCAATAAACATGCGAGTTCAGAAAATTTTAAAGGAATTAAATTTCGAAACGTTAAATAGCGAAGAAAAAACCGAGATTGAAGCGAGATTGTACAAAATTCTAAGACATTTTTCACGTAGATGGTGACAGACTTACATATACTCATATTGGAAAGGCGGACATTAAACTTAAAAATGAATCTTCACCGAAATATACCAAGCCCTATCGATTACCACATACTCAAAAAGAAGATATAAAGGAGGAGATAAGAAAAATGTTGTCAGATGACATAATAGAACCGTCCATTTCACCTTGGAATTCTCCAATACTTATAGTACCGAAAAAGAAAGACCCAGTTACCGGTCAACAAAAATTCCGAATGGTGATCGACTATCGTCGTGTTAACGATCGTATCGAAGATGATAAATTTCCGCTGCCAAACATAACGGACATCTATGATATGGTAGGAGGAGCAACTTACTTCTCATGTATAGATTTGAGTCAAGGAGTTAGATGCAAATAGTAGACCAATAACGGCATTCTCAACAGAAGATGGTCACTATCAATTAAAACGTCTACCAATGGGTTCAAAGATCTCACCCAGTAAATTCTCAAGAATGATGTCCATAGCTATGTCAGGCCTAACATATTCAAGATGTTTTGTCTATCTTGGTGATCTAATAATTTTTGGTAAAAATTTAATGGACCACAACAAAAACTTGATCCAAGTCTTTGAACGTCTCAGAGAAGTAAATCTTAAAATACACCCAGGAAAATGCACTTTTCTGCGAAAAGAAGTATTATACCTTGGACACCTTATATCGGACAATGGAATTTTACCTGATCCCACCAAATCATCTGCAATGAAAAATTATCCAACTCCTACTAACTCCGATGAAGTAAGAAGATTCGTAGCCTTCGCAAATTATTATCGAAAATTTATTAAAAATTTTGCCACCATTTGCATCCCGTTAAATCGATTATGAAAAAAAGGTGTTGAATTCAATTTTAATAAAGATTGCGAAGAATCATTCAATGTGCTAAAAGAAATTCTGATAAGTCCTACAATTCTACAATTTCCAAATTTTAACGAAGAATTCATTCTACGCACAGACGCCTCAGGTTTCGCTTTAGGAGCTGTTTTGTCTAATTCCGATGACAGGCCAATTACTTACGCAAGCAAAACTCTTAATAAGTCAGAGAAAAACTATAGTACTATTGAGAAAGAATTACTTGCAATAGTGTGGTCAGTAAAACACTATCGGCCGTACTTTGTTTGGAAGAAAGTTCAAAATTTTAACAGACCACAGACCTCTAGTGTACCTGTTCTCACTAAAAGAACCTAGTAGTAGACTAACTAAATTCAGGCTATTACTAGAAGAATACAATTTCTACGTAGAATATTCACCAGGTAAAGATAACTGTACTGCTGACGCGCTTAGTCGAATAAAAGTAGAGTCTGAAGAATTAAAACAATTATATATATGTGTAGTTACAAGAGCCCAGTCGAAAGTAGATGATAAAGATGAAGATACATCTAAAAATACTAATATACAAACTGATGAGCAAATTATAACAGAACTTTTAAAACCACCCGAAAGTGGACTTAAAGTAACTGAGTTAAAAATCGTTAACAATTTTACGGAAGATTTAGTTAATTTCAAGGACGACATAATTATAGGACCAAACAAAGTTTTGGCGTATATTCCTAAAGGGAATTGTTTACTCCTAAAGAAGTCCAAAGACGGCACTACAACCCAATCGGCATTATTTGGCAAAATATTGTCGAGGGATGTGCAAAAACTCTGCGGACCCAAATCGATTAAAAAAATATATATTACTAAACATGAAATAAATAAACTCTCAGACGGCCGTCGAGAATATAAAATTAATGAATTAAAAAAATATATTAGGAGAAATATTTAAAGAAAGTAATATAAAGGTATACCTCATAGATAATGTTATTGAAATTACCGATCCTTGTAAGAAGAAATTGATACTAAATGACTTTCACATACTTCCCACCAGTGGACATGCAGGTATAAACCGCATGATAAATAATATCAAGAAAAAATACTTTTGGACAGGAATGCAAAACGATGTGACGACATACGTTAAGCACTGCCCTATATGTCAACGTAACGAACATATACAACCAAAAAAACAACCAATGACTATCACATCAACAGCCGAATCAGGTTTTGACAAAATTTTCATAGACCTAGTAGGACCTTTAGAAGAATCTGAAGATGGATCTAAATACATACTCACCATTCAAGACGAGCTGACAAAGTTTATCGAAGCTATACCACTCCCAAATAAAGAGTCAAGCACAGTAGCTAAATCTCTAGTAGAAGGTTTTATTCTAAGATATGGAGTACCACACACAATAGCATCTGATCAGGGAACCGAATTTATAAATCAGGTTTTCAATAGGTTTTAGGAGCGTATTTAAGAAGTAACGTCTCAGAAAAACACACGGATTGGAGCACTTGATTGCCATATTACGTTTTCTGTTATAACACATCCGTACACTGAGAAACTGGATACACACCATTTGAATTAATATTCGGAAAGCAGTGTAGTTTACCGAAAAATCTGACAAAACAAATGGAACCGGTGTACAACTATGACGATTACGTAATTGACCTCAAACAAAAATTACAAGTTGCCCATAGAGACGCTCGAGAAACGCTTATAAAAAAGAAAAATGTTAGGAAAGATAGGTATGATAAATAGGGACAAACAAAGAGTAGTAGTTTTGAAAAAGGAAGTTTGGTTTTACTAAGAAACGAGGCTAGAAAGAAATTAGATCCAATATTTATAGGACCATATGAAGTTTTATCTTTTTATGTATACATGTTCTTGTAGCATTGTTTCAAGATTTATGTTAAACATACTTATTTATATAATGATTAAAAGATAAAAAAAAGAAACATGTAAATAATAATATACTTCATTTCTATAATTTTTAATTGCGCGCATATAATTTAAGTAAATTAGTTTGCTAAATAGAATAAGTTAACAAAACGAAAGATAGAATAAAACAGAAGAATTCAAATGTATTAAACAACAACAACAAAAATGTGTAATTGTATAAAGGAATAAATCATTAAATTTTTTTTTTATTATGTTTATACTTAAGTAATGATACAAACTAATACCATGCATGTACTATCAGTATTCACAAAAAAAAAATGCGCATATAATCTTTGAACTCAAAATCTTTATTATACAAGTGACGCGTAAAAGAAGAAATCAAGACATGTCATGATTTCTCCTTTTTCCCCAGGAAGGGTGGTGTGAAGGGATCACACTAGCGATCACTTCATTATATCGCACGTTGAAAACAAAAGTGGCACTATACAAAATTGTACACTTTTGAGTTAGAGCGACATCTAGGTTCCGATATTTACTACGCATATTTTGTGAAGATAGTCGTATTGATACTTCGTCTAGTTTCCACAAGAGTTCGCTAGTGCCACTTTTAAGTTTGACGTAAATCACTCAATCGGTAATTGATAAAACGGCACTTTTGCAGTTCAAGTCAAATCATCGGAGGGAATTCATGTCGAGGTAAGTGATTAAGTGGCACTTTTTGCATAATGTCGATTAAGTTTTAAGTTCAGAGTTGTTATTATACAAAAAAGTGAATTCATAAATGATATAATTCGTTTAGTGTCGGTTTACTCCTAAAAAAAAACAGTTATTTTTTGTTCAGTGAAAATAATTAACAGACACCTTGGTTTAAAGCCCCTCTTTCAATAATTTTTTTTTACCAAAAAAAAAAGAGTTTTTTCATAACAGTAATTGTTATAATAATAAAATTTTATTTTCCCTATAATTACGATAGTGAAACATTGGCATCTTACGTTTAGGGACATTTTATAATGAAAGTTCTGTTACTTTTTAGTTTTCATATTGTGTCGTTTTTTGTTTAATGTCATTATTATATTAAAATGTATTAAGAATTTTGCTTTCTCATGTTGACGACAATGTCCAAAATGACCAAAATAGTTTAGGTGCACAAAATGCCGATATTTCCACAGCTGATGACAACGTGCAAGATGACCAAAATAACTTGGCTACCGATATTTCTCTTGGGAATCCTTATAACGAGAATCAGCAACCTGATGCAGATGCAGAGACAGCTAAAAGTACTAAAAAGAAGATAAAAAATATCAGATCTGCTAAGATTGCACAAATATTAAGAAATTCTGGAGAACAATACGTTTCAAGCTCTACTTCAAAATAAGAAATTCCTGAAAAACGTCTCAAGCAACCCTGTGGAGACAAATGTAAGTTAAAATGCTCTGACAGAATTTGCGAAGAGTCCCGAAAAAAAATATTTCATTCATATTGGAGTATGGCTTCACTGTTGCGCCAGAGAGAGTTTATAGCACGAAACATGGAAGAAATAACTCCAAAATATCAATATAAGAGAGTTGATTCTAATAGGAAGCTTAAAAATGCCTTTTATTTTGAAGTAAACAGAATTAAAACAAGAGTGTGCAAAGTGTTTTTTATAAACACTCTAGATATTACTGTCAGATGTATCAGGACTGTGCTTGAGAAGAAATGTAGTAATACTGGAATATTGGAAGGAGAAAAGAGAGGTAAGCACAACAAACATAGAATGGTATCTGATATCTTGAGGGAAGGAGTAAGAACACACATCAACAGTATTCCTCGTATTGAAAGCCATTATTTGCGGAAACAAACCACCAGAGAATTTATAGATGGTGGAAAAACTGTAGTCGATCTGTATTCAGATTATAAAGCAAAGTGCACCCAAGAAGGGCTGCCCTATGTTATGATACATACTTATCGCAAAATATTTAATGAAGAATTCAATACTAGTTTCTTTACACCGAAAAAAGACAAATGCGAACTCTGTGAAAAATATGAATTTTCCGAAGGTTCTCAAAAACAAGCTCTGAGAAAAGAGTATGACTGCCACCAACAAGAAAAAGAAAAAATTCGGCTTGAAAAAAACAATGATAAAAAAAAAATATCGGACCAGTTTATAGTAGCATGTTACGACTTACAGGCGGTTATGACAGTGCCAAACGGAGACGTTTCCACTTTTTACTATAAATCTAAAATTAACTGCTTAAACTTTACTATCACTGAACTAGAATCTAATAAAACTGAATGCTATTTTTGGGATGAATCTCAAGGTAATCGTGGAGCAAACGAAATACGCAGCTGTGTACTAAAGTTTCTGCAAAAGAAATCTTCTATGGCTAACGATTATCTTGATGTAGTATTTTATTCCGATAACTGTTGTGGCCAGCAAAAAAATCAGTTCATTATTGGAATGTATGTGTATGCAGTTACAAATTTAAAAATAAGATCTATTACGCATAAGTTTTTGATTCGTGGTCATACGCAAAACGAAGGAGATGCAGCACATTCAATGATTGAGAAAGAAGTGAAAAAATGCCTCAAGTCTGGACCAATTTACGTGCCTTCGCAATACGTATCTGCAATTCGAAATGCAAAAAAACGTGGAACACCATTTTCAGTGAATGAACTGGGTTACGGAGACTTCATAGACATACAAAAACTTCCGGTGCCAAGGCTGAACAAAAATGTTGAGGGTCAAGTAGTAAAGTTAGTGGATATAAAAGTCATCAAAATTGAAAAGACTTCACAGGATATAAAACATCTCACTTTGATGACTTCCAAGAGCTTAATCTGGCTAAAAGAACAGTCACTAATAGAAACAACCGTCCTGAAGCGTTGGTACGCTTGTACCAGCGTAAATTAGATATAACAGAAAGGAAGAAGAACGATGTAAGCAGTCTTGTAAATGCTGGCTTGATACCCAGTTACTACAAATCGTATTTTGATAGTATTTTCAATTAATTGCATTTTATCTCTTATGGTGCATTTTATTTATTACCTACTACGTACCTGGTAGATTTTGAATATTTTTTGTTTGTTTTTTTCAGTTTTTTTTTATGAATATTTTTAATTTGTGTTCATTATTTTTAAGAGTTAATTTTTAAGTTTATTTTACATTGTTAAGCTTAACTTTGACTGACCATTTTCTTTTTTGTGAATGAAATTCACTCTCAAATATACAGTAGGTATTACCTACCTAATTAATAAAAAGACTTTTTATTCATTTTCTAAGATTTTCGCATGTGTTCTTACTTTAAAATCTGAACAATTTAACGGCTTTATTTGAAAATACGTATGAATAATAAATAAAAAACTGGCACTATACCGAACTTTTTCAAAAAGCCCTTTTTTTCTTAAATAACCCTTAATATTTTTTGTAATCTTAAAATGCCATTGCATAAGAAGACAGTGATACTATATTTTGGCAAAGTAACACACCATTTTAATATTTTTACTGCGAGTTATCGACAATTGAAGTAAGTCCAAATCTTTAAACGGCCATATCTCAAAACTAGGTTTTTTGTTTAGTGCCACTTTTGTTTTCAACGTGCGATATTATATTTCGGTCATTGCCTTCTGCCTTGATATCCAACAAATGCATTTATACCGCATTATGCAATCCATTCACATTTTCGGTCATTGCCTTCTGCCGACCTTTTCTCCAAATGCTCTCGCATAGTATACCATGAAATATTTATTGACACTTGACGCTTCGACTCATGGTCAAGATACATTTGAGATACATACATACATTTGAGATACATACAGTTTGAGATACATTTGCCCAAGTTCAAAGTATTGTTTATGCACGCTCATAAAGAGGCATGTGCATTGATCCATATTTTGATGACATGGCAAGAATGCTTGCATGATCGAATATTGACCAGTAGAATTAATGTTAGTTTATGCGTACGTATATGTTTTAGTTCTTAGTGTATAAGAAATGGATTTTGTATAAATAGCCTACGTTTTTCTTAATAAAAAGGTCTATTAATCCAGACATTGAGCCGTGCATTTGGCTGTCTTCTCTTGTTCCAGTTTAAGATCGGCTCTCTAGCCATCATTCATTTTCGGCTTGGGGAAGCCTTTATCCCCCATAGATTGAGTAGGCGAGGTAGGGCCTTGCTATCCATCAACCCGATAGCAAGTACTTCACACAAGAACAAAACATTAAGGAAACTGAGATCTGGACAGAAAATGGAACTCTTGTTCGCATAAAACATGTATTGGCGTTAGCGATGATAGACGAAAAAGTTTGCAATGCAGCTACAATAACTACATCTGCGATGAGATGTTATATTTGTGGGGAAACATCAAAAAAATTTAACAGTTTAAACAAAGAAACTGTAAAAAATCCAGAGTCTCTCAATTTTGGCCTATCAATTTTACATGCCAGAATTCGTTCTTTTGAATCCCTGCTACACTTGTCGTACAAAATTCCACTTAAAAAGTGGCAAGCTGGAAGCATAGAAGACAAAAGAGTCGTAGCAAATACAAAAAAAAAGAATTCAAAACGACTTTAAACAAAAAATGGGGCTTCTGGTAGACTTTCCAAAAGCAGGCTTTGAAAATACGAATACCGGAAATACTTCACGAAGGTTCTTTTCAGACCCAGAAACATCATCGGAAATCACAGCAATAGACGCAAAATTGATCAAAAGATTTGGAATCATCTTGGAAATTTTAACAAGTGGATACAAAATTAACATTGAAAAATTTTCTCAATACACTGAAGAAACATCAAAATTATATGTTGAGTTATAAGGATGGTACCCGATGACAACAACAGTACATACAATTTTGAGACATGGAGATACTGTTATTGAACATGCAATCTTGCCAATAGGCCAACTTTCGGAAGAAGCAGCCGAATCGAGAAACAAACATTTCCGCTCTTACAGACAACATTTTGTTAGAAAATTTTCCCGCGAAGAATGCAACAAAGATGTGCTGAACAGACTACTGTTAACGTCTGACCCTTTCTTGAGTAGTTGCAGAGCTAAGTCCACAAAGAAACGCAAGCCATTTTTCAAAGAAACTCTTGAAATGTTGGTTCCGGAAACCACAGTGAGTATGGACATAAATGCAGAAGCGATTGACGAAGAGACTCAAGGAGCAATGGAGGAGTACTAGATAGCAATGTTTAGTTCTTGAATTCTTATTTACTGCTTTAATAAGAAACTTTAGAAATAATTTCAATATTTACATACTTTTTTAACGTTAAAAATAAAATATTTTTGGCCAGCTTTTTCATCAAAATACTCCTATGTGCGTCGTCGCGTTTATTGTTTGTTAGCATTTTTTGTTTGTTACTCCACTTTAGAAAGTGAAGTACTTTCTCACTTAAAAGTGCAAAAATTCCAAAAATTCCCATCTTCAGTGGGAAATTGATCCACATTGAAAAGTGGAGCAGATTCCCACTAAATGTGGAATGAATTCCCATGTGGAGCACTTGCCCGTGGAGTTATTTCCCTGCACCTTGAAAATTGGCCTTATTACTTAGTGAATGGTGTTTCCCTTACAATAAAAGCACGTACTGTTACTCTGGCAAGCTGTAAAAAAATGGGTAAAAGCAAATTTTTAGTTTTCGAACCTTATTTCTTCGTTTAGAAACGTCCATTTTCAAAAACTCTGGACAAAGTCACATCAAATGAGGCCCTTGGCAAATTTCGCATTGAGAACTTTATTCTGTGTGGTGAGAGCGAACACGAGATACAGTTGACGACTGTTGTTTAGAAACGGATACTCTTGACGTTTTATTCCCTTTTTGCATATCAGAAACATTTTCTAAAACCCGATACCTATTCGAAAAAAACTGTTCATTTGTTCCCACGATTGTATTTCAGTGAATTTATCAAGAGATTCTTTCCAAAAGAAGAACGAGGTCTAACAGGCAATGCTACAAACTAGAACCAGAGCCACTGAGAGAGCAGCCCGTGAGCTCTATGGGCAAAACAGAAGGGAGGAACGCTGACTTCTCAAGAAGAAAAAGAGAGAGCATGAGAATCAACCGGTCGAGTCTATCGAGGGTTGTACCGGCAGGAGTGATGTAAGAAAATTCTACCAAAGGGTAAAAAGATCTACTAAAGCATTTAAGTCCAGAACAGAAACCTGCCGAGACGAGAGGGGGAATATGGTAGCAGAAACACAGTCAGTGCTGAGGATTTGTAAAGAACATTTTTCTAGACTGCTAAACGGCGATGAAAGCCAACATTCCGCTGCAAGGATACTTATTCCATCTAACACGGACGATGATGGCTAACATTTTCGTTCGACCGACCTGAATGAAGTGCGGCTAGTGATTGCCAAACTTAAATCAAATAAAGCTGCTGGTGCAGATGGCTTACCAGCTGAATTGTTCAAAGCAGCAGGAGATGTGTTGGTAGGGAGCATGCACCAACTCAGCTGTAAAATTTGGTCAGAAGAAAGTATGCCCGATGAATGGAACCTTTTCTTATTGTGCCCCATCCTCAAAAACAGGAGACCCTATGACCTGCATCAACTACAGAGGAATAAGTCTCCTAAAAGACGCTTATAAAATCTTTTCGGAATTCCAGATCGATATACACCACCTCTTTATCGATTTCAAAGTCGCGTATGATAGCGTGGATAGAGACGAACTGTACAGAGCCATGTCGTATCTTGGCATCCCTGCCAAACTCGTCCGCTTGTGCAGGATGACGATGGAGAAATCTCGCTGCTCTGTCAAAGTCGGTAAGAACACCACTAAACCGTTTGATGTTGAGAAAGGTCTAATACAAGGCGATGCGCTATCATGCAACCTATTTAACATCGTTCTTGAAGCAATTGTACTTAAATCGCAGGTCAACACCACTGGTACAATTTATCAACTACTCAACTACTTGCGTATGCAGATGACATAGACATAATCGGCCAAATTAAGCGAGCTGTGACTGGTCCATTTGCCAGTATTGAATCGGAGGCGGCAAAGATGGGATTAGCTGTCAATGAAGACAAAACTAAATATATGCTATCAAAAAGAAAGGAACCTCAACATCGTCGACTCGGGCAAAAATTTACGATGAATAGATATAATTTTGAAGTAGTCAAGGACTTTGTTTACCTGGGATCCACTATAACAACGCAAAACGACAAGAGTGCCAATCGCTGTTTCTTCGGGCTAAGAAAGCATTTAAGAAATAAGGCCCTCTATTATAGAACTAAGGAGAAGCTGTACAAGACCTTGATCATCCCAGTCCTGCTGTATGGGGCGGAATCATGGGCTTTAAAAGACTCGGATGAGAAGTTACTTGGGTGCTTTGAGAGAAAGATACTTCGAGTGATTTATGGTGCTGTGTGTATCGAAGGAGTATGGAGAAGAAGATTCAATGACGAGCTATACGGTCTATACAGCAATATTAACCTGGTAAAGAAGCTGAAAATACAGCGGCTGAGATGACTGGGTCACGTGGAGCGTATGGACCCCACGCACCAGCCCGACGAGTTTTCGAGTCCAATCAGGATGGTGTACGCAGCATTGGAAGACTCCCCAATAGATGGCGCACACAAGTGGAAAACGACCTCAGCCAACTTGCGGTGCTAAATTGGAAGCGGCTAGCTAGAAACAGAGCTGTCTGGAGGGACATGTTGGTTGAGCCCGTAGTCTATCCTGGACTGTAAGCGCCATCTGAAGTAGGTAAGTAAGTTTATCCCAAAGTAAGTTTATCAATATTGTAAAAGAGCATCGTTTATATTACTTTGAAGTTCTATCAACGCGACTGCCAATTCAAAGAAAATGCATGGTTGCATATGATTGTTCACTTGCATTCGTTTATTTTATAGTGTTCCTGGAGAGCCGACCAGGCAGCCTAAAAATTTTCGTCCGTAATGTTGAATTCAGAGACTATGCTTAAAGCATGATCTTTAATCCGAGCACGCAAATGGAAAAGTTTTTGAAAGGGACTTAACCTTGCATGTCGGATGTAAAGTGCAGTAAACATAGCTCTAAATGCCGGCCATTTTAAAAAAACCCACTAAAAATTTCAGTTTCACACGGTGGAACATTCATACTGTGCATCAATGCATTTAAATTGTCGTTGCCCGAGTTTCCCTTTTCTTCATTACTTTTTAATTTGCCTTTGTTTGGCCTTGACTTCACCGAGTGACTGTAGGTTTTTTTTACGTTTTGCCATAGTTCAATGAGCTCAGTCCGAACTGAGTGAGACTTCTAGAAGTCTTTTTACGATGTGAAAATCGAACAGCGCGCCGGATTCCAAAATAAAATCCTCCAAACTCATTGTCGAAAGAGAAAAAAAGCAATAAAATATTCAAACCACGTATTGCTCTTAAAATGGATGAAAATGCACTTCTTTTGACCGTTTAACCGTGATATTTTTGGAATATCACGGTTATATAATGACTATAATAACATGATATAGTGTTGCACTTTTTCACCGGGTAAGGGGGAGGGTTATTAAATGTTTAATTTATTTCTTTATTACAAACCCGACTTTCAAATAAACAAAACAACTAAAAAGAATTTGCACCGACACGACCGAATAATTTTATCAACTAATTTGACAGATGGTCCAAATCAGAAGATAACGAAGAATGGGTAGGTACACAAAAGAGACCACCAAAAGTGCAACAAGTAACACGTTAATAATGTTACCTTCCCGTCTAGCTCAGCAGGTCGTAGGTTCTTTGGAAGAATTTTTATTTTTAATGGTAAACAAATGAGAATGAGTTATAATTATTGATTATCGACCGAATCAAAAATTATTTGATATTTGAACACAGGGCCGTGTCCAAAAAGGGATTTGGGCGCCAGAAATTCTTTATAGGTAAAATTTCACACCTGGGTACGATGTATTTAAAATATTTGAGCGAAACGAAATAACCGGATAAAATAAAAACACCAATTTTATATTCTCAAGTTGAGAATTTAAAATGTTTTATTAAGGAAACCTTGGATAACCCAGGATAAAAACCTTAATTTTTTTCAAATAAATTATAGACAGTTAATAAAGATGAAAAGGTACCAAACAGTAAATCTGCCTTTTTGCAGTTTGAATTAAATGAAATTTTACGGGGCTCACGGGGAACCGTAAAGCCGAAGAATAGAACGTTACCGGAATTAAAAAGGGGCAAACAATTAAACAAATTAAACCACGTATATTAATCGAGTTAAAAGGTCTACCGCGACAATTTAAACCAAAATGGCCACACACTTGAGACAAACTACAACACTCTACACTCTAATTATCTTTTATTTTATTTTCCTTTCTCCTTCACTCTCCTTTAATCTCCAACTTTAATTTTCACGTCTCGACTCTCTACTTTATCTTCAAAAATTTCTATTTTTCTATTAAATCTCCTTCTCGAATTTTTTTTCCTTTTTACTTTTCTCGACTCTTTTTTTGTTTTAAACAACCTCTCGTTAATCTAGCTTAACCAGAAGTGATATTTTTCACCAATCTCAATATATTCGTCCTCCCTCGGCCTTCTCATTCACTCACACATACATACAAACATCCAATCTTTTTCGTGGAATTCGGTCACGGGTATAGCGGTAGCGTGGAAGCTTCTCTTACTTTCCAGCCCCACCGTTGTTGAATTCCTAGCGAAACTTTACTCTCGCTTCAAATTCACGGAATTCACCAAGTTGTTGGAGTTGTCCCAAAACTTGACGAATTCTGCAAGGCCGAGTTCGGACATCACACCCAATTAACAATTTTTTCGAGAAAAATTAAAAAGAACAAAACTCAAGAAAAAGATTCTTGCTGGGCATTCTCCCAGTTAATTAATTATCTACCCGTGATTCGAAACGCGAAACAGTCTTTTTCATCAAACAATTTTTGAGAAGAGTGAAGAAGGCATAATTTTAAAAACTTGAACTCTACTCTAATAATCCCGATAGACCTTTTAAACCAAAAGTTAAAATTACGGTAAAAAAACGTTAACGTTCCATTCTTCCAAAACATTAATATAATAATAATATTTTTAGGAAGGGCTCATGGCCGTTAAGATATCTATCTTGACCAAAACGTCACACTCGTTAGCTTTAAGTATAGGCATTCACTTTTATCCAAGAATTGTAAGTGATTTTATACAGCTCATCCGCTGGCACGCCTTTCACTCTCGTTACTTCCAATTATATATATCGCCTGTAATAAATTGTCACTTTTGCAAAACGCTGGTTGAGTACACCTATGGTTGATGGTACCATGGCTGCCCTTTACTTAACCAGAATCTTGCAGCCGCAACGAAAAGAAAAGATTAAATAATTAAAGGTCGAAGACCGGCTTTTGTTGCGGTAAATTTTACCGTAACAATAGTCAAACATCCTTGAAGTACAAAATCCCAAATGACCGTGATATTTTCGGACTATATACACTACCAATTTAACCGATGTACAGTCTTATATCTTTAACGAACACAACCCCAAATGTCCTACTCTAATAATTATCTATTTCAATAAAACTAATATACAAACCAAAACCGCGTACCACCCTTTCATAATGCATTTGTTTACCGTTTGAATGAGATATTTAAGGACTATATAACGTACTAATTTTAACGCTTTATAATCAGTCTTATACTTAAAGTTAAAATTTTTAAATTGCATTATAATATTATTTATTGAAACTCATAAACGTATATATATTTTATCTACGATACCTGTACAATCAAAAATGTACGATGTATTGCTGTCTGTCAGTTAGTCAGTCTGTCAGTCTGTCAGTCTGTCAGTCTGTCAGTCTGTCAGTCTGTCAGTCTGTCAGTCTGTCAGTCTGTCAGTCTGTCAGTCTGTCAGTCTGTCAGTCTGTCAGTCTGTCAGTCTGTCAGTCTGTCAGTCTGTCAGTCTGTCAGTCTGTCAGTCTGTCAGTCTGTCAGTCTGTCAGTCTGTCAGTCTGTCAGTCTGTCAGTCTGTCAGTCTGTCAGTCTGTCAGTCTGTCAGTCTGTCAGTCTGTCAGTCTGTCAGTCTGTCAGTCTGTCAGTCTGTCAGTCTGTCAGTCTGTCAGTCTGTCAGTCTGTCAGTCTGTCAGTCTGTCAGTCTGTCAGTCTGTCAGTCTGTCAGTCTGTCAGTCTGTCAGTCTGTCAGTCTGTCAGTCTGTCAGTCTGTCAGTCTGTCAGTCTGTCAGTCTGTCAGTCTGTCAGTCTGTCAGTCTGTCAGTCTGTCAGTCTATCAGTCTGTCAGTCTGTCAGTCTGTCAGTCTGTCAGTCTGTCAGTCTGTCAGTCTGTCAGTCTGTCAGTCTGTCAGTCTGTCAGTCTGTCAGTCTGTCAGTCTGTCAGTCTGTCAGTCTGTCAGTCTGTCAGTCTGTCAGTCTGTCAGTCTGTCAGTCTGTCAGTCTGTCAGTCTGTCAGTCTGTCAGTCTATCAGTCTATCAGTCTGTCAGTCTGTCAGTCTGTTAGTCTGTTAGTCTGTCAATCTGTCAATCTGTCAATCTGTCAATCTGTCAGTCTGTCAATCTGTCAATCTGTCAATCTGTCAATGGGTCAATCTCTCAGTCTGTCTGTCTGTCATTCGCACCAGAAGCCTTAACGGTTATACCGTTATCCTTTAAACTCGGTATTTAGGATTTTTAGGGTGACATTAAGGGGTGTGGGAGTATCCACTTATATAAACCTCTAAAATAAAACAAAGAAGAAAATTCAATCAATGTTAGAAAGTTTTTATTTTATTAGAGATGTTCGCAGGTTAAAAGTGTACAATCGAATGATTATGTTAAGCTTCACAAAAGATAAAGAAGCATCGATATCTGATTTACCAAACTGTACATTACTGCAAAAGTGTTAACTGTTCATGATACAAAACTGCTTATCGCAAACAGTGTTTTGCACAAGTAATACTAGTAGCGGCGAAAACAGTGTAGTGCACAAGTAACTCTACAGGGGTCTTTTTGAAACTACCTGCGATATATTGGTGTTGAAAAAACTCGTTTTTTCTCAAAAACGGCTCTAACGATTTAGATCAAATTTGACATAAGTGATACGAAATTAAAAGCCAGATGGCATGAACCATATTTCTTTAGGAACAGTCTTAGCGGTACCTGTCATATAACGGATTTTTTTTAATTTCGATTTTCTCGTTAACGACTGAGTCGATTTTTACAAAATTAGATAGCTTAACAAATAAGATAGCTAATAATATTGTACTTAAATTTTTAATGACGTTTCTTAAAATATTAGATGAATTAAACAACTTTTGTTTTTGAAAATTCAATATTTTGAAAACCAATTCATGAATCTTTTTGAAATTTATTTTTCGGATGAAAATTATTAATTATTAATTGGCATTCTCCAAAATTTTCAAAAAAATATTTTAAAAAAGTTGTTTGAAAAAATCGATATTTCCGAAAACTAGACCTACGATTTTGAAAAAAAAGTAAAATATATTTTAGTATTTAAAAAATACTGGCATACCAAGATTTTCTTGGAAAACTCTGGTTGGCTATCAATTTATTTATTATTTTTTTTATTTTTTTTTTTTTTAATTATTTTATTAATTTTTTTACTTCCTATTGAATTTTTTCTGAAGGAATTTCAAATAATATTTCATAGGTATACACAAATTGAAAGAATTTTTGTTAACTAATCGAAAGAATTTTATAATGATATAAAATAGTGGAAGGTTCTTTCAAGCTCTTTGGTGACTTGCAACAAGAGCAAGTTTGTGCGACGCTGTCGTGCTGTCGTTATTTCTCTGATGCTTGAGGCAAGGGTTATACGAAGAATTCTAATAATTTAATTTTTCGAAACAGCAAAAACGACAGATGGCACGAGATTCCGAACATTAAGGCGCAACGCATTGCGCGTGTTCGAATGCCATTTAATGCTTTCGCGTTGGTTCGAACTCTTCTTGCCATGCCGAGTAAAAAGTAGATCATTTGTGATCTCTTAAACACTTGGATTGTTATTTATTTATGATCAAATTAAGATTTTAATATATAGTTATTAAATCTATATTTATTTTTCTATTCATTAAGTTATTATGTAATTTATTATCTTCATTTTTTTTTCTTTTTTTTAATGAAGGTTTTATCGTCCTTCCCCCAAATAGTGTTTACTTTAAAAAAGAAATGTATAAAAACTCTTATAAAATAGTATTTAAGTTGAAAGATATATATGTTGTATCAAATCTCTTCAATGTAAAATGTGCGGTAATAGCCTTTTTACACCGAATCGAAAACCCGGTTTTGCGAAAAATCAAAAACCTGCATCAAAAACACAGGTTTCCCCATACGTTTTTGGCAAGTAACAAGTTAACAAAAACCACTCGTTTTTGCAAAAACCTATCAAAAACTAGTTGAAATTGCGAGATGAACAAATCAAACATAATTAGTGAAACATTCAACACTCAATCGATTGTGAAGAATTAGAAATGAAAGAGGACTGTCAATAGAAATTATTCTATCTGTGTTCAATGCAACTGCTACGAATCGATACCAAATAGAATAGAACATGTTATAAGTGCAAAATGAGGAATGGATGTGCTAAAATGTTCTGAAAGCTGCTTCATAGTCCTTAACAGAACAGTTCCCAACCGTTTTGGGAAACATTTTTGGCTTGCCTTTAAATCAGAATAGTTATGACTTGCGTCTGTCATCGGACGAAGTACGCTCGGGCACCTTCGCCCGAATTCGACCGATTAAGGGCCAATTTTTCATTCTTTAGTTAAACAGTCAGTTAGCTATGATGAGAAGAATAAAATTAACTGGCTCTTTAACAGTCTGATAACACTGTTGGATTTTTCAAGCAATAAAAAAGAGCCAGTTATTTATTCCACAGAATAACAGAATTAACTACATCCAACTTCACAGTGTTAGAGTGAGAAAATGCTTCAGCTGTTTAGAAGTATGCTATCGAGTGGAATAGACATATCTACTTTGATATCAAATGTCATTATTTGCTTACTTTCAAAAATATATCGTTATCAAATTTGTCATTCTTGTTTTTGAATCACACTAAAATAAAACTTTCAAATTGGCCACAACTTTAAATTCGTTTTACAAATCAAATCAATTATATTTTTCATATGCATATTGTGAAAGTTTTTTAAATCCCTACCTGGGTGTATGACTTGAAGGATAAAGAAGTAAGTTTTTTTTATTGAAAATTATATAAAACACGACTAATTTAAATTTTGTGTTTCTTCAGTACTCTGTGGGCGATGGATGTGGATAACAACAACCCCTCCCCTGAATAATACAACGAGGTTGCCTGCAAAGACACGGCCACTACCACCACCTCCACAAACGGTAGACGCATCCACACCCGCGAAATCTCCTATTAAAATATAAAAACTTCCAGTTGCATAGAACCTCAGAGATATTAATAGCTGTGAAAGGGGCGAAACACATTGATTTCTAGAACAAATACATTATACAAAGTGGAAGATAGTTCACATTTAATTTATTTGGTTAATCGTACCGTTCAGTGTTATGTTCTATTTTTTCTTTTATCAAAGTTAATAGATACTTGACAATTTTTTTTCAAACGAAATCTTCTTCGAAAGTCGTTGTCTTCCCATTCTTCAAAATGATCTGGTCTTCTCCTCACAACTCTTTCTTTTCTGGAAACTTGGCGTATTAGACCCAGTTCAATTTCTTCTTCAATTATTAAATTTTTTAAAATATCAAAAAACTCCATCAAAGACAAATTATTTTACTTTTCCAAAATCCAATAAACGGTACTTTTTTTGACAGTTCAAAAACGTATTTCTAGGAATAACTTCTTAACTATCTGCGAAACGAACAAATAACTTTATTCCACAGTTAAGGCATTTATTCCTGGGAATAAGTGCCAACTGACTCTCGAAAAATCAATTTTTTCACTAACTGAGGAATAATACTAACTGACTGTTTAACTGAGGAATGAAATACTGGCCCTAAATCAAATATACATCCATAAACGAATGAAAAATATACAGGGTGATTGGTATAAGATGCACCAAAAAACTTGAGCGTGTAGGTGGAGTTAAGACAAGAAAAAAATCGTATGGGAGGGGGGGGGGTTCTATTTCCCCAAGGGAAGGCGGGAGGGTCAATTTTCTTAAACATTGACTTAAATCAGAAAAAAAAATATTTAAAAACAACGGTGAACGATACAAAGCCTTGTTGTATTTTTTTGGAAATCCAGAAAACTACTCTTTTTTTTTAATTTTTCAATTAAGTTGTTTAAGTGAACAGTTTTAAAAAATTAATTTTGAAACTCAAAATTTAAAAAAAAACTAAAAAAAAAATGTTTAAACTAATTTTTTTCAAAATTTTATGTAATTAACTATTATTTTTTTTTTCAAAATTCAATGCTCTTATTAATTTTTACTCCAAAACAGAAAACCGGATGCCAAAATGAATCTTAGTTTTTGAGAAAATTAAGAAAAACTAGAAGTATTATTTTCTAAGAAAAATACTTTTTTTTTGGTTTTCCCAAATTTGACCTGCTCAGGTCAATTATTATTATTATTATTATTATTATTATTATCTTTATTGTTTTTTTTTTCAGAAGAATACAAACTTATAGTTAAAAAGATGTTAAAGCATGGCCCTAAGCCGTCTGCCGGTTAATTAAATATGTATCTATATAATCTGAGAGAAAATGTATACAAAAAGATTTATGACAAAAAAATAGAAATTAAGAAGCAGAAAAAAAAATTAAACATAATCTAGAACAAAGAAGGACTTAAATTTATATGCTTTTAGTTTAGCGAAAACGAAATTAATAAAGTAAATAACAATATTGATTCATATTTTTACGACATAAGTTTGGCTTTATTTTACATTTAATAAATTAGGTTTACCTAAAACAAAACAGAATATGGAAGCAGTTAAAGACTTAAAATATCAACTGGTATCGCGGGCTTTTAGTTTAGCTAAAACGAAATTAAATTGAAACAGGCTTTTAATTTAGCTAAAACAAAATTAGATTAAGTTTTATCCTCAAAAATCAGGCTTTTAGTTTAGCTAAAACAAAATTAAATCAGATTCTATCTTCATAGGTATGTCCTAAAATAGATTCACATATGTATTTCTATACTCAACCGAATGTGAGATAAACCGAATAAGCAGCTTCCAACCACTCTCTCCGTTCAGAACACTTAAACATTCCTCTAGCGATAGATAACTCTTGTTGAAGTATAGTCGCCGAATTTCTTGTAAGATGGGACAAATTGCCAAAAAGTGGAAGATGTTTTCAATTTGATTCAGATTACACAGTGTGCAGTGGGGACTAATATCATTTCTGTGAGGCCTATAATTGAGCTCTAGCAATTCTGTGCGAGCTTTAAAAATCAAACTCATCTCCCAAACAGTAAATTCATCTCTAAAGTAATTGGCTTCCCCCAAACAGAGATTAAGTTTGCTATATATTGTTCTCGATACAGACTCCCTCGCCCTATCGTTAAAAGCCAGAAATATTTGCTCATCGAGAGTAGAAATGCAATCATAGAATGCAGTTCTCCACGAATCTAGATCTTCCACACAGAAAGTCAGAGGATAGTTTTGTGTCGAGGACAATTCATACCAATCTTTAAAAGGAGTATATCGACATCTTAATGACACTAAAAGAATTCTTTTCTGCAGATTGGTGTTCTGCTTTTGCATGACTTTGATGATATAGTCTGCGTTAGCTTTCAGGTTCCTAATATACATTGGAGGCAATCCCGATTCGACGTGTATCGCATAATTTGGTGTGTTATATGGGAGCCTAAAGATCCGTTTGAAAAAAAATCTTTGGATAGATTCAATTTCTTCCAGTTGCTTGTACCCATAAACTTCATTACCATAGCAAAAGCAGCTTTTAACGGTTGCATCAAACACCCTGAATTTTGAAGTCGGGTCTATATTTTTGTTGTTGAAGAAATTTGACCACATACAATTAATTGCTGCCTTTGCTACAGCTAGGTTATCTTTTATGTGCGCTCTCAGATTTAAATTGTGTGTTATTAGATATCCTAAGTATTTGTACTCAGTCACAACTTCTAAATTGGAGCCACTGAGGGTCCACGTACGGTCATTTCGAGCACTACGGTTCTGAGATCTAAAAACCATTATTTTAGACTTAGATGTATTTATTTTGAGGTCCCAGATATCACAGTACTGTTTTAGCTTGTTTATTTGGAGTTGCAGTGTTACCGCGTTATCAGTTAAAACAACAAGGTCATCCGCATAAAGCAAAACTTTGATTTGTAGATCACCATAAGTAACACCGCCAGGGATATGATCTTCAATATCATTTATAAAAAGCGAAAATATAAGAGGGCTTAAAATGCAGCCCTGTGGGACACCGGCATCAGATCTAAACTGTTTCGACTGGTTACTACCGTTAGATACACAAGCAGTCATATTTGTAAGAAGCTGGTCATAAGTTCTTATGAATTTAGTCGATACCCCTATAGCTGCGAGCTTAAATAATAACGATCTCCTATTAACGGTATCAAAAGCTGCCTTAAAATCTACAACACTAGTTAGAGTAAAGATCTGGTCGATTGTCGAGAGATTAGCTCGGAATCCAGCCTGAAAGCAGCTTATTTTGTTATTTCGTTCCACCCAGTTAACAAGCCTGAAGAAAAGAATTTGGGTAAATAGTTTTCGAAAAGAACTGAGAACAGAAATTCCTCTATAATTTTCGGGAAGATTAGGGTCACCCTTTTTAAGAATCGCAGATATCATTGAAGACCTAAAAATATCTGGGTAACTTTCCTCATCGAACATTTTATTGAACAGAATCAAAATGTGTTCCAAAAACTGGGAAGTCGCATTCTTATAGAACTCAGATGGAATGCCATCTGTCCCGGAAGCTTTATTGTTTTTCAATTTTTTGAGCGCAGCAAGAAGTTCTAGCATTGAGAAAGGAGCATCCAATTCCTCAATATATATTAGTGGAAGAGCAAAGCTTATAGACGTTTGGAAAGGATCTTGTAACAAAAGTTTTTCAAAGTGCGATGCTAGGATATCAACACTAATGTTACTGTCGATTTATTACGGTCTCCTAAGATTCGAACATTATTCCAAAAAACTTTTGAATCTCTGCATTCAAGAAGATTCAATGCAAATTTTCTTAGAAAAAGTTCCTTTTTTTGCTTGCATAATTCTTTGAAAGCATTATTTGCTTGCAGATACAGTGATTTAAAGGCTTCATTATTTGTATTTCTGAAAAGTTTGAGCAACCGAAAAGATCTTTCTCTACTTTTTCTACATTGCTCATCATACCAACTACATTTAAAAGTATAACGATCATTGTTTGAGCGGGTGACTGCAGATTGTCTTATAGTTTGTAGAACTAAATTTGTTGTTTCGTTTACTGTACTTATAGCTTGATTTGAGAAGTTCACTACATGCTCATTTAGATTTCTTCTATAAATATCTGATTTTTGTTCAATCCATCGAATCCTGTTGTTGACATTTTCAGTTTGAGGTCGGATATCACTTTCATGAGTTTTAAAAACACACGACAAAAAGATAGGTAGGTGCGTTGAATAATTAGCCGGAAGTACTTCAAAATTATTGACAACTTGAAGCCACTCCCCCTTTGCAAGACAAAAGTCAATAACAGAACATCCCTGAGCCGATATAAATGTAAAATTACCGATACTATCACTCCTTGAACAACCATTTAAAACGAAAAACCCAAAGTTCACTATCAAATCCATCAAACCTTTTCCGTTTGCATTAATGCACTCATCTAAAGACCTTCTCTTGGCTAGAAAATGTTCACAACTTATAAAAGGAGAGTTCTGGAAGTCACCTATTCGACTGTTTAAGTCCCCAATTATTAAAATATTTTCATTATTTTGATTTAAGAGAAAATTTTGAAGGTCAATTATTAATAAGGGAATTATCCCTCTTTTATTTTTTATTACATACCATCCGATCAAATAATAAAAAAAAAACGAGTTAACTTTTTACTTATTTTACTAGTTTTACTTTTAATTTATTTTTAATTTCTCAAAACCTAAAATACATTTTGGCATCCGGTTTTCTGTTTTTGACTAAAAATTAATAAGAGCATTTAATTTTAAAAATAAAAATAATAGTTAAGTACATAAAATTTTGAAAAAAATTTGTTTAAAAATTTTTTTGTTTTTTTTTTTTTAATTTTGAGTGTGAAAATTAATTTTTTTAAAACTGTTTACTTAAACAACTTAATTTAAAAATTAAATGAAAGAGTAGTTTTCTGGCTTTCCAAAATAATATAACAAGGCTTTGTATCATTCACCGTTGTTTTTAAATAATTTTTTTTCTGATTTAAGTTAATGTTTTAGAAAATTGTTCCTCCCGCCTAAACGGGGGGAAATACACCCCCCTCCCATACGATTTTTTTCTTGTCTTAACTCCACCTACACGCTCAAGCATTTTGTTGCACCTTATACCAATCACCTTGTATATTACTCCGCTTTAACCGGCATCGCCCGACTGACGTCCTTTGATTACTGATCAAGCAAAAAATCTAAATTTATTTGGTTTTTCTGTCAGTTTGCCGGTTATTTTATTCGATTCAACATCAAAAAAAGAATTCTGTATTGAGGATAATTAATTTTGCGTGAATATATTTGAAGAAAAATAGTTTGTGATTGTTTTATCGTATATTTGTGTATATTTGTGCACGATGTTTCGGTTTCAGTATTAAAAAAGATTTGTAAAAGTGTGAGAAAAACCTATGTTGTTTTTTTTAAGATTTGGTTCCGACCTCAGGGCCTCTCGTTGAATGGAACTTTTACGATAAATTGAAATTGACAACATTTGAAACCGAATTTACCAAATATTCATTAAGGATTATTACAAATGCAATAAAATCAGTTTTAAAATTTTTTTTTCAATTTTATTTTCATTTGAAACTAAAGCGGGGTACAATTAACAAAATAAAAAAGTTTATTTAAAAGCACAATTCAATGTTGTTGACAAAACAAAATTAAATGTCAAACAAAAACGGGTAAATGTGCGGTGTGGACGAAAGCTCTATCACAAAATTAGACATTAATGAAATGAAATGAAAGCAAAGTGACTAAAAGTGACCTTTTGTTTTTCCATGATAAGCATTCCATATAATAGGTTCTCAGAAAATGTAAGAGTCAACATTTAGCAACACTTAGCTCATTATGTAAAGTTCAATAAATAATAAAAATTACTCATTCATGAGGAAGCTTCATTTTAGAACCATTTTTTTTATTGGTAGAGATTTTTAACAAACGGTAAATGTAATATTGAAGCTAAATATATAGTTAATAAAATAATACTCTTTTGTTTAACTAAAAGCCGTCCGTATGAGTGAAAACTACTGAAAAAATCATTTAAATTCTGCAAATCCAGAAAAAAGAGAATTTAGGTTAACGGTATTATGAATCTGAGTGATGTAAAAATACAATATTAAGTGTTTTTCTTATTCAAGTATTTGCTGTGCAAATACTTTCGCATTTTGGGGTTTTTTCAACTTTGAAACCACTGTGCGGCGGTTGCCCAAACTCGCCCTTTATTAAGACCGCTACTGCGTGAGGCACAGTGCACTAGAGAATCACAAAGTGCATTGTGAGATATGCCCAATATGCAAATATTTTATTAATATTTTTAGAATTTAATTTAATCTAAAGGGAGTATCCAAATGTGCAATTCATAAATTTCTAAGGTCTATGCGGTAATGCAATATTAATAGTTTTTTAGAAGTATGATAATGAGGATAATTGAATAAAAAATATTTTTTAGAAATTTGAATTAAAAAATTGATAATAATAAGTATCCATAACTCGCTCCATAATCTTTTTCTTTTAGCGTTTTTCTTTTATGCTCTTTATACTGATCTGTCAAAATAAGATCTCTGTTTCTTTTGTTAGCTTCGAGTGCTCATAACTCTTAACTTGTGCTTCTTTTTTCAATCAGAGCTTACTTACACGCTCTTTGAGCTCGGAATACAATGATGTACTGGATGGAGCACGAAGCAAAGCATGGTCAACTTCATGTTTTTTTCATGTTTTTGACGATTGTGAGATAATTTCTAGGAACTCTTATGACAGTGAAGTGCTCAAGTATGTGACATAAATAAATAAGAGCACTTGGAGCGTATTCTGCTCAAAGCATACTCGATATTCTCAGTAGGGTGTGTCATTTATATCATCTTTGGTATTTTCAAACCTTATACTTCTTTAAAGTTGCATTACTAATTCAAATTAAATGCAGCATTTTAAATTTTAATTTTCAATAGTACTCTACGCTCGCTCAACTGTGTAAACTCCCGAATAGTACGAAAAAAAACCCCTTTTTATCACTTTGAGTAGGTACATTAAAAAATATCGACTTTAAGTACGTTTTCATATCTCCTTTTCTCTTGCACTAGGTGAACACATATTTGAACGGAATTGAGGAATGATAACTCAGTAAAATTAATTCCTTTGCATTTTCGGGCACGAAAAAAACAATCTATTAAGAAAACTACTGATCGAAGTTGCCTGAGCGCGAATTTTTAAGGAAAGATTATTAAAATCCACAAAATCCACGAATCAGGCCAACCAGGTACTCTAGAATATGAAGAATGTTGACACAGGAGCCAGCCATACGACTGGACATACCCTAAGCCATTGGAGCCGCCATGATTTCTTTAAGGGAGGTGCATTAAGTCCATTTGCATGAGCAACTACACGTTTTACTGAACCATACAGAATGTATACTATTTAGAAAAATGTAATAATAGATTCAAATCGTGCAGGCTGGTATTTAATTGAATAAGTATAATAAATCCGCAATCAGCTCCAAACCGATGTTTTTATATAAAACCCTTTGCACTTGCTTAATTCATTTGGCCGATTTACTTAAATTCAATTGCAGTAACTTTCTGCAAAAAATTCAAGATTGAAATTTTTATTGAAATAAACTTGTTGGCCTAGGATACGATGGATATGCCACAATGGCGGGTCATATATGTAGATGGTGCTCAGAAAATTACTAACGATGCCGATAAATATCCTTCAGCACTATTTTATCACTGTGCAGTGTGCAAGTATTGAATCTAGTCGTTAATGACCTGAATAATATGTCAGTGAAGCGAGAAATACTGCTGGCACTACAAAGGAGATTAAAATTGTTTTAGAGAGAGTACGGTGCGGCGGGACTAAATTCCAAATATACCTTTATTTTGTGAAACGCGTTCGACAGCAAAGTACAAAAGTATCAGAATTTTTCTGAAAACTTTCTGCCTATTGTTAAAGTTTTAGAAGAACTTTCGCTCTACACGATTGCAACAACTTAAACATACATTGTGACACTTTTAGTAGTTGCTGCCTACTCTGCCAAACTCGAACCCGTGTGCAATCAATTGCAAGAACTAAATATTATGAGTATACAGGTAATACAAGATCACGCAAATAAATTATTAACTGATGTGCTTCATTATCACCGCGATGATGTCTCTATGTGGAGTAATTTTCGAGAAAGCTCGAAAAATTTGCGAAAAACTCAATGTTGAATTTAAGCGTGCTTGAGTAGTGGCCAGACAGACTTATAGATCAAATCAACCATCTGAAAATGTGGAAGAATTTTTTAGAATATCTATATTCATCCCATAGATTCCTAGATTTTCTACAACAAACAAAAAAGCATTTTCGCTTATGCAGCTTTACCCGGAATATATGAAAAAATAGACAAATCCGCATTTTTAGTGATGGCCATGGGCGCCCGAAGGATTTTTGCTAGGGGGGGGAGGGAAGAAGTGTAAAACGTGCCTTAAATTTTTTTTAATTCTTAATGAGGCATTATAGCAAAAAATACAATGTGAAGAAATCAAGAGTTGGTAACCAAGTTTTGACCTTGCGGAGCATGTTGCAACTTCTACCAGCATTGCATGAAGTTAGAAGTTATGACAGGCACACCTCTAAAATTTTCCTTAAACTTGGTAGAAATTCTGAATGTTTGTTGTAAAGATCAACGAAGGTAATAGATGACGCTTCTTTTCAATGCCAAAGATCATACCATTTTCTGCTTCTATCATTAAACAATCTACGTCCTAGAGGCTATCGATTTGCTTAATTTTTGATACGAATTCGTTGTTTTCAGTTTTTGCATTTTCGTTGGCTAAAGCGTATATAATGAGAGAATTATCTTTTTTTTTTTCAACCACGATTCAGTAGTTTAGTTGTTTTGTCTGTGCTGTTTCTTTAAATTGGTTACACGGGTTTTTATTTACACAATCAGATCTTTTTCAAATTGAGCTTAAGACAAACATCGACTGATCATCTGCCAACGTGGGCGGGTTAAATACTGCTTTTAAAAAAGAAAATTCTGTTTTTCAAAACTCTGCCTCTCAAAAATCTGTCTGTAAAATGGAAAAAAAAAAATCAGTTTTTTTGCGACCATATAAAAAAAATTTAAAAATATAGATAGTAACATTTTTGTTTTTTCTTTTAAACTCTTACGGCCACTTCCACGAAAGAAAAGATAAAATCATAAATAACTATCCAGCATTTAATAGATAAGTAATTCTTGATTTAAAGTTGCACTAATGAAAACACAGCAAACCAAAGATAATAAATAAAATAGAAACGAAACAAAAAAAATCCTACAAAACAGCAACAATATTTGCTCCACACAGCTGATACTCACCGATAGCAACTTCTTGTCAAATTCTTTTTTGATGTAAAAAGTTATTCAGAGAAAAATTAAGTGGATAAATATTTTGAAGACTTATCTATAGATAGAGAGCGCTTAGTATACTGGTGCAACGAGTTAATATTTCAATCGATGGATAGTGTATGCATAAGGCATGGATAGATCAGCAGTTTTTACTCATAAAAGTTTGGTGCAAGAGACCCTTAAGGAAATAAAAGTATGCTCTGATTATCGAAATTCTACATATAATAAATAATTTTAAAAAGCGCACGCTTTTCCAAACCTTTTTTGCTATAGAGGTTCATGTTTGCCATAATTAGTTTTGTGATGTTCAATATTCAAAAGTTCATATCGTTGCTGATGGTAAGACTGATGGGGGAGGCACATGTTCGATTCTACTTAGCTTTAAAACAAGCTATATAAAAATATCGTACGTGATTTTAAATAATTTCTTGTTGTATTTTAATTCATTTGTTTAAAAAATTGACCCCACCTAAATGGGGGAAGATAAACCCCCTACGATTTAATTTATTTTCAGCTTAACCATATTACCTTTTATTTGACTGTATATAATTTTTTTTAGTAATTAAGTAAAGGTCATATTATTTGAACGAAAAACACTAAAAACACAAAGTCAGGCCGTGTTCAAAAACTGCCAAGTTTTGACGACAGGTTACTGAATTGCCCGTCATTCTTCATCGCCCTACACTTAACCTCAATTTAGATATTTTCAGTGTAAATATGCTTAAAGGTCTCAAGAGGCTCCATTGTGGTACAGACATTTCGATAAAATAATTTTGTCCCCGAAATAGAGTTGCCCTCCGATTCAAACTGAAATGCTTTGTGATTAATATGTCTTTTTCTTATTTTATTATTTTTCTATATAATTTTTATAATTTCTGTATAATAATTAATAATAAAAATAATAACGCTCATTCATCGTTTGTAAACACTTTCATAAAACAAATAATACACTCACTAATAATCATTGATCTGTACATAATTATATGTTCATTATTGCCGTTTCCATCTTTATTTAAACATCAAGGATCGTGATTTCGTTGAGCTCGACACACCATACAATGGTCAACCGAAACGTCCCGGTTCGCCATCGCCTATGGCAAGTCCAGCTCATTCTACGAATAGTGCTGTGGGCTTGATGCAATCCTGCTGTGGGCGTTGTTGTTCACAGCGATATCAGGTAAGTTCTTATACAACTAAATGCTAGTACTTGTTTCTACCAAGTTACAAATAGGTTCGTGTTTCGACTAAAATATGCAGTTTTAGATGGTCACAAAGCTTCTATATGTTCATTAAAAATGTATGAAGTTGAATTCTTCAACATGTTGTAACTACCTACAATAAAGCTGCATAAATGTGTGTATTTATTATATTGTTTTATGTTTTTAATTTAATAAAATATATATATTATATATAGAGTTCATTAGACAATATTTTCAATGCATAGTTGTATTCCTAATAATTTGTTTTGCATGCGCTCTTGCTTTAGTCAATCCTTAAAATATCTACAGTTTTTATGTTAAATAATAATTTTATAATTTATATTATTTAAATAGTTACACTTATAAATAAATTTTCAAAATTTAAGATCGTTTTTGGTTGTTTTAGGTGCAGAATAAATTACTATAAATATTTTTATTTTATTTAGATTTATTAATTTATTTTCTATCATAGACTCTGAGTAGTTTTTAAAATGATTCTTTTTTAAACTAAACAAAATTATTTCTATTATTTTTGTTGATTAATAGGCCTGCGGAAAATACATGCCAGCTTCAGGCAACGCTCAAAGTAGTCAAAATAACCAGCCAATGGATGGAACATATTTAGTTGAAGCATCGTTTTAAGTGAAGAAAAAGAAAAGAATAATAATACAAAATATTTCCAAAAGGAACAGGTCTTTAGAATAAATACAAAAACATTCGTTCATTTTTTTTATTGAACAGTGTTTGATTAGTTTTATCAATTAGATTAATTTTTAAGAGCGAATCATGTTTCAAAAATTGCTTATATTACTACGCTTAAAATTAAAATAAATCTTTAAAATTTAAATTGTGATAATTAGAACTATGAACTTAGAAATAAAAGTTTATACTAGAGAAAATAATGAAATAAAGTTAAATTACTAAATTACTGTTTAGTTTGATTCTTATTTATAAAAAAAATATAAATATTGAATTCCTTAGGATGACATTAAAATATATATAAAAAGTCCCGATTCAAAGAAAAATAATAAAACAAATACTTATACCATTAAAACGATTTTAAAATAGTATAAAATTACTTCAAGAATGCATTTCAACATTTTGTTTGTTGTTATTGTTGATGTTAAAGATGTAATTTGGAATAAATCTAAATAAATAATTGTTGGTTTAATAATTGGAATATACAATAATACATAAAGGAACATATCTACGAGCATGTAAGGAACACATCATTTATATTCGTTGAGAAAAATTAATTAAAAAAAGTTCATTAAATATTATGAATTGAAAAAGAATAACTGCAAAAGAAACAATAAGGATATCAAACAGATATATTTGTCCTTTATAGAAGAAAAAGTATAACCTCGTGTGACATCCAATAAAATGCACACAAAACGTTTGTTAAAATTTAAACATAAGACAACAAAGACTATTTTATTTTTAGATATTCACATCAGCATTTAAAACATTAAACAAATTAATGTAGATGGTTAAGAAATACTAAACAAATAAATGAGAGGCTCCAATGGCACACGTACTTGCTTTTGGATACTGTAACTCAGGCAATAATTTTATATGAAATAATTTCATAAGTTCTTTCAATCAAACGAAATAATTAAAAAAAAAAAAAAACAACTTTCTAACAGTCCCGGGTTTTACGAGAAAATCATGGAATGCTTTTTTAATTTAGATACATATATTGAAATTTATAATGTAGGTGTTTTATTCTTGAAAAAGAAAAATATTATTTAAAACTAAAACTATTTTCTATATATATGTAGCTTTGACCAAGTTGATAATTATGTGAATATTTGAGAATATTTATATTGATTCTCTTCGGCTGTGTTGGTCGTATTAATGTTTTAAATGAAAACAATTTTCATTTGTATTTTTCCCAACGTTTCGACGGTGGTTGCCGTCTTCTTCAGGGGAGCTTTATTTACAAAATTAAAAAAAAAAAAATATTTTAACATATATAATTACATAATAGGTGGACAAATATAACTTACATAGAGTTCGATATATAACAAAAACAGAATAAAAATATTAAACAATTTTTTAATTGTACAAATAGAATTTTTACACTTAACTTTAAACACTTCCTTGATGGGAGATTAGTCCGTTAAGTTTGAACTTTCAACAGTTTGATTTGTTCTCAGCAACCAAGGAACAGTAAACCGATGATATGTTTTGTATGTCTTGTTTACGGTTCATAGTATTTTTGTTGTTTATTATGTGAAGGGTTTCTAATGTATAGCGTTTAGATGTGTGTTTTTCTGTTGCCAGGATTTTTACCCCTTCAAAGTCCAGTTTGTGACCAGTCTCGACGCTATGACTAGCCAGTGCCGTCTTCTCAGAACTTTTCAAGCGTACGTCTGATTTATGGTTCGCTATTCTTTGACGAAGAAGTTGTTTTGTTGTGCCTATGTAACATAGATTGCACGGTTCGTTTATTTTTCCATTGCAGTTTATTTTGTAGACTACGTCAGAACGGCGATCGATTTCTGTCTTCTTTTTTAGGCAGGTGAATAGCGACGCAACGGTTTGGTTTGACTTATATGCCAAGTTGATTTCCGTGTTGTTTTTGGCTATTATTTCTTTGAAATTCTCGGAGAGTTTGGGTACATACACGACACTTTTATAAACACCACTCCTCTCTTCCAAATTATCTTCAGAAGGAACTTTGTGTTTTTGTCGTAGTATCAATTTCCTTATTAATTCTATCGGAAAACAATTGTCTAAGAGTATTTGTGTAACTTTTTTCTCATTAGCGGAATGGAATTTTCGATCACCTATGCATGAATAAACAACAAATCCACGCACAAAAAATAAATGAACTAAAATCTGCTCTTTGGAAAAAATTCAACATAAAAATGCATGATAATTGGTTTGTAAACAAAAGCGACACAGAGTTTCCTTATGAAATCAAATGGCTTTTATCATTGGGAAAAAAATTTGCATTGCCAATTGGCAAAAATACATTCCCTCTCTTAAAACTGATTGCAGATGGTGAAGAAATCATCAGAAGCAACAAAGATGAAATGCAACAGGAAATAACAAGAGCCAAGTATAGTAATATGCTTCACTCTTTTCAACGTAACCATCACAACGACATGTTTGACAAATACATCATGCAAATTCACAAAGACGCTGTAATCTTTTAAAAAAAAAAACACAAGAACATTATTGTAGTAGCAGCTGATAAAGGTAATGTGACAGTTGCGATGAACAGGACAGAGTATGAAGAGAAGATGACGGAACTATTGTCGGACCGCTCTATATACAGAGTCACCAGAGCAACTCCTCTCACCACTCTACAAAACAAAAATAATGATTTTGTGAAATGGTTGCACTCTAACAAGATCATCGATGACTGGGGAAAAACAAGGATGACTACCTACACAGCACAAGTACCTACTATATATGGATTACCAAAGATCCACAAAGAAAACATACCTCTCAGGCCAATTACGTCATCAATGAAAGTACCTTGTTATGAACTTTCATAGTACCTTGGCCAAATACTACAGTGTGTCACGAAAGAATCTTTATATTCTGTAAAAAATTCTTTAGATTTTAAAACCAAGGCAAAAGATTTAAAACTGGACTCAAACGATGTTCTGGTTTCTTATGACGCTGTTTCACTTTTCACCAATGTCCCAGTTCAGCTTGCAACAAAAATTATTAAAAACAAGTGGAAAATCATAGGAAAAAATACTAAGCTGAGCCAAAATAAATTTCTCGAGCTATTGGATTTTTGCCTAAAAGACAACAATTACCTCCAATTTAAAGATAACTTGTACAAACAAATACACGGGATGCCAATGGGAAATCCACTATCCCCGACAATAGCAGACTTGGTTTTAGATTTCCTTCTTGATGAATGTTTCAAACTAAACTACAGACCGAAGTTTATTGTAAAATACGTCGACGATATTTTTGCGATTGTTAACAGAGATGAAATAGATAATGTGCTCCGATGCCTAAACAAATTTCAAATCCAATTTACTATCGAGAGAGAAACAAGTAGATCGAAAGCGTTCTTAGATGTCATTATACATCGTGAAAAAAATCAGCTTTCTTTCGATTGGTACCAGAAAGATACGGCATCTGGAAGACTGATCAATTTCCGGTCTGATCATGCAAAACACATGCGTATAAACACTGCATCCAACCTCATAAATAAAGTCTTTGCGTTGAGTGACCGAAAATTCCATTCCGCTAATGAGAAAAAAGTTACACAAATACTCTTAGACAATTGTTTTCCGATAGAATTAATAAGGAACTTGATACTACGACAAAAACACAAAGTTCCTTCTGAAGATAACTTGGAAGAGAGGAGTGGTGTTTATAAAAGTGTCGTGTATGTACCCAAACTCTCCGAGAATTTCAAAGAAATAATAGCCAAAAACAACACGGAAATCAACTTGGCATATAAGTCAAACCAAACCGTTGCGTCGCTATTCACCTGCCTAAAAAAGAAGACAGAAATCGATCGCCGTTCTGACGTAGTCTACAAAATAAACTGCAATGGAAAAATAAACGAACCGTGCAATCTATGTTACATAGGCACAACAAAACAACTTCTTCGTCAAAGAATAGCGAACCATAAATCAGACGTACGCTTGAAAAGTTCTGAGAAGACGGCACTGGCTAGTCATAGCGTCGAGACTGGTCACAAACTGGACTTTGAAGGGGTAAAAATCCTGGCAACAGAAAAACACACATCTAAACGCTATACATTAGAAACACTTCACATAATAAACAACAAAAATACTATGAACCGTAAACAAGACATACAAAACATATCATCGGTTTACTGTTCCTTGGTTGCTGAGAACAAATCAAACTGTTGAAAGTTCAAACTCAACGGACTAATCTCCCATCAAGGAAGTGTTTAAAGTTAAGTGTAAAAATTCTATTTGTACAATTAAAAAATTGTTTAATATTTTTATTCTGTTTTTGTTATATATCGAACTCGATGTAAGTTATATTTGTCCACCTATTATGTAATTATATATGTTAAAATAATTTTTTTTTTTTAATTTTGTAAATAAAGCTCCCCTGAAGAAGACGGCAACCACCGTCGAAACGTTGGGAAAAATACAAATGAAAATTGTTTTCATTTAAAACATTAATACGACCAACACAGCCGAAGAGAATCAATATAAATATTCTCAAATATTCACATAAAACTATTTTCATTTATTATTGTTGTTATATTGTATTATTCGTACTTTAGAATGTCAGTTTTTATTACTGACCATTCTGTTTATCTGACCATTCTGTTTTATTGAGTGTTTTTGAACAACAACAACAACTTTAAGGCGCTACCACCAATTTTTAAACGAATTTTATTTACTCGTTTTTACGAATTTTATTATTCGTTTTTCCATTTTTGGCTGGAGATATAGCTATTTCAAGAGTGCCAATTTCTTTCATCAGTCTCCTTATTAGTGGTGCCGAGCTTTACTCCAATTTTATATGAAAAACTTTTTCACATGCACATCATGAGATTCGAACCCACGCATTATCAGATTTGCTCAGTCTTCGAAGTCGTATGCACAACGCATTCCACCGCTTATGACCACTGACGACACAGGTCGAGATGTTATGTTTGTTTATTTTTCAAACGCATTTGGAGCTTCAACATTTTTCTAAGCGCCTTTAAGAAAGGAATTGGCACTCCTTGAGATAGCTATATCTCCAGCCGAAAATGGAAAAAAGAATAATAAAATTCGTAAAAACGAGTAAATAAAATTCGTTTTAAAATTGGTGGTAGCGCCTTTAACTTGTTGTTGTTGTTCAAAAACACTCAATGAAAAATTAACAGAATGGTCAGTAATAAAAATTAACATTCTAAAGTACGAATAGTACAATATAACAACAATAATAACTTAAATAGTCTGGTATGTTACCAATCTTCCAACCTCTCCCCCTTTGATATGTGCTACGAATTGTAGTCTATCAAATTAAGGTTAGGAGAAAATGGAGGCGGAACAAAACAGCATACTTAAAGGCGCTTAGAAAAATGTTGAAGCTCCAAATGCGTTTGAAAAACAAACAAACATAACATCTCGACCTGTGTCGTCAGTGGTCATAAGCGGTGGAATGCGTTGTGCATACGACTTCGAAGCCTGAGCAAATCTGATAATGCGTGGGGTCGAATCTCATGATGTGCACGAAAATTTTGAATTGTTTTATACAAGCCATTTTTCAATAACCTTTTCAATTTACAAAAAAAAAAAAATTAAATAATTGATTAAAACTAAAACTAAACACTTTTGCTTGATTTGTTTCCGAAACTTGGGTAGTTTAGTTTCCTAAAGTTATTCTTTTTCAAGTTGTATTAAAAATCATTTTGAACGATCTCGCAAAAAAAATGTTTATATAAATCTAACTATCTAGAATCTAGGTTATGCCAAAAGCGTTGTAAATGTTTTGAAATTCTATGTAAAGTTCAATAAGATCAAAAATATTATAATGTTTATGTTTACATTTATTTTCTAATCATACTTATGTCACTGGTTATTGGGTAGGTAGGTATATATTTTGTTAAGTAATTTATTTTAATAATTTTTGCAACTGTTATTTATTAAATGTAAACAAAACTAAGAGACAAACGTAATCATTTCATTTATAAAACACAAACGTGAGAATATTAACTTATTTAAATCCTTTTTTAACTATTTTCAATTATTTATACAAATATTTTTTTTGGTTTTCTTTTGTGCGTCACGCGTAAGTTTGTTCATTCATAGGAATCATTTAAAGACACAATTTAATTTAGTATCTTAGTTCTCGTAGTTCTTACAGTACTTATCTTTTAGTTTTCTCCTCAATGCAAAAAGCCAGTCTGGTGTGTTTTGAACCCAGTTGGATATTGTCAACCATAATTTTATAATGCTAAAGAATTTTCCTCTACACAAAAACAAAAAAATTATTAAAACAAAATTTTCAACTAACCAATCGCTATTATTAGTAATTCATTATAGACATACAAACATTTTCTTGCAAAGAATTGCAATTTAAAAAACATTGCATATTTCATTGGAACCTATATATAAACACTTCAGAGCAATACTAATAAAATAAAGAGTTTTCATCCTATTTGGTGAAATTATAATTTTTAAAACAACCTACTCTATAAGCACTTCCAGCGCCAATATTAATAAACCACAGAATAGTCAAAGAAGTATATGAAAAAATAACTACAACAAATATTGTTATTTTTCAGTAAAAAAACTTTTGAATTTTATTTAATTAAAGTTTTACTTTATTTAAAAATATAAACTTTATTGCTTAGTTGTGTTAATTTTATTCAAAATGACGGCACGAGTACGATAACTTTGGCGCCAAGAATTGATAACGGATTTTTGTAGAACAGTTTAATACAACCATTTTTTACTATGGGTGGGGGGGTCTATCTCCCTCCGTTTGGGCGGGAGGAGCAATTTTTTAAAAACAGTGCTAAAAATTTAAAACAAATATTAAAAAATAACGGTAATACTTACAACTAAGTTTTATATCTTTTTTTAAAACCAATTTTTTTTTTATTAGATGTTTTTTAAAGCAAGTGAAACCTATGCATAGTCTTTGAAAAAACGGACTTTAAACTCAAAAATTGCGAAAAAAAAGGTAAAATAAAATTTTGAAGTGTGATTTTTCAAAACTGTTAAACAAAATACTACTTTTTTTTATAAAATTCGTTGCTCATATTAATTTTAAATCATAAACTGAAAACAAAATGATTTTATGTTTTCCGGTTTTTGAGAAAATGGAAAATTACTAAAGCGTATAAACAGTGAGGTATGTAAGGGGGGCATGATGCCCCCCTGCTTGAACACACTATAGGATTTGGGGTCGGTGCGAGGTGGAGTGGGTGCGAGGTTGGGTGTATGCAAAGTTTCTGTTGCATTTAAAGATGCCCAAGCATCATTACAAAAACGAACCTACGTACAACATTCACCGTATATCAAAAAAAAAAGAAAACCCTTATAAGAAAGTAGTTTTAGTAATTTTCCATTTTCTCAAAAACCAGAAAACATAAAATCATTTCGTTTTCAGTTTATGATTTAAAATTAATATGAGCAACGAATTTAAAAAAAAAAAGTAGTATTTTATTTTACAGTTTTGAAAAATCACACTTCAAAGTTTTTTTTACCTTTTTTTTCGCAATTTTTGAGTTTAAAGTCCGTTTTTTCAAACACTATGTAAAGGTTTCACTTGATTTAAAAAACATTTAATAGAAAAAAGTATTGGCTTTAAAAAAAGATATAAAACTTAGTTGTAAGTATTACCGTTATTTTTTAATATTTGTTTTAAATTTTTAGCACTGTTTTTACAAAATTGCCCCTCCCGCCCAAACGGAGGGAGATAGACATCCCCACTTATAGTAAAAAGAGCTTGTATTAAACTGTTCTATAAAAAACCGTTATCAATTCTTGGCGCCAAAGTTATCGTACTCTCCCCAAAATGACTATGTATTTATAGTTTCCTGTAAACACTCCTATTCAATTTTTTTTTTTAAGCTAACTTAACATTGAAGAGATATTGACATATTTAAAAAAAAAATTGTTTCGTCTACACATACTATGAACATTCAAATACAAAAATAAACTCTTAGAAAAATTAAAGTTAATTGTATAAAACAGTTGTCTATAAATATTGTAATTTTACTCGGTCGTATTTGTGATGAATCAAAAACATGATCACTGATATTCTAAAACGAAAGCAAATATTTAAAAGTAGGTAATACACTTTTTATATAATAGCTAAAAACAACATGAATTATAAGCTGCCATACCTTACAGGAATACAAACAAAAATAAAAGAAATAGAAACATGAACTACAAAATAACACACAAGTCAAATCCTGAGAGTGTATTTTATTGTCAATAGTACCTTCCTATATTAAATGTTTGTTTTCAGTGGTGTACGAGTAAACCATTTATATAAATAAAAAACAAGAAAGCTGAAAATGTAGAAAAATAGAGTTAGTTCTTAATGTAAATTTATATTTTATATGTAAATATTATAGGTATAAAAATAAATTTAAATAAAAATTTAAACCATTAAATATTACCATAACTGAGTATCATTTTACTATTATTATCTAGGGACTTTATTTAAGCGAAATACATACATCACACCTAAGATGAACATAATAAGAAGAAACAAAAAATGCAATATTTTATTATAAATTAAACTGTCCAAAGACATTTATTTCATAAAAAAGGTTAATTATTAAATGTGTTATAGAAAAAGAGAGTTTAAAGAAGCATAAACTTCATATAATGGTTTAAGTAAATTTTTTTGTAAATATAAACATTTTGATTAGAGTCGATATGAATATAGGACTTGAAATATAATTAAAATTTCAGCTAGTTTTGATGAAATGGTAACAGGAAACCATAGGTATCCCTAATGCAGCTATAAAATAATAAAACAAATTAATAAAGAATATTTTTCATCGGCGAAGTTTTTGTTGTGTCTCAAAATATACTATATATTTGTTTTACTTTTAAGCAAAGTATAAACTAAACGAGAACAGTTCTTCAAACAAATTTTTCACAAAAAAACACAAAAATAAAAGTTTTAATGCTTTTGAATATGCATTAAAATCAACGTTGAGCAGCTTGATCGCTACCGAATCCGGGGAAACGAAAAATCGAAAAATATAATAAACGACAACGTAATTATTTTTCGATCTGATCTCGGTAGTAGCTTTCAATTTACATTCATCACGTAGATCCAGACATCAAGCCTTCAAATCAAACATAAAACCCAGATACAAATGACCTTTTTTTCATAATTATTTTAACTTTCGGGTGGAAAAGATGATCACTATGACCAACTGGATGGCCAAACAACAAAATACGTCAAGCGTCGTCGATCAAACGTTTACACTAAGGGGCCAGTTATAATAGTCTAAGAACCAGCGACAAAAAAGTAACCTCATTTCATTAAGAAAAATTTTAGTTTCATTGTATAGATTGAATATAAGTAAACATTAAATGAATTGTCTGCCGCAAAGATTAAAAATATAAAGATGGAAAACAATGGCTGATAACGGCATTTGCCTACGAACTCGAACTATCATTACACTGATTAAGTTGCAAAAATGTGCGTTAAAAACTCACACCAGTGCAACTTAATCAGTCTACCACAGTTTTCCCCTGTGGAGAATTAATTTGTCTGTTATTTTTAAAAATCGGCAGTTATTTTCAAAATATGATGAATTTCGTGGGGTGCGTTCCGGATTGAAACTTTTAAACTGCGTTTTCATTGGGAGTCTCGACTCACGACGGAATAACTGAATATGTGTCAAAATTCACGGGCTCACTCATTCATATGTTTAAGATTTGTTATAAAAGCAAGATCTAGCCTGTGTGCAGTATATTATCGGTTTGTTATTGCTTGTCAGTGGTTTTGGGATGAAACATATACAAAACCAAATACCTAAATATTGAAGATATATTGAGCAATTGCAGTTGCTTTAATAGGGCATATTCATAGATATTTGACAAGTTCTTTTTAAGTTGTTTTTAAGCTAAACTTGCATTGCGAAATACATGCACACAGCAACAACACAAGATCCAGCTTTGTTTCTAGATCTTGCTAAATTCCAATCCGTTTAGGATCAGAAGGGATAATAAAATACGACTAATATTACTATGAATATGGGCAACATTTATAAATTTTGTTTAATACTCCACAAGGATATCAATACTTGAATGATATTAAAACATCTCTATTCGGATCGACTTAAATCCCCAAACGCTATTAGTTGATAATTCCTTTATTAAGCGTTGCTTTAATATTGACGGTACATCAAAAAACATTTAAGCAAATTAAAGCAACTAGAACATGGAAAATTTAATCCTAATTTTGAACCTATTTATTTCTTATGAGTCTGTTTAGATGGAGCTTCACGAAAATTTAAAGGTGAAATAAGTAATGGGTCCTCACCACTAATCTCAATATATAACTGGATAGTGGATAGACACCAAAAAGTTGTCCCTATTTGAAGAATTGTTATACAGATAAACAAACCAAAATCGTTTGTTTATCTATATAACAGTATTCCAGTTTAGGACAGTTTCTCAACCACCAAAATGGTGGGTTGTTAACTTTTGTGGCTGGTGCTCGTGGTATTATTAATTTTTTAATTTTGTTTTTTGTTTGAACATTTTTTTATTAATAACTTTTAGTTTTGAGTGTTTAATAAAATATTGTTAATTGTTGTTATGTCTCTCTGGGTGGATAAACACAGACCACGAGAGTTGTCCAAACTCGACTATCACAAGGTAACTTCAATCGAAAATCATTCGATCCCAAATTTGATTGTACATATTCTTTCATAGGAACAAGCAAAACACTTGCGAAATATCAGTCAACAAGGAGATTCTATGGCCCATCTTATGTTCTATGACCCATCGGAAGCAGGCAAGAAAACACGTATAATGTGCCTTTTGCGTGAATTCTACGGACCGGGCGTAGAACGCTTACGAAATGAGACAATGACCTTTACAACGCCATCCAATCGAAAAGTTGCAATAACAAATTATTACAAATGAATAATATGGAATTCTTATAAATAAGGCTGTCAGTGACCAGTGTTTAACTTTTATTGGAATTGTTGATGCTGGGTAACTTCTTTCCACAAGTTCACAACAAACAAAAACTGATGGTTTGGAATTGTGTTGACAGTGAAAAGTAACTAGATACAAAATCATCAAAACATTATTTGGGTTGAAAAACAACCATGTACAATAATTGTTTAAATAAGCTCTAAATTTATTCACTCTGAAATTTGTTATTTTGCAGATCTGGGATACAGCAGGCCAAGAGCGTTTCCGTGCGGTTGCACCAATGTATTATCAAAATGCGAATGCTGCCATTCTGGTGTTTGATTTGTCTCAACATAGAACGTTTACGGAAATTAAATCATGGATACAAGAATTGCATAAATGTTCAGGATCCTATAATACTCACATTAGTCGGAAATAAACTTGATCTCACATCGGTAAGGTCCGTAACACGTGATGAAGCATATCTTTTTGCTTCGTCTATTGGAGCAAGTTCAAGTCCAAATCAAGGAAAGGAACAAGTATTTGTTTCCACAGCTTTAGGATTGGTTCGTTTAGCAGCTGAAGGCAAAAGTAGAAGTTTACGTGCATTTGATTCTTACGATTCAATAGCCGCCTACTCAACCAACAATACTGCCTTAAGTCACAGCAATAGTACTACACAACTTTCTTTTCATTTGCCATCTGTACATATTGGAAATCCTGTTGGTAACGATGTCAAGGTAGATGATGTTGGGCGGCTTGAAACACCTTCTTGGAGTAAGGAACATATTGCGTTTGGTGACGAAGAACGTGTCGGCTGGTGCTGTCTCTAAACCGTTTGAGTAGATGCTTTTATTTTGGAGAAATTGTTTAGAGAGTTTTTATACAACTGGATTAGAAAGTGGTTTTACGCTGTTTCACGAGTACTTTGAGTGCTTTTGTCATTATTTTTTTTAAGTGAACCACATTTAAAAAGGTGTGAAATACGAATTTATTTATTTTACTTCATATTGTATTTTTAAGTATAGCAAACAAAAGTTAAAGAGACTTAATATATTTTAAATTTATAAAAACCCTACTGGTGCGAACCATTTTTTCATTGAATCTAATATAAAGGAAGGTTGCATTCCAATTTATATATTGAGAGTATATTTTTTCGCTGTTACATAAATAATACGAATAAAGATGTTTTAAATCAAGAACTTGTTGTAGGAAAATTAATTTATTGTGAAGATTTTTTATTTTCTCTGGGTTTTCACTTACTGGAACTGTACCGTGGTCTACATAATTATTTTATCATGTTTCCAAACTTAAAAAAACGGCCAAATTTATATTGTTAATTTAAATTGTCAGTTATTTGAATAGATCATGTTAGTAAGCAGGCTTGTAAAAGAATGCAATATTTTATGAATGCAATCTTAAATGACTTCAATTAGAAGATTGCATTCATTGATTTTACTTCGAGACTTCAACTTCAAAATCACTGTTCATTTGAAATCAAAATGATTGCAATAATTTTTTTCCCTACTCATTTTGCAGCAATCAATTGATTGCAGTCATTTGAGAATGCATGCATTCCAAGCACTCCTTTGCTATCCTTGCATTTCTTTTGGATTTCAGTATTCCTTTAAATGTATGGAATGCAAAGGAATGCTTGGACAGCAAATGAAAGCTGGACTGCAAAGGAATGCTAGACTTCAAAGGAATGCTTGGACTGCAAAGGAATGATAGAATGCAAAAGGAATGCAAGGAATGCAAAGGAATCTAAGGAATGCATGAATTCTCAATTAATGCATTCAATTAGTTGCTGCAAAATGAATGGGGGAAGAAAATGATGGAAATCATTTTGATTTCAAATGAATGGTGATTGTGAATTTTTAAGTTGAAATCTGAAATGAAGTCAATAGATGCAATATTTAAATTGAATTCATTGAATGATTTTTAAAGAGCATTCACGAAATATTGCAATCTTTTACAAAGCTGTTAGTAAGTACCTACATGATATGACTGCACATAATGTATGATTATGTACAATTTACATTATGGATGACTGTACATTGTGCATACAATATATACATAAAAAAGATAAATAAGTGTGTTATAAACCCTCAATAAAGTTTAGAGAACGGGGGTTCGAGTTCGTTTCCTTGTGGCTGCCAAGATTTTGTTCTTATTTTAAAATATAATCGATCCTTTGCTAATACAAGACAGGTGACAGTAAAATCAGCTCAAAGCTGAAAGAACAGGTTATGCAATGAAAAATTAAAATTCAACTAGCTCTCTATCCATTGTATCAAAACAATTCTCTCCTATCTTTCTATTCCTTCTAACTAGTGTCGTTCAGCACCTGTTGCATTTAAAAGTGTTGGCAGTTCCTTGAAATAACTACTTGTTATTAAATAACTTGTTCATCACAATTTTTAAATTATCAAGTAGTCATATTTTATATTATTTTGTAATACTTTTGAAAATAGAATTAATTAGATCTTTTCTTTGAAATAGAACGTGTGTCTTTTAAATATATAACAAAAAGGCAATGTGCCTTACAGACCCATAGTTAAAATATTATTATTATTATTAGTAGCCCCTATCTAATTGAGCTTGATTTTTAATATTTGGTCGGCACATAGGTATAATGTTCCAGAAGTACTGATATCCAGATGTAAAAACTGACCAACTAACTTATCCATGCTACAGCTTTTAACTCTATTCCACGCATTATAATCTATTGAAAATAAAAAAATTTTAAGCGTGTTTTGTATGTAGTTGCTTTCAAGCACTTAACTATGGGGGGGGGGGTAGCCACCTTGGTTCCATCTTAACGAATGTTTTCAAAAGCATCTCGAAAAATTTATATAAAAAGCTTCTGTTGCAGTTTAGTGTGATCAGACGAGTATCAGAACATACCTCAGATCCTACAATCTCTGATGGTCAAGTATGGTTTATAATAGTCTGGTATGATTTATAATCCCCCAAGAGGGGATTTCGGGATTAACTCAAGCGTGGAGGATATCTTGCACCCTGTGCAGTACCTACTACTTTATATAAGCCTCCTATACAGGGTGATTGGTATAAGATGCACCAAAAAGCTTGAGCGTGTAGGTGGAGTTAAGACAAGAAAAAAATCGTAAGGGAAATTGCCTCTCCTGCCCCGTTTAGGCAGGAGAGGCAATTTTCTAAAACATTGACTTAAATCAGAAAAAAAATTATTTAAAAACAATGGTGAATGATACAAAGCCCTGTTATATTTTTTTGGAAAGCTAGAAAACTACTCTTTTATTTAGTTTTTAAATTAAGTTGTTTAAGTGAACAGTTTTAAAAAAATTAATTACAGTTTCAGTAAATCCCACCTCATCGAGTTCCATGTTTTCATTGGTTGTAGAATTACTGGCATAATCGTCACCAATTACTGGCTTTGCGATCCATCTATATCGAGTATTAATTAAATGCAACGAGTTAATGCAAACTAACAAGTGAGAACATCGCTTTTTCATTGCTTCAACTGAATCAGTTTCAGATTGCGATTCCTGGACGATCGACAGTAAATGCTATAGCATCAGGACCAAAGTTGCCAGTATTCCATGTTCGACTAACATCGCGCCGGGAGAATCTATTTCCAGTTGAGTGCAAGCTGCGCGGTGGTAAGAAAGCTTTTTCAAACTGAAAGGAGAAAACTTATTTCAAACCATTACTTAAACAAAATATGATGAACCAACCTCATTTAATGACGTTTGATAGACAATTTCAGCCAGAACTCTTGCCAGAAGATGACAACAATTATTGATCAGACCTTGATTTATATCCTTGCACATGACAAAGTCATTAACATTCACACTGTGATTGTAAATGTTCTCCAATTCCATAAGAATTTTTGCCTTTGAGCCATAATTGCTGAGGCGGTTGAGCCATCTTTGGTTTGATCGAGTAATTTGAGAGCTTTATCGTGTATAGCTGATTTGTTGAAATCGTTTGGCAAACGTCCTAATTGTCCTTTCTGAAAGAAGATAATATAAATTCATTATAGCCTTTAAATTATATAATTTACATTACCTGTATAAACAACTCCTTTGTGTGTCAGCAGTACAGTGTGATTGCTTCCGGCTGCAATTTGACTAATAGCACCTTGAACTTTCACTTGAATAGGTCCATTAGCCGCTTGCAGATCTCCGGTGCTGGTTACTTCCAAAAGTATAAACTTCACCGTTAAGAGTCAAAACTACTGTATGATGTAATCCACAGGCAATTTGTACCACTGGACTATTTGATTGTAGTACTAAATGCTGTGGGGCTAGCGGTGCAACCCTAGGCGGATCTTTTCTGCATCTGATGCAAGATTGTTTTCTTCCCTTGGTTGTTTGTCTTTTCGTCGCAATATTATGCTCTTCGATCGCTGACGACTCAAGTCGCTTAATTGTTTTGGATCTAAGGATATCATTTTATTTTAAATTATTTTTTATATAATGTTATCTTATTTTGTTTAATATCGCTGTGCTCTGTTTCTTACATAGCAATACAAAAAGAACATAATCCGCACTTAGAGCATCCGGCATCGCCATGACCACATGGACAAACCCTTGAAACCACCATTTGTGTCCATTGAGTAACTCGATTCTTTCGGTTTCGAATTAAAGGAACGTCCACATTGGCCCTTGTTATTTAATCCAAATGTAAATAGTTGTCCTTTGGAATTTAGCACAACACAATGAGCTTTACCCAATGCGACTTTTGTTATATGCTGATCTGAAAATTCAGTAACGTAACCATGCGCATCACAATGTGCTGTGTCTTTGCCAAACATTATCAGACGTCCTGTTTTAGTTACAAACGCTGAGGTTCCATTATTACAAGCAGCTTGAATCAATACATGCCCATATATACGGGTTAAACGTTTTGGTTTAATTGGTTTTGGTTGTCTATGATTCTTTGACGAGTCACCATCTTCACCACGGCGAGCAGTGCCTTGAATAAATTATATATGAAATAAAATTACATTTATCAATGAAATGAAAAAGCTGTTTTACCTGCAAAATACACAGTTCCATCATCATTGACTAAAAGTGCATGAATCCCATCGTGCCCAACAGCAACTTGCGTTATATTCGAAACTTTTGAAATAATCAATACTGTAATTTTCATCGTTGGTGTTCGACCAACTGCTTTCAGACCCAAAGAAGGTGATTTTCCATAGTGGTAAACTTTTCCATTGGACGCCTTTACAAGTCCAAATTCTTTGCCACATGCAATTCCTTGAATTTCAATGTCGGTTGGGAGTTTCGGTTCAAAGATGTTATAAGATGATTGAATCTTTAAATGAAAAATGGTTATTAGATGGGAATGCATGAGTTCTTAAAGCCGCTTACCTTTTGAATTTGATTTTGATTGAGTACTTCATCTTCAAAAGCAGCATATCCTAGAGTTATGAATTTTGTACAAGCTAGTTTGAGTGCCAAATCAAAAGCCAGAATACCAGAACTGTTAAATATTTGCTTAACAACAAGTGTGTCCTAAAAACAGAAAAAATGTATTAGTTTCTTTCTTCAAAGAATTTCGAAGAAAATTTACTTACATCACGATTGGTACAAATCATATTGACTGATTCTTCATCTGAAAACAGAACATAGTTAAGGCCTTCGCGAATCATTGGTAGGTTAACATGGGATGGAGAAGGAACTATTGTCAAAGTATCAGTGTTGACGAGGAGAATATTTTCAGATAAACGTTTGGAAAAACGCTTGAAATATAATTTTCCCTGCAATAGAAACAGTTGTTAGCACTATCAAAATAATTAAGAATTCAATTGAAACTTACTGCACAAAATCCCAACCATCCACACGCTTCTTTTCCAAATTCAGTATTTGTCGCATAGACATGTCCTTTGAAGGATCCATTGAAGCCAGTGCCAACCTTAAGGAGACAAGTTCGATACAAAATATATAAAAATGTCCCATCAGATGCCATTGCTGGTTGAATAGATGTTATCGGTGTTGTGGTGCTGATAGACCGTAATGAAAACTGTAAACAAATTATTGAAACATTTATGAAAATGAATGGTTTGAAAGTTCAGAAAGTTACCTCATCAACCAAAGAATTGTGGGGTACGCCATATGAATGAAAATCCGGTCGAATTGGTTTATTCAGTGCTGCACTCATGACAGTGCGCTGGAGTGAAAATAAAACTAGTGGCAACTTGATAATCTGAGCCGATAACTGTTTTGGAGACTTGAGAAGAGCTGCAATAGCTTTGAGGATCTTTCTAGTGTCACCACGAGCATTGCACAGTCCAATTAACGACGAGCAAGCAATATTCTTTAAAAATAAATTTTGTAAGTTTTTGGCGCATTTTGTATTTTTCAACATAGAAAAAATATGGACAACATTTGCAAATATTTTAAGAGCTGCAACCCTTCACCAAAATACATTTCACTTTTTTAGCAAAAGAAAATATCAAGTGGATGCGAAATTCAACAAAATTTATTTTAAAAAGAAATATAAACTAATTTCACTTTGAAAATATAAACAACTTACCTATCCAATTGTTCCTAGAAAGAACCAACGAATGGCGTAATTCGTGGTTGTTTTTTTTTTTTGGTGGGAAGAGTTGTCAAATAAAATAAACAAATACCTGAATGTCATCTTCAAATGGGCACACAAAAACTGTTATACTTTGTATGGAACACACTATCCAGTTATATATTGAGATCAGTGGTCCTCACCCATTACTTATTTCACCTTTAAATTTCTCTTATTTCTTCTTATTTCAAACCTCTCGTGAGGCGGCTACAAACTATAAAAATTGAACTCATGAGTACTGTTCCATTTCCAAAAGTGAGTTTATTTCATTTTATTATATGTCATGAATGCGTCATGAATGTGAGAATACAAGATTTTGACACTTGTGTTTTTTTAGCTTTGTTCTTTTTTTTGGCACTTGTGACGAAAAAACTAACAGAAACACAATAAAATGTTGGAATTTTGTTATAACTACCTCAACCTATGAGCAACCTTTTTAAAATTCTTATTTATAATCAATTTTTGAATCCGAAAGATGAGAATGCGCAATAAGTGAGGCGGGTGCAAATTATAAAAATCGGAGTCATGAGTACCTACTGTTATCTGAATCTGATTATTTTCATTTTGTACATACTTCTTGATTTTCGACTATTAAAGGCGCGATCCGACGTTCTTTGTAAAAATTTACAAATAAAATCTGACCGCTGCGTTCTTACTTTTCCAGTATTTGTATTGACCGTACCGTCACGCGTCGAGTCGTCAGCCCGCACTGTTTCACAGAGCCTTAACATTGCAGTTTTCTTATAATTATGTGTAAATAAGAGTGAAACAAACGGAAGCAATAATGATAATTTTTAATGCTTATCTTCTTTTATAAAATGCAAAACAATTACAAAATTACAAAACAAATAATAAAAGATAAATGTAGTGTAGTACGCGCCTTAAATGAGTCGCACTTAAGGTCAGAGCAGCCTTTCAATTTTTTTAACATCCATGAACGCACATCAATGTTTGTGGTAAAAAAACGAAATCCAGCACATCTCATCAGTCTGTGCATCAGTCTAATGAGTAATGACAGTTCCAACAAAGATAAAATCAATAAAATGTGATCAAGGCAGATAGAAGAATTTTGTTTAATTATGTACCTACATTAGAGCACATAAATCTAGTTTCTGGACAACTTTACTATATTTGCAGCAAGATTAAGACGCTCCTCAATAACGGAATTCAAATCACCGAAATTAAAATAATCTTTAAACAAACTGCGGAAAATAATTTCTGAATCGGTGGGAGAACAAAATTGTCATTTATGTGAACGTTTTTTCTCTCCGGCAAAAAGCAACGATGCCGACACTAACATTTTATAATCATACTTATCCAGATAACTTCCTTGCTTACAAAGTACTCATAGCCGCCAGTATTCTTTAGCTTAAGTCAAAGTGGACGAAGATGTTGTTTTTGGTAAGACAAATAAAACCTCGGGATTCCTCAAAAAATTTCCAATGGGCATGGTTTGTGCCTTTGAAACGTCTGGTGGTAAAGTTTTTAATGAAAGCAATGCCATTGCTTACTTTTTGGCCAATCAACAACCACGTGGATCAAATGTATACCTCCAGGCATTAGTCCAGTAATGGATTAATTTCGCTAACAACGAGATCGTTCCAGCTTCCTGCGCATGCGTGTTCCCTCTGTTGGGCATCATGCCATTGGCCAAGAATAGCAGAGCCAAGGATGACGTCGCCGCTGTCCGGACTGTTCTTAACAAAAACCTACTCTAATCCACATATTTGGTGGGTGAACGTTGTGCTTACCAGCTTGCTTCATTTATATCAGTACGTATTCGAGCCGTACCTACGTAATTCATATGCCAGTTTCAACAGATGGATCAACACCATCCCCAACCAGCCACAGGTTCAAGCCGTCTTCAAGGGGTTCGTTCACTGTGAGAAAACTCTCGCATACGACTTGAAAAATACGCCGAATTATCGGTGCCGCCGCCAATTCAAAATTCTATTAAATAAAGTGTTTGTCATTTTTCAACTTTCAAGCAGTAATTTAGCTACGAAAATAGAAGTTGTGTTCGTTGAGCTCTGAAGTGGCTTTGGGGTCGCCCCAAACCTGTTTTTTGAAAGACCTAGTGAACAAATTCTGCGGTTCTTGAGACCTGAGGTCGCCCTCAACTTGAGTTAAACAAATTGACGTGTGTTGGCAAACGTTTACAATCGTTCGTTTGATTGAATATTTTATTTTACTTTTGCAATGCAAAGAAAAGTTATTATAGATTTATTTTAATAAGAATAAATAGTAAACATACAAATAAAACAAAATGTAATATTTTTATGTTTTGGAATGTATTAAAAGCAACAAATTTGAAGTTTTAATTTTGGAAGGAAATATTTTTTTGTCAACAACACAAAACCAACCCTTGTGCGTTTTTTAGAACCGAACAATCCTGGTTTTTTGACAGCACTTGGGGCTGTCAAGAAATATTTTACAACAGTCATGAACTGTTGTAAAAAATTGGTTTTAAATTCAAAATTACTAGGTACTTTTCCTAAGTATAAATTGTATTTAATGATTGTGTTTTTATAGTAGGTACATTTAACAAAACGCTATTGCTAGATTGAAGAAAAAATTCGGTACTTATGTAAGTGTAACTAGGTTGATCCGATCTTTAGTAAGGCCGAGCACCGCCTGGCTATGTGTAGCTATTGTTTCATATAAATATCGACGTTGTTAAAAGTTCAAGGTATTTGATAATTGTTAAGCCTTTTTTTCTGATTTTTCTCCACATTGAACGCTTTGATGCGTCTCGGATATTTTACATTTCGCACGTAGCGAATAGGTAGCTTGATGCAAGAATTTAGGTATAGTCGATGTTGTTCAAATTGAATACATAGATGCTTTTTTGTTTGACTGATCAGTGATCAATACTGTTCCTATTAGGTCATAATAGTTGAATTAAGTGTTGCCAAATTCTTTTCTGAAAATAATATTGCTATCAGTGTTAAAAAGGTATACATACTAATAAAATTCAATGCGTACATAAATACCTATTCTGCTTATGTAAATGTTAAAGCGATTTGTTTTTTTCTTCTGGCAGAGCAGACTTTTTCATCAAAATTTGATCCAACTGGTTGTATTGACATCATGATGCAGTATTTCACTAAAGACGTTGAAATGCTCCACCAACAAACCAAATTGTATTGGATGTAAGTTCAGGCAGCGTAGCGTCTTAAGCAAAATGTATTGTAGGTTCTTCGTTTTTACTAAATAGTACCAAATGCGTCTTTTACCACCTCAAGATCAGGACTATCTTAATAAAAGATTTTCATTACAGGATTCATAAGTTCAGCTAACATTTGCGGCAAACGAGCTGATGCTAAACTGCGACTGCAGTTCTTTAATTCTCTAAAGGAAGAACATTTATTTATTCACATCACTAATTATAGTTATGTGTGCAGGAAGTTATCAAAGTTTCATTGCAACAGCTTGCACTTTTTTCATAATCTTCCAGTCTGTAGTGATTAAAATGATTTCACTTTGTTCTTTGCGCAGATGTTTTTTTTTTTTTGATATTCGTCTAAAACTCGTCTTCCATTTGTAGGAAAAACACTTCTACACCTATAAAGATTATTCATTACAATATGTATAGAGGCATACATAGGAACATCAAAATCTAACACCGTTCAAAAGTCGTTCCAACTCGAAAATTTTTCTTAAACATATTTGATTTAATACATTTAGCTAGGACATCTGTTCTGAAAATTAACAAACCTTTCGTTGCTATAAAATGTTCATCACATTTTATCTAAACTCAGAACCATTGACATTAATGCCCAACAAATAATGGGTTATAAACGAAATAACGAAAAAGTCGATATAGTGACATCTCGTTGTGGACCGAAACAACTAATACTCCTATAAAACCAAGGTAGAAACGAAGTTGGCCAAAAAAGTTACTTGGAGGAATTCAACCTTGTGTGAACAACACATGCAGTATACACACGTATGAAAATACTATCGTCTAAAGAGTGGGGAAAAGTTCGAGTGAGTAGATTATAAAATGGCGGGTGGTAGATAACTTTCTAATCTTCAGATAGATGGCGCAGGCCATAAAACATTAAAGCAGAATGTAGAATGATTGATCCATTTTTTTGTAGAAAACTAAGTGACGTAAAAATCACCGAATTATTAACGAGTCTAGGTTATCAGTAAATGAAAGCGAAAGAATTGAGAAGTGACAGCGTTATTAATAGGTAGAATATCTTTCGATAAAGTGTCATAACAAATAAAATCTTGAATTAGTAAGCGTGAAACTTACGTTTTAATATTTTCTGCTAGTTGCAAATAATCGTTTTGTTCGAATTCAATCAATATAACTCTTTAGAAATCTGAAAGGAGAAGTCTTAAAAAAGACTGATTTCAAACACATGCCGATATGATCGATTAATTTTCATGTGCATTTTCTTCGTGAACACGATTATAAACGTTTTGACATTTGACATATTGACTTACGTACCAATTAGGCACAAGTACTATTATGAATAGATAAACAAAATATGTAGTGATTTTTATCACACTCATCTGTCATTCGACACCTAAAAACGTAATTATCTTATTCATTGTAATTACCAAACGTATAACCAGACAGTACTTACTTTATTATATTTACTTACCTACTTAAACGATGACGGACCTACTCATACTTACTTTTACGAAAATAGACCAATTTACTAAAATACTCATAAACAATTTGTAAATTAAAATACGTACTTACCCATTTTTCTTCAATGAAAACTTTCATTCCAAAACTTACAAAATGACATTAAACAATAAACATTTCAATACTTACCTTACAATTGACATTTATAATGCTTACGGACATAATACTGAAATAATCTAATTCACGAAAGAATGTACATGATTATATATCAGTCAAATCGTCAATCCAACATAAAAAGTGTTAAAATAAAAATTCAGTCTGAGCGTAGCCTAAAGAAAAAGGAGGCATTACGCACACCACCACACGAAATACTCGTAAAATACACAAGCGCGCATAAGCCTATGAAAGAGAAAATGAGAGGAGGATATAACGAAATGTTATCTCACTCCGAAAAGCTTTTCACCTCGCGCAAATTTAAAGGCAAATAACGAGACAGAACATCTGTCGTAAGTTGGTTGGGGAAAGAAAAATTCTTGAACGTTCTTTTAAAATTATCTGTCTGCGCAAAGAAGTTGTGTCGCGTTAAAATTAAAGTCAAGAAAAATTTAAAAACGGACCGGCTAAAAGACAAAAGAATATAATAAAAGTGAAAAGTATGCGGAAAACATCATCCAGGAAACAATTTTAAGGAAATAATCATAAATAAAAAGGTATGAAATAAAAATAACTTACTTATTGTGAAAAAAGTGATGGCCGAAATAAAAGATTTCTTTTCGCAAAGAAAACGCGTGGCCAATGGCGGAGCAATGACCACAAAAATCCACCACCACGGAATTCAATCAAGATCGAGACGATATTATTTGTGAAACAAATGATTTGTCGAAAAACAAAATTAAAACGCACAACAACATAAATCTGGAAATCATCCCTTTGGAAACTGAGGCTCCACCAAGCCAAGAACCAGTCTCCGTCGGTAAGGAAGATTTGTCAGACGAATCCATTTAGTGCTCGACAAACACATGGTTTATGCAAATGCGGAAAACATCATCCAGGAAATACATACCGAATTTCAAGAAAATAAATCAAAACGCTTAAGAAACTGAAAAGAATAAAAGAACAAAAATGTAAGTAAAAATGCATTTCTTTCAAAATAACCAATCCTAATTGGAAGAATTTTAATTAGACACGAGTGCTCCCTGCGAAAATTTATAGGAAGCACATGTACATCGAGAATACCTACCTAGCATTAAAGCTGGAGGATTCGCTACAATAAAACTCAAAACTACCCTCATTTGCAACAAAAATTTCATCCAGGTAAGAAAACACATTTAAATCATGGTAACGTAGTTCATCCATGCAATTATTGTATGGAAAATGCTTTAAAACAATGTTTCATGAGAAACATGAAATCAAAACCGTCGCTTAAACGATTCTTTTTCGCCTATAGGCAGGCAGGCAGGACATATGCATATACCTAGGACGACTAGGACAGGCAATTCATTTAGAGTACTCCATCGAATCAAAAAGTGCTACTTTTTAACAAATGTGCTAATCTACAGTCTGATCCAAGGAGAAATCCTGGACTTCCTGGATTTTTTTTTGATAATAATTCGTGAAATTTTAAAGTTTTTACGATCTTCATAATCTTTATGATTTTCATAAATTATATAAAATTTTGAGGGTTCTTAACTTTTTGAACATCTTATAATTTACTTAAATGTAAAACAAAAATTTTTCTCAAGAAACATTAAATCATCATTCACGTTTCATCTAAATGGGGATATATTTTTTTTGGATTCTTCGTTGGTCTACCAACATATTTACCTTCAATAACGATCCAAGATCATTAAGTTCAATCCGTGTTGATATATTTTATATTGACTTTTGGTTGTGATACCAGTCAAATTATATTTTTCACGATAACACTTCGTCGAGGAGAAATATTTCATCTGAGTACATCATCATCAAGGAAAATTTTATTGACATACATGGAAAACTTGAAACGATTTTTGTATCGGGGGAAGTAACAAAATTAAAGTCAACAACATATATCATCACAGATGAATCACCATAGAGAAATTTGTGGACAATTACATTAGACATCGCGGGATTCTTATCATCAGTGGAATCAGCTTTAATTGGATTCAAAGTAAATCATCTGAAAACAAATAAGTAGGTTTATTCCTACAAAAAGGTACTGTGAAATTTTGATTTAACTAAGTGATCTCAAAACTGAAAATTAGTTACAATCTGGAATGCTCGCTCGACTATCATAGTAATTTGAAATCAATGTTTAATAAAATCTTTAAATAATTTTTGTGAAATTTAAAAATCTGAAATTTAAAGAAAGTTTATACGAACTTAAAAGTTATTTACTACAATTTATAAAACTTTTCTGTAAGAAATTATGAAATAATTTATCCTTTATATAGGAAAGTCAGAAACTTCGTAGGTACTGAGAATAACTCATACTTACTTTGTAATACAATTGAATGGTCTAAAAAAAATTACTTTTTATTACCTATAAAAAGAATCGAAATCTATTTATCGGAAAATTAAGAAAACTTATCTTTGTGATCGAAGAAGTAAAAGTAAAAGAAATTCATACTTACTATTACCTAAATATAGGTGACAATTATTTATAAACTAATCTTTGGCAATATATTTTTTTTTCTTTGTTTTGGAATCAAGAATATTTTCTATTGAGAAGTTCTAAAACTACCGTCCTGAAAAGAAGTAACTCACGGGAACTCGGTAATCTTAATTACGAAGCTCTACTGGAATTTTTTTCAAATTTTTTTCGTTGCTAAAACGATTCTTTTTTTTTATTCGCTTATAGGCAGGCAGGCAGGACATAGGCATATACCTAGGACGACTAGGACAGGCAATTCATTTATAGTACTCCATCGAATCAAAAAGTGCTACTTTTTAACAAATTTGCTAATCTACAGTCTGATCCAAGGAGAAATCCTGGACTGCCTGGATTTTTTTTTTTTTTTTTTTTTTTTTTATATTGAGCGCGCACTAAAGGGGTTATGAATACCCTTATAATGATTAAACACAGTGCGAGCAATTAGGAAATGAGGATAGGATTAGAAAGGAGAAACCGATGCACATTGGTTTTGAATGTCTGCAGACTGTAATGAGTGGGAAATACTGTGTCTGGTAAAGCATTCCACATTCGCGTAGTGCGGCTAAAGAAAGAATCTCTGTACTTAACAGTACGTCCGAAATTGGGCTCAAGGGTAAACTGATGGGCATTCCTAGCAGTACGGGTATTACGGTTGAATTGTTTAAGGGGAGGAATGCAACTGGCTATTTCACTAGAGCATTGTTTATAAAAATAACGATAAAACAATGACAGGCATGAGACCTTGCGGCGGTGTTCAAGAGAAGCAAATGTCTCAGTAAGAGAACGATCTCCTATCATTTTTAAAGCTCTTTTTTCAATTCTATCCAGAAGACTCAAGTACGTTATTGGGGCTCCAGCCCAAATATGAGAGTTATACTCAAGTTTAGGACGAATAAAAGCTTTGTAAATTGTAGCCAGATCAGAAGGGGTAAAAAACTTCTTGCATCGTCGGAGAAAACCTAAACACTTAGCAGCATTTTTGGCGATGTCAAATATATGATCACTCCACAGAAAGTGGTTTGTGATGCACATACCTAGGACCGATAGTTGTTCAATCTCCTCGATGCAAGTACCACCCATGGATAGTGGCATTGGGGGAGGGTTACGCTTTTGCGACAGTAGGCAGCATTGAGTTTTCGAAGCATTAAATTCTACACGGTTTTTAAATCCCCATTGAACAATGCTGTCAAGATCAGAATTTAATGAGCTTATCATACGCTGCCGTTGATAGTCCACATCCGAAGAACAAGGATGAGAATCTAAAAACGAATATGAAAAGCAGAGGGTACTGTCATCAGCGAAACAGTGTAGTGGGTTAGAAGTTTCAGACAAAAGATCATTTATAAAAATAAGGAAGAGCGTCGGAGACAAAACGGATTCCTGGGGCACACCAGCGTTTATTTTGTGGATATCAGATTTGAACCCGTCCAATACTACTTGAATTGAACGGTCCGAAACGTAATTTCTAACCCAACAAAGAAGAGATTCATCAATACCAAAAGCACGCATTTTCGATAAGAGAGCTTGATGCCAAACTCTATCAAATGCCTTTGAAATATCAAGTGCAATAATCTTACTTTCTCCAAAACGATGTAAAGATTTATTCCACTGTTCGGTGAGATAAACCATGAGATCACCAGTGGACCTATTGCAACGAAAGCCATACTGCCGGTCATTAAGAAGCTTCCGTTCTTCAAGATATTTCTTAAGCTGAAAATTGATCAGCGTTTCCATGACCTTGGAAAGAAGGGACGTAAGTGCAATTGGACGATAGTTAGAGGGGGAGGAGGATTCACCTTTTTTAGGGACAGGCTGGACAAATGCAGTTTTCCATCCACTCGGAAAGAGACCAGTAGAATAGGACAGATGGAAAAGCTTACGCAGTGGTTTTGCCAGCGTTGAAGAACACCTCTTCAGAACAATAGCGGGGATACTATCCGGGCCAGCGGATTTGTGAATGTCAAGATCTTTTAGGACTCTAGCAACTGAACGAGTGCGAAAGAAGATTAGTCCCATAGAATCGTTTACGCTTTGAAGTACAGGAGGAGTCATGTCACTCATTGGCAGCATCGAATTAACAGCAAACTGTGCTGCAAGCAGATTGGCTTTATCAATCGAGCTTACAAAAGGAGTGTCATTGGAAACGAGCGTAGGAACTGACGATGACGTAGTGTTGCGCACATTTTTTACAAATGACCAAAAATTTTTACTACCTTTGGGACATTGTAGTATTTTTTGCCTTAATTTCTGGTCATGCAAAAATTTAATGCGTCGAATATGTCCGTTACAATTCTTTCTAGCTTGTTTGAACTTATTCCGGTTTTCCTCAGTAGGGTTGGCTTTATAAATCCGGAAACTTACATCTTTGATCCCAATAACCTCTTTACAGCTCGAATCAAACCATGAGTTTTCTTTAGGTTTGATAGATTTTACCCTATTCGGGATAAAATTTCTCATTCCTAAAAGAATTAAGTTTGTAACCATATCTGTACTGGAATCCACGTCACTATCGAGGAAGCATAGTGACCAGTTAAAGTTCCTGAAGAAGTCGTTGAGACCGTTCCAGTTGGCTTTCTCATATTGCCATACGGTTCTCGTAGGGTTTTTCTCTTTAACTGGGGTTTTTTGACATGAGAAATTAGCAGATATGACACAATGGTCTGATGTGCCTAGAGGCGGTAATACACTAATCGTATATTTATTAGGATCAGAGGTAAGAAACAAGTCTAGAGTGTTGGCGGACTGACTTGCAACGTCAGGAATCCGAGTCGGCTCATCGACTAACTGAGTCAGGTGGTTTAACTCAGCAAAGATCTCGACATACCTTCCTTCGGGTGTTGTCTGACCAGAATAGCGCAGCCACGAAGAATTGTGAACATTGAAATCGCCCGTAACAACGATCTCACTGTGCGGAAAGTGGGATACAATTCTCTGGATAGAGTCGGACAGCGCATCGAATTCGTTGGAAGTCGAATTACTATCCAAACTTGGGCTACGATAAATAAAACATGTGTGGATGATGCGCCTTTGGACGGTGAATTTAAACCACATATAATTAAAATTTGTGTTGGTGCACTGACCATATTGTGGTAGAAGTTGATAGTAATTCGTGAAATTTACTTTAAAGTTTTTACGATCTTCATAATCTTTATGATTTTCATAAATTATATAAAACTTTGAGGGTTCTTAACTTTTTGAACATCTTATAACTTACTTAAATGAAAAACAAAAATTTTTCTCAAGAAACATTAAATCATCATTCACGTTTCATCCAAATTGGGATTTTTTTTTTTTTTGATTCTTCGTTGGTCTACCAAAATATTTACTTCAATAACGATCCAAGATCATTAAGTTCAATCCGTGTTGATATATTTTATATTGACTTTTGGTTGTGATACCAGTCAAATTATATTTTTCACGATTACACTTCGTCGAGGAGAAATATTTCATCTGAGTACATCATCGATCGTCGGTACAGCAGTCCTAAGATATCATGGAGGGAAATTTTATTGACATACATGGAAAACTTGAAACGATTTTTGTATCGAGGGAAGTAACAAAATTAAAGTCAACAACATATATCATCACAGATGGAACACCATAGAGAAATTTGTGGACAATTACATTAGACATCGCGGGATTCTTATCATCAGTGGAATCAGCTTTAATTGGATTCAACAGTAAATTATCTGAAAACAAATAAGTAGGTTTATTCCTACAAAAAGGTACTGTGAAATTTTGATTTAACTAAGTGATCTCAAAACTGAAAATTAGTTACAATCTGGAATGCTCGCTCGACTATCATAGTAATTTGAAATCAATGTTTAATGAAATCTTTAAATAATTTTTGTGAAATTTCAAAATCTGAAATTTAAAGAAAGTTTATACGAACTTAAAAGTTATTTACTACAATTTATAAAACTTTTCTGTAAGAAATTATGAAATAATTTATCCTTTATATAGGAAAGTCAGAAACTTCGTAGGTACTGAGAATAACTCATACTTACTTTGTAATACAATTGAAAGGTCTAAAAAAATTTACTTTTTATTACCTATAAAAAGAATCGAAATCTATTTATCGGAAAATTAAGAAAACTTATCTTTGTGATCGAAGAAGTAAAAGTAAAAGAAATGCATACTTACTATTACCTAAATATAGGTGACAATTATTTATAAACTTATCTTTGGCAATATATTTTTTTTTTGTTTTGGAATCAAGAATATTTTCTATTGAGAAGTTCTAAAACTACCGTCCTGAAAAGAAGTAACTCACGGGAACTCGGTAATCTTAATTACAAAGCTCTACCGGAATTTTTTTTATTTTTTTTTTACTTCAATATCTTTCACTAATAATACCTACACAATAGCACTATGAAGAATCTTAGGATACGTTTCGTTTCTATCACTTACCTAAAATTGTGTTTCAATAATACTATTAATTGAAATCACAGCACTAAACGGACCACGGTTTATAAATGGTAGCGTTGAATTCTTACTTCGTGAAGTCGAATAAGATTTTCTTAAGTTGAATGTATACTATTTATAATACTATTTAATTTTATTACGTTCTCATAAGACTCCAATTAAAAAAAAAGTAAAAAAAACTAAGATTAATGCTAAATAAATAAATAAATTGCTTCGTTACAATAAAAATAAATGTTTTTCTTAGAAAAAGGTGGTTTTGGTTTTTTTTTAATTTCTTGAGAACGACATAAAATTTTTGCATCCGGTTTTCTTATTTAGACTGAAAATTAATAACAGCATTGAATTTTGAAATTAAAATTAGCACTTAATTACGTAAGATTTTGAAAAAAATGAATTTGAAATTTTTTTTTCAATTTTTTTTTTCAAAATTTTGACTTTGAAAATTAATATTTGAAAAACTTTTTCTTAGAATAGATTTATTTAAACACAGAATGAAAGAAAAAGTTATTGGCTTTTCAAAAACGTATCGCACAGCGTTGTGAATGAAGCCGTTGATTTTAAATAATTTTTTTCCCATTTTAAGTCAGTTTTTTCGAAATTGCCCCTCCCGGCTAAACGGAGGGGAATAGACCCCCCCTCCCATACGATTTTTTTCTTGTCTCAACGCAACCTACACGCCCTAGCATTTTGTCGCATTGCTCATGTCATGACTCACCCTGTAGAATTCATAAATTAGAATTTAACGATATAAGATTATATTAATAATAAGAATAAAATTGTTAGTTTGTAAGTTAAGAAATAAAAATGTGAATAAGGTTTCTTGAAAGAAAAAGTTAGTCTTTGGAAGCGAAGTTATATGGAGGCAGTTTTTTTTAGGGAAGCCGATTTTCTTTCTTTATTTTTTTTAGGATTTAGATAATGGATTCGTAGATACCTACTGGATGGGGGGTTGTGACTGGCACCTTGAGATGACTTGCCAAGCAGCGTTGATAACAACAACAACATTAATATTAATGTGATATGAGTGTAATTACTCCTACTACATTAAGGGAGTTTACGTATACCTTTTTTTTTGATGCCAACGTAGACATAGAGAGTTAGTTTTGATTCATTTTTGAACTTTCTTTAGGTTGGGTAGATAGGCATTGCGGAGTGACTCAACATCTTCACTCCCACACACAAGGGTTCTTTAAATTTTTTTTTTTGTGAGCAATTAGGAACATGGCGGGTGGGTTATGATCCGCTCATGGAGACACGATCATCTATGTTCTCCCTATATAGATCAAAAGCAAATTCTTCGTCTTGTTAAACGTAGTCTTTAGTAATTATTAATTCACTAATTCGGGCCCAAGCTCTCAACAAAACTCATTATGGCCAAATGTCATCAAGGTCATGGTCTGTAAATAGTATGTGACACCAGTCAGCGCTCCCATAGCAAGATCCCCCCCTCTTGCGGCGAGCTAAGCGATCGAGCGAATTATCAGGCCAATTTCGGTGGTCGAGCACTGGCTAACCCAGTCCGACGCTGCTCGGACGTGCCTTGTTCCCGAATATGGCATTAAGAGTAGTGGATGCGGATTGGTTTATTGGATTCTAGATTGTTATTGTGAACCGAAGAGGTCCTTTCTATAGAAGATAATAAAGGTTTCTTTGCTGGAATCAGGAGGAATTAATACCTACTCCAAAAATCAAAGTGGTATAGAAAAGGCTCAACAGATTCGCAAAAATGAACGTAATGGTAGTCAGGAGTAGTCAATGGTGATCTATCTAGTCAAAGAAGGTAATGTGATAGGCCTTGATCTGCTAAGATGGAAATACTCAGACGTAAGTTTATTTTTAATCCTCCATTTATAGTCACGATATGAAAGTGTATATAATATAAACCAAGGTTCTCGTGTAAGCAGGTAAGAGTAAAGGGGTTGTGTAGTGAGAAAAGATAGTTCAAAACCAGCATCATAACGATGATTTCTCATCTTTGGTCTTCCCTTGCACGAGACTTTTATTCTGTAACCAAGATCCGGATTTGAACGGAGAAGATGGATAATTTTTGTTTGGAGATTACACACGAACATGTGAAGCGTAGGTATAGAGTAATTTTGATTTTCATTCTTCGTATATTTTGTTTCCGGTTTCGGTCACTTGTCGGCATGATTGAGTAAGATGGATATTTCTATGCGGTCCTCTCATGGCACAATTGGCATCAGACATGGAACTGCCGAATTTCGCTAGTGCGGAATCTTACGCAAAGACAAAGTTTGGTTTTTTTTCTGAACATAGCGGTGGTACATCTTTGGAAGTCACGATCCCTGTTGACGCTATGCTTGATGGTGCTGAAGACTTTATTGGAAGTTTTCATCACATAACATTAATGTTCCTTTTTTTTCTCTATTTCTTCTTCTACTAATTTTTTTTTTGTTACATTATTGACGCCCTATTTAGAAACGACGGAATTTCGTTGGAAGGGAGTTTCGTTGCAACGGAACTTGAAAAAATAAAGATCTTTTTAATTGTGTTTCATGGTTACGGTCCCTCAAGCGCGTTGATGTGTAATAAGATGAAATGATATAATTGTTATTTTTCGTTACATAAATGGCGCCCAACGTGGGGCCCGATTTGGTGAAGATTTCGAAGATTTCGAAGACTTGGAATTTGTTGATTTTTTTTTGATATTTGTTTGATTTTTCAAAAAAAATTTTTTTGAGACTTAGTTTTTTTTATTTGTTTTTTTGTTGAGATTTTTGTGAGATTTGTGATCTAGTGGAAGGTTAATCTTGGGTACTGACCGGTGGTTAGTGAACTTTATTCCTGACTCATGTCTGCAGCAGTAAGTGGATCAAGCTTTCTTCTTTTCTCCAGAAATTTTACTTTTTCACCCTTTTTACTTTATATTTATATGAAGTTTTGTTAACCAATAAATCTTATAACCGTATTGAAAGTTATTTTCTAGTAGTCAGTAGCGTTAGAGTGAAGTTAACAATGGTATTTGGTTATTTTCTCGAAGGTTTAGTAATGACTTTTGTCCGGTAATAGGTTGACGATGTTCCCACGTTACGTCAGTTGCGAAAGCTTTATTTTTATCTTCATTGAGAAGATGTTATCAGCAAGAAATGATATTTGATAATGACACCACAAATTGTAATAGAGATTGTTTTTATTGTTTTTTGTTGGATAATTTTTTTTATGACGTTCTGAATCTCTGTCCGTTAGGAGATTGATATTTCTCTCTTAAGTCAGTTGTAGTGACGTAGAATTAGTTCGACGGAAGCATTCATCTGATGAAGAAAAGAAAAGTTTTTATTACTATTCTTTTGATCTATTAAAGTCTGAAATTATGTAGCGGGAACTTCTGTTCTTTTAGGAACTTATATTTTTTTTTTTTTATGTTGTTGTTGAGCGACGTTAATAGTCATCGATGGGATTGTCTAGTCGCAACCCCAATCCTTTTATGAGATATTGAAATTAAAATTTTTTTTTTTTTGAGATTAGTTATTTATTTTGATAGATTTGTAGAATCTTGAGAAATTTTTGAAATTTAGTTTGATAGCTAGTTAGTTTTTTTTTTTTTTTGAGCTTTTGACAATTTTTGAAAGTCACTTATGTTGATTTTAAAATTGGAGTTTGTTTGACAATTTTTGAAAGTCACTTATGTTGATTTTAAAATTGGAATTTGTTTGACAATTTTTGAAAATCACTTCTGTTGATTTTAAAATTGTTGTGCCTGGTTTCAATTGTAATTTAAGTTAGTTAGATTTAGTTTTTGAATTTTGAGTCAAGGAAATTTAAAACTCAATATCGAATTTTTGAATTTAAGTTATTGATCTTTGAAATTTAGTTAGTTAGTTCTGAAGTTAGTTTTTGAAATTAGTTCTGAAATTAAGTTTTGAAATTAAGTTATTTAGTTTTTGAAATTTAGTTTTGAAATTAAGTCAGTTAGTTAGGAATTTACGTTTGTGAATATTTTTGGCCGAGAGTTTACCCTACATAAATATTAGGTTAAGTTAGTTAGTAAGTTTAGTTAGTAAGTAAGTTTTAGAGTTAGTTTAGATTTAGTTTAGAAATTAAGAAAACCTTTGTAAAATTATTTTTAAGATTGTTATTTTTTTTTGTTTGTTGTTATTATTTTTTTTTTTGAGTGTACTTTGTTTTGCGAATTTTCTGTAATTGGAAAATCTTTAAGATGGTGAAACCGAAAGATAAAGATCCGAAAGCTGATGGGAAGAAGCGGAAAAACCTTCGCTAACCAACAACTATGGATGTGCATGACACGAGATTTAGGAAGAGATTGGACATTGAACATAACATGACGATGGAAGGAACTTATGCTGCAGACGTTAGTCAAGCAGAGGAGGAAGCTGGAGCAGCGAGCATCAGTAGGATAGCTGAAGAAGTAATCGATATGGTAGACGAAGATGACCGAACACCAACTCGAGTTAGAAGTCCTAGTCCAAGAAGAGAACGTACAAGTCGAGAAGCGGAGAAGTGGGAAGATTATATTAAGGAGATGGTGGTAGCCACCGTCGGATTCAGTCGAGCGGAGGACTGCAAGACTTTACAAGAGGCACTGGCTCAAAGCCAGAATCAAATACTCGAGCGTGTTAGTAGCGCTATAAAAACAGCTTTGGCTAACACTACCCTGAACAATCGACCTGCTGAACCAGCAATCCCATTGTGCGATCTACCAACGCCGGATACAAGAGCTCATGATAGACAAACAAATCCACCTCTAGCAACAGCAAGGAATCCTTATGCAACACCAAGACCAGAACGAATACCGAATTTTCCAAGGGAATGGCCGAATCAAGCAGCACCACCTTATAGAATCAACACGGCGAGTGCGCACGAGGCGGGTTTCTTTGAATGTTTGGATCAAATTAATTTCGATAATACGTCAGCACCTAGAAATGTTAGAATGCCAGCACCATCACCAGCAGCGACGATCATAAGGTCGCCACATTACCAGAAATGGGAAATAACTTACAACGGAAGGAATATGTCGGTAAATGAATTTTTGTTTCGTCTTGACAGAGTAAAGGACAGCTATGGAGCAAGCTGGGAGGAAGTGGTATCGAACTTCCATCACTTTTTAAGTGGGTCTACGGAAGTTTGGTACTGGATGTTCTTGAAGAACAATCCTCGTGCTACATGGGCCGCTTTGAAATTAGCTCTCATAGAGCAGTGGAGAGGTCTCGAAACGGACTCCGAACTGGCAAGGCAGATGGCCAAACGAAAACAAGCGCCAGGAGAAACTTTCGATGTCTTCTATGAGGATATTCTGAGATTGAACTCCCGAATGAAAAATCCTCGCCCGAATGAAGAAATTGTCGAGATAGTGAAACAGAACGTCAGACGCCGAATGGGTGAGTTACTCCTTACATTCAAATCGACTCGTCTGTCAGACCTAGTTTACACCTGTCGTGATATGGAACGCTACTGGAACCAAAACGATCCTGTACGACCGGGAATTCAACCAATGTACGCTAATAACAATCAACGTAAACAAATAAACGAAATTGAAGTACCGATAGAACATACGAACTTTGAGATGCCGATCACTGTGGACGCATACCATAGGGATCGTAACAAAGACATTAAAATCAATTATGACAACGCCAAATGTTGGAATTGTCAACTAATGGGACACTCGTTTAGAGACTGCCCAGACTATAGACGAAAAGTCTTTTGTTACAAATGTGGAGCACCGGACATGGTGACACCAAACTGCAAAGTTTGTTCGGGAAATGCGATGCGGAGCCAATATCTCACCGAGAAAGTTATGGCAAAGATGGGGAACTCGGGGAGTCCAAATTAGTGAGTGAACCTATCAAAATTACCACCATATTACAAAACCCTGAACTTAAAATTAAGAAAGATAACTCTAACAAAACTTCTCGTATACCAATTCTAAAACCTATTAAATCCTTTCATGAAAGACAATTAGCTTATGAAATAGCACGTAAAAGAATATACACTAACTTAAAACACTTGAAGAAAATTACCAAACTTAGAAACAGAATTAAATTAAGAAAAACACTTTATAGATCGATAGCTTCATCTAAACTTGAGAATGTGACTAAAGACCTTCGTCCTTACGCACGAGTAGACATTTTTAACCACGAGTGGTTAGGATTGCTCGATTATGGTGATTCTGTCAGTTGCCTCGGAGGAAAAGCAGTTAAGCATTTAGAGGATAATAATATCCCATTTAAGAAATTTAAAGAGATTTTTAAGATATTTCGACGGCCGATGGTAGTAAACAACCAATCGTTGGTTTGGTGAAAACGAAGGTGTCGTACAATGGCATGTCCCACGTTTTGGATTTGTTTATAGTACCTTCGTTAGCACAAGATTTGTATCTGGGTGTCGATTTTTAGGCTTCGTTTCAAATAGCACCGCATATTATAGCTTCTATGAGCACTGCTTCAGAGACAACACCCGAGAAGCCTAGTTTTTGTAAATGTGAATTAACACTCGAAGAGACAAGGTGTTTACAGGAAACTGTAAGTCTATTTCCGTCATTCGCTGAAAAGGGACTCGGACGGACTCACCTCGTCGAACACGTAATTGATACTGGAGATGCTTTGCCAATCAAGCAGAGACATTACCCTATATCTCCAGTGGTACAGGCCCTAGTGTATGCTGAATTGGACCGCATGCTTGCCATGGGTGTGATTGAAGAAAGCTCTAGTGCATGGTCTTCACCAGTTGTTTTGGTGAGGAAGCCCGGCAAAAATAGAATATGCTTGGAATTTTGGAAAGTGAACGGAGTTACCAGGAAAGATGCGAGTCCAATCGCAAATATAGAGGGATTGTTAGCCCGCCTTTCAGAAATACGCTATATCGGCCCAATGTTTGACCAATTTAATGAACAAGGTTATTCCATCTAACCTTCGTGATCAAGTTTTCATCTATTTAGATGATCTGTTAGTAATTTCTAAAACGTTTGAGGAACACATATCAGTGTTAAAGATAGTTTCTAAACGGTTACTGGAAGCTGGACGATTAACGTCGAGAAGTCTAAGTTCTGCTTCCAGGAACTACAGTATTTAGGATATGTTGTGGGACAAGGCTGCCTCAGAGCTGATCCTGCAAAAATATCAGCGATCGTAGATTTCCCGGTACCAACGACTATACATCAGGTACGGCGATTCCTCGGAATGGCAGGTTGGTACCGGAGATTTATCGAGAATTTCTCGGGGGTAGCCGGACCGATGTCAGATACCCTACAGAAAGGTAAGAATTTTGAATTTGGGGAAATGGCTTTAGAAGCCTTTGCGAAAATAAAGGTCGCATTAACATCAGCACCTATTCTTCGCAACCCCAATTTCAGTAGACAATTTGTCATATTATGTGACGCGTCGTCTATGGGAATCGGGGCTGTATTATGTCAGCGCGATGAAAAAGGCAACGAATTGCCGATTTATTACTTCTCGCAGAAGTTAAATTCTGCACAACGGAATTATTCCGTAACAGAACGCGAATTATTAGCAGCAGTAAAGGGAATTCACAAGTTCCGACCTTATATAGAGGGGAACTGGTTCTTGGTGATTACTGACCATGCCAGTTTGAAATGGTTGATGAGTCTTAAAGACCCAACCGGGAGGTTAGCGAGGTGGAGTTTGAAGCTTCAAGGCTTCGATTTTTCTGTAGAGCACCGTTTGTTTGAGCACCGAAGTTTGCACGTTTTGCCAGATACACTCTCACAAATGTATGAGTTGGAAGCGTTACGTGTAGACGAACTGTCGACGGAATCCTCAGAAACCAAACTTCATCAATCAAAAGTGTTGTATGTCGATCTGGAAGATCCAGCTTTTAAGTCGGATGAATATCTCCAGATAGCGGCACATATTTGTAAAAATAAAGAGCGGGGAGAGTACGATAACTTTGGCGCCAAGAATTGATGACGGTTTTTTGTAGAACAGTTTAATACAAGCATTTTTTACTATGGGTGGGGGGGTCTATCTCCCTCCGTTTGGGCGGGAGGGGCAATTTTATAAAAACAGTGCTAAAAATTTAAAAAAAATTTAAAAAAATAACGGTAATACTTACAACTAAGTTTTATATCTTTTTTTTAAGCCAATACTTTTTTCTATTAGAAAATTTTTAAATCAAGTAAAACCTATGCATAGCCTTTGAAAAAACGGACTTTAAACTCAAAAATAGCGAAAAAAAAGGTAAGAAAAAAGTTTGAAGTGTGATTTTTCAAAACTTTAAAATAAAATACTACTTTTTTTTATAAAATTCGTTGCTCATATTAATTTTAAATCATAAACTGAAAACAAAATGATTTTATGTTTTCTGGTTTTTGAGAAAATGGAAAATTACTAAAACTACTTTCTTATAAGAGTTTTCTTTTTTTTTGGTATACGGTGAATGTTGTACGTAGGTTCGTTTTTGTAATGATGCTTGGGAATCTTTAAATGCAACAGAAACTTTGCATACACCCAACCTAACACCCACCCCACCTCGGACCCACCCCAAATCCTATAGTGTGTCCAAGCAGGGGGGTTGCAGGGGGGCAGCATGCCCCCCCTTACATACCTCACTGTTTATACACTTTAGTAATTTTCCATTTTCTCAAGAACCAGAAATTATAAAATCATTTTGTTTTCAGTTTATGATTTAAAATTAACGTGAGCAAGGAATTTTATAAAAAAAAAGTAGTATTTTATTTTACAGTTGTGAAAAATCACACTTTAAATTTTTTTTTACCTTTTTTTCGCAATTTTTGAGTTTAAAGTCCGTTTTTTCAAAGACTATGCATATTTTTCACTCGATTTAAAAAACATCTAATAGAAAAAAGTATTGGCTTTCAAAAAAATTATAAAACTTAGTTGTAAGTATTACCGTTATTTTTTAATATTTGTTTTAAATTTTTAGCACTGTTTTTATAAAATTGCCCCTCCCACCCAAACGGAGGGAGATAGACCCCCCACCCACAGTAAAAAATGCTTGTATTGATCTGTTCTACAAAAAACAGTTAACAATTCTTGGCGCCAAAGTTATCGTACTCGTGCCGAAAACTCTTATAAAAAAGTAGTTTTAGTAATTTTCCATTTTCTCAAAAACCAGAAAACATAAAATCATTTTGTTTCAGTTTATGATTTAAAATTAATATGAGCAACGAATTTTATAAAAAAAATAGTATTTTGTTTTACAGTTTTGAAAAATCACACTTCAAAGTTTTATTTTACCTTTTTATTTCGCAATTTTTGAGTTTAAAGTCCGGTTTTTCAAAGACTATGCATAGGTTTTACTTGATTTTAAAATTTTCTAATAGAAAAAAGTATTAGCTTTAAAAAAAGATATAAAACTAAGTTGTAAGTATTACCGTTATTTTTTAATATTTGTTTTAAATTTTTAGCACTCTTATTACAAAATTGCCCCTTCCGCCCAAACGGAAGGAGATAGACCCCCCCACCCATAGTAAAAAATTCTTGTATTGAACTGTTCTACAAAAAACTGTTATCAATTCTTGGCGCCAAAGTTATCGTAAAAATTAAGGCGTAAGCCATATTAGAACTGCAGCGTACGCGCCACAGGCTAACGCCAGCGAACGCGTCAATCGGTCGATCTTGAGTGCAATCCGAGCTTACATCGAAGAGAAGCAATATAATTGGGATGAGCATTTAACGTCAATAAGTAGTGCCCTCAGAACTTCTGTCCATAGCGTCATTGGCATGTCGCCTTATGAGGAATTGTTCGGACAGAGGATGATTGAGCATGGTGCAGATTACCAATTATTAAAAAAAAACCCGGAGGATTGAACCAATCTGAAATTGAGTGGTTGCCAAAGACAGCACGTATGAACATCCTTCATACGTATTTAAAGACTGCTCTCAACCAAGCTCACGAGAGTTATGAAAAAATTTATAATTTGCGAAGTTGAGTTGTAACATACTCGATAGGCAACGAAGTATTTCGACGCAATTTCATACTTAGTGATGCCATCAAGCATCGGAACGCGAAACTTTGTCCGAAATCCATCAAGTCTATAGTTATTAAAATTATAGGTAATAACCTGTACAAAGTGAAAGATAAAAATGGCTTCGAGACTATAGTCCATACCAGAGATTTACGAAAGTAGAACTTAGTCCAACCATATATCAAAGTACATTTTCATCTTACCCCGACTTGTCAGCCTGTGCATGAGACACAAAGGGTCGTGGGTTGAATATTCTCATTATAATATTACAGCGGTGATGGCACTTAACTAATCAGACACATTAGTAAGCGTTTTCTTTTTCAGCTTCATTCGACAAAGTAAACTTCGTCGAAGTGAATCTGCTTTGTAGGAAAAACACTTCTACACCTATATAGATTATTCATTACAATATGTATAGAGGCAAACATAGGAACATCAACATCTAACACCGTTCAAAAGTCGTTCCAACTCGAAATTTTTTCTTAAACATATTTGATTTAATACATGTAGCTAGGACATCTGTTCTGAAAATTAACAAACCTTTCGTTGCTATAAAATGTTCATCACATTTTATCTAAACTCAGAACCATTGACATTAATGCCCAACAAATAATGGGTTATAAACGAAATACTCGTAAGTCGATATAGTGACATCTCGTTGTGGACCGAAACAACTAATCCTCCTATAAAACCAAGGTAGAAGAGAAACAAGATGGCCAAAAAAGTTACTTGGAGGAATTCAACCTTGTGTGAACAACACATGCAGTATACACACGTATGAAAATACTATCGTCTAAAGAGTGGGGAAAAGTTCGAGTGAGTAGATTATAAAATGGCGGGTGGTAGATAACTTTCTAATCTTCAGATAGATGGCGCAGGCCATAAAACATTAAAGCAGAATGTAGAATGATTGATCCATTTTTTTGTAGAAAACTAAGTGACGTAAAAATCACCGAATTATTAACGAGTCTAGGTTATCAGTAAATGAAAGCGAAAGAATTGAGAAGTGACAGCGTTATTAATAGGTAGAATATCTTTCGATAAAGTGTCATAACAAATAAAATCTTGAATTAGTAAGCGTGAAACTTACGTTTTAATATTTTCTGCTAGTTGAAAATAATCGTTTTGTTCGAATTCAATCAATATAACTCTTTAGAAATCTGAAAGGAGAAGTCTTAAAAAAGACTGATTTCAAACACATGCCGATATGATCGATTAATTTTCATGTGCATTTTCTTCGTGAACACGATTATAAACGTTTTGACATTTGACATATTGACTTACGTACCAATTAGGCACAAGTACTATTATGAATAGATAAACAAAATATGTAGTGATTTTTATCACACTCATCTGTCATTCGACACCTAAAAACGTAATTATCTTATTCATTGTAATTACCAAACGTATAACCAGACAGTACTTACTTTATTATATTTACTTACCTACTTAAACGATGACGGACCTACTCATACTTACTTTTACGAAAATAGACCAATTTACTAAAATACTCATAAACAATTTGTAAATTAAAATACGAACTTACCCATTTTTCTTCAATGAAAACTTTCATTCCAAAACTTACAAAATGACATTAAACAATAAACATTTCAATACTTACCTTACATTTGACATATATAATACTTACGGACATAATACTGAAATAATCTAATTCACGAAAGAATGTACATGATTATATTTCAGTCAAATCGTCAATCCAACATAAAAAGTGTTAAAATAAAAATTCAGTCTGAGCGTAGCCTAAAGAAAAAGGAGGCATTACGCACACCACCACACGAAATACTCGTAAAATACCCAAGCGCGCATAAGCCTATGAAAGAGAAAATGAGAGGAGGATATAACGAAATGTTATCTCACTCCGAAAAGATTTTCACCTCGCGCAAATTTAAAGGCAAATAACGAGACAGAACATCTGTCGTGAGTTGGTTGGGGAAAGAAAAATTCTTGAACGTTCTTTTAAAATTATCTGTCTGCGCAAAGAAGTTGTGTCGCGTTAAAATTAAAGGCAAGAAAAATTTAACAACGGACCGGCTAAAAGACAAAAAAAAATTTAATAAAAGTGAAAAGTATGCGGAAAACATAATCCAGGAAACAATTTTAAGGAAATAATCATAAATAAAAAGGTATGAAATAAAAATTACTTACTAATTGTGAAAAAAGTGATGGCCGAAATAAAAGATTTTTCTTTTCGTAAAGACAACGCGTGGCCAATGGCGGAGCAACGACCACAAAAATCCACCACCACGGAATTCAATCAAGATTGAGACGATATTGTTCGTGAAACAAATGATTTGTCGAAAAACAAAATTAAAACGCACAACAACATAAATCTGGAAATCATCCCTTTGGAAACTGAGGCTCCACCAAGCCAAGAACCAGTCTCCGTCGGCAAGGAAGATTTGTCAGACGAATCCATTTAGTGCTCGACAAACACATGGTTTATGCAAATGCGGAAAACATCATCCAGGAAATACATACCGAATTTCAAGAAAATAAATCAAAACGCTTAAGAAACTGAAAAGAATAAAAGAACAAAAATGTAAGTAAAAATGCATTTCTTTCAAAATAACCAATCCTAATTGGAAGAATTTTAATTAGACACGAGTGCTCCTTGCGAAAATTTATAGGAAGCACATGTACATCGAGAATACCTACCTAGCATTGAAGCTGGAGGATTCGCTACAATAAAACTCAAAACTACCCTCATTTGCAACAAAAATTTCATCCAGGTAAGAAAACACATTTAAATCATGGTAACGTAGTTCATCCATGCAATTATTGTATGGAAAATGCTTTAAAACAATGTTTCATGAGAAACATGAAATTAAAACCGTCGCTTAAACGATTCTTTTTTTTTATTCGCTTATAGGTAGGCAGGCAGGACATAGGCATATACCTAGGACGACTAGGACAGGCAATTCATTTAGAGTACTCCATCGAATCAAAAAGTGCTACTTTTTAACAAAATTGCTAATCTACAGTCTGATCCAAGGAGAAATCCTGGACTGCCTGGATTTTTTTTTGATAATAATTCGTGAAATTTACTTTAAAGTTTTAACGATCTTCATAATCTTTATGATTTTCATAAATTATATAAAATTTTGAGGGTTCTTAACTTTTTGAACATCTTATAATTTACTTAAATGTAAAACAAAAATTTTTCTCAAGAAACATTAAATCATCATTCACGTTTCATCCAAATTTGGATTTATTTTTTTTTTTTGATTCTTCGTTGGTCTACCAATATATTATATACCTTCAATAACGATCCAAGATCATTAAGTTCAATCCGTGTTGATATATTTTATATTGACTTTTGGTTGTGATACCAGTCAAATTATATTTTTCACGATAACACTTCGTCGAGGAGAAATATTTCATCTGAGTACATCATCGATCGTCGGTACAGCAGTCTTAAGATATCATGGAGGGAAATTTTATTGACATACATGGAAAACTTGAAACGAGTTTTGTATCGAGGGAAGTAACAAAATTAAAGTCAACAACATATATCATCACAGATGGATCACCATAGAGAAATTTTTGGACAATTACACTAGACATGGCGAGATTCTTATCATCAGTGGAATCAGCTTTAATTGGATTCAACAGTAAATCATCTGAAAAAAAATAAATAGGTTTATTCCTACAAAAAGGTACTGTGAAATTTTGATTTAACTAAGTGATCTCAAAACTGAAAATTAGTTACAATCTGGAATGCTCGCTCGACTATCATAGTAATTTGAAATCAATGTTTAATAAAATCTTTAAATAATTTTTGTGAAATTTAAAAATCTGAAATTTAAAGAAAGTTTATACGAACTTAAAAGTTATTTACTACAATTTATAAAACTTTTCTGTAAGAAATTATGAAATAATTTATCCTTTATATAGGAAAGTCAGAAACTTCGTAGGTACTGAGAATAACTCATACTTACTTTGTAATACAATTGAAAGGTCTAAAAAAATTTACTTTTTATTACCTATAAAAAGAATCGAAATCTATTTATCGGAAAATTAAGAAAACTTATCTTTGTGATCGAAGAAGTAAAAGTAAAAGAAAGTCATACTTACTATTACCTAAATATAGGTGACAATTATTTATAAACTTATCTTTGGCAATATATTTTTTTTTCTTTGTTTTGGAATCAAGAATATTTTCTATTGAGAAGTTCTTAAACTACCGTCCTGAAAAGAAGTAACTCACGGGAACTCGGTAATCTTAATTACGAAGCTCTACTGGAATTTTTTTCAAAATTTTTTCGTTGCTAAAACGATTCTTTTTTTTTATTCGCTTATAGGCAGGCAGGCAGGACATAGGCATATACCTAGGACGACTAGGACAGGCAATTCATTTAGAGTACTCCATCGAATCAAAAAGTGCTACTTTTTAACAAAATTGCTAATCTACAGTCTGATCCAAGGAGAAATCCTGGACTGCCTGGATTTTTTTTTGATAATAATTCGTGAAATTTACTTTAAAGTTTTAACGATCTTCATAATCTTTATGATTTTCATAAATTATATAAAACTTTGAGGGTTCTTAACTTTTTGAACATCTTATAATTTACTTAAATGTAAAACAAAATTTTTTCTCAAGAAACATTAAATCATCATTCACGTTTCATCCAAATTGGGATTTATTTTTTGTTTGATTCTTCGTTGGTCTACCAACATATTTACTTCAATAACGATCCAAGATCATTAAGTTCAATCCGTGTTGATATATTTTATATTGACTTTTGGTTGTGATACCAGTCAAATTATATTTTTCACGATTACACTTCGTCGAGGAGAAATATTTCATCTGAGTACATCATCGATCGTCGGTACAGCAGTCCTAAGATATCATGGAGGGAAATTTTATTGACATACATGGAAAACTTGAAACGATTTTTGTATCGAGGGAAGTAACAAAATTAAAGTCAACAACATATATCATCACAGATGGAACACCATAGAGAAATTTGTGGACAATTACATTAGACATCGCGGGATTCTTATCATCAGTGGAATCAGCTTTAATTGGATTCAACAGTAAATTATCTGAAAACAAATAAGTAGGTTTATTCCTACAAAAAGGTACTGTGAAATTTTGATTTAACTAAGTGATCTCAAAACTGAAAATTAGTTACAATCTGGAATGCTCGCTCGACTATCATAGTAATTTGAAATCAATGTTTAATGAAATCTTTAAATAATTTTTGTGAAATTTCAAAATCTGAAATTTAAAGAAAGTTTATACGAACTTAAAAGTTATTTACTACAATTTATAAAACTTTTCTGTAAGAAATTATGAAATAATTTATCCTTTATATAGGAAAGTCAGAAACTTCGTAGGTACTGAGAATAACTCATACTTACTTTGTAATACAATTGAAAGGTCTAAAAAAATTTACTTTTTGTTACCTATAAAAAGAATCGAAATCTATTTATCGGAAAATTAAGAATACTTATCTTTGTGATCGAAGAAGTAAAAGTAAAAGAAATTCATACTTACTATTACCTAAATATAGGTGACAATTATTTATAAACTAATCTTTGGCAATATAATTTTTTTTGTTTGTTTTGGAATCAAGAATATTTTCTATTGAGAAGTTCTAAAACTACCGTCCTGAAAAGAAGTAACTCACGGGAACTCGGTAATCTTAATTACAAAGCTCTACCGGAATTTTTTTCAAAATTATTTCGTTGCTAAAACGATTCTTTTTTTTTATTCGCTTATAGGCAGGCAGGCAGGACATAGGCATATACCTAGGACGACTAGGACAGGCAATTCATTTAGAGTACTCCATCGAATCAAAAAGTGCTACTTTTTAACAAAATTGCTAATCTACAGTCTGATCCAAGGAGAAATCCTGGACTGCCTGGATTTTTTTTTGATAATAATTCGTGAAATTTACTTTAAAGTTTTAACGATCTTCATAATCTTTATGATATTCATAAATTATATAAAATTTTGAGGGTTCTTAACTTTTTGAACATCTTATAATTTACTTAAATGTAAAACAAAAATTTTTCTCAAGAAACATTAAATCATCATTCACGTTTCATCCAAATTGGGATTTATTTTTTTTTTGATTCTTCGTTGGTCTACCAACATATTTACTTCAATAACGATCCAAGATCATTAAGTTCAATCCGTGTTGATATATTTTATATTGACTTTTGGTTGTGATACCAGTCAAATTATATTTTTCACGATTACACTTCGTCGAGGAGAAATATTTCATCTGAGTACATCATCGATCGTCGGTACAGCAGTCCTAAGATATCATGGAGGGAAATTTTATTGACATACATGGAAAACTTGAAACGATTTTTGTATCGAGGGAAGTAACAAAATTAAAGTCAACAACATATATCATCACAGATGGAACACCATAGAGAAATTTGTGGACAATTACATTAGACATCGCGGGATTCTTATCATCAGTGGAATCAGCTTTAATTGGATTCAACAGTAAATTATCTGAAAACAAATAAGTAGGTTTATTCCTACAAAAAGGTACTGTGAAATTTTGATTTAACTAAGTGATCTCAAAACTGAAAATTAGTTACAATCTGGAATGCTCGCTCGACTATCATAGTAATTTGAAATCAATGTTTAATGAAATCTTTAAATAATTTTTGTGAAATTTCAAAATCTGAAATTTAAAGAAAGTTTATACGAACTTAAAAGTTATTTACTACAATTTATAAAACTTTTCTGTAAGAAATTATGAAATAATTTATCCTTTATATAGGAAAGTCAGAAACTTCGTACGTACTGAGAATAACTCATACTTACTTTGTAATACAATTGAAAGGTCTAAAAAAATTTACTTTTTATTACCTATAAAAAGAATCGAAATCTATTTATCGGAAAATTAAGAAAACTTATCTTTGTGATCGAAGAAGTAAAAGTAAAAGAAATTCATACTTACTATTACCTAAATATAGGTGACAATTATTTATAAACTAATCTTTGGCAATATAATTTTTTTTGTTTGTTTTGGAATCAAGAATATTTTCTATTGAGAAGTTCTAAAACTACCGTCCTGAAAAGAAGTAACTCACGGGAACTCGGTAATCTTAATTACAAAGCTCTACCGGAATTTTTTTCAAAATTTTTTCGTTGCTAAAACGATTCTTTTTTTTTATTCGCTTATAGGCAGGCAGGCAGGACATAGGCATATACCTAGGACGACTAGGACAGGCAATTCATTTAGAGTACTCCATCGAATCAAAAAGTGCTACTTTTTAACAAAATTGCTAATCTACAGTCTGATCCAAGGAGAAATCCTGGACTGCCTGGATTTTTTTTTGATAATAATTCGTGAAATTTACTTTAAAGTTTTAACGATCTTCATAATCTTTATGATATTCATAAATTATATAAAATTTTGAGGGTTCTTAACTTTTTGAACATCTTATAATTTACTTAAATGTAAAACAAAAATTTTTCTCAAGAAACATTAAATCATCATTCACGTTTCATCCAAATTGGGATTTATTTTTTTTTTGATTCTTCGTTGGTCTACCAACATATTTACTTCAATAACGATCCAAGATCATTAAGTTCAATCCGTGTTGATATATTTTATATTGACTTTTGGTTGTGATACCAGTCAAATTATATTTTTCACGATTACACTTCGTCGAGGAGAAATATTTCATCTGAGTACATCATCGATCGTCGGTACAGCAGTCCTAAGATATCATGGAGGGAAATTTTATTGACATACATGGAAAACTTGAAACGATTTTTGTATCGAGGGAAGTAACAAAATTAAAGTCAACAACATATATCATCACAGATGGAACACCATAGAGAAATTTGTGGACAATTACATTAGACATCGCGGGATTCTTATCATCAGTGGAATCAGCTTTAATTGGATTCAACAGTAAATTATCTGAAAACAAATAAGTAGGTTTATTCCTACAAAAAGGTACTGTGAAATTTTGATTTAACTAAGTGATCTCAAAACTGAAAATTAGTTACAATCTGGAATGCTCGCTCGACTATCATAGTAATTTGAAATCAATGTTTAATGAAATCTTTAAATAATTTTTGTGAAATTTCAAAATCTGAAATTTAAAGAAAGTTTATACGAACTTAAAAGTTATTTACTACAATTTATAAAACTTTTCTGTAAGAAATTATGAAATAATTTATCCTTTATATAGGAAAGTCAGAAACTTCGTACGTACTGAGAATAACTCATACTTACTTTGTAATACAATTGAAAGGTCTAAAAAAAAATTACTTTTTATTACCTATAAAAAGAATCGAAATCTATTTATCGGAAAATTAAGAAAACTTATCTTTGTGATCGAAGAAGTAAAAGTAAAAGAAATTCATACTTACTATTACCTAAATATAGGTGACAATTATTTATAAACTAATCTTTGGCAATATAATTTTTTTTGTTTGTTTTGGAATCAAGAATATTTTCTATTGAGAAGTTCTAAAACTACCGTCCTGAAAAGAAGTAACTCACGGGAACTCGGTAATCTTAATTACAAAGCTCTACCGGAATTTTTTTTATTTTTTTTTTTACTTCAATATCTTTCACTAATAATACCTACATAATAGCACTATGAAGAATCTTAGGATACGTTTCGTTTCTATCACTTACCTAAAATTGTGTTTCAATAATACTATTAATTGAAATCACATCACTAAACGGACCACGGTTTATAAATGGTAGCATTGAATTCTTACTTCGTGAAGTCGAATAAGATTTTCTTAAGTTGAATGTTAACTTTATGTGTGAAAGGTTAATCAGTGGGAGAAATCGTAAAACAAGTTTGAAATACTTTCACTGAATTCAATCGGAAGTAGGTATTTCAAATCCTTTTTATACTCACCCGATCACCTACAAATTCTATATAGGAATCTTAGGTAAAGGTAATCCTCCGAACCCAAAATTATAAAAATAATTTTTTTTATCACTCACTCTTAAAGTTTACTTTTTTTTTTGTCTGTCGTCAGACCCTTTTATCATGGAGCGAATGCATTCCCTCGTAGGTAGAAGACCCTCCTGACATATTATTATATTTAATTATATTTATTATTTGATTTTTTGTTTACTAACTTTAACTTTTTAACAAGTGACTTTATCCGTGTTTATCATATTTGAGAAACGGATTAGAGTTCTTGTAAATTTTGGTTTGGGAAGGGTTATGTTTACACTGTGTGGTGTTACCACTTTGATAATCTGTTTTTTCTTTTATTTTTTTCTGTCACGTTCACGTCTCGTCGGTTTATTCATGAAATTTCTGAAACAAAGTAGACACTTTTGAAAGTACGGTATTCAGATACTCATTCATACTCACGCGTCGTCTTTGGATATTATATAATATTATATAATATATAATATTTTATTTTTTTGAAATCTGAATTTATTCGTCCGTCCTGTTTATTCGTCCTTCACTTTCGGATCAAATAACATAACGTATGGTTCCGTCTGTTACTTAGTCAAGTGATCTTTGATCATTTTTGATACTTTTGAAGGATTTGTTAATTAAGTCGCGGAAGACCACAGTCGAGATATTGAGTTTATTTTCTCGACGGTTAATTGGATCGTCTGTACATTAAGTATTTGGATACTTGAGGTACTTTTGATTAAAGTAATATTTAATTCAATTTACTAAATTGGTTAAAAATACCATAAATTCAGAGGCATACTGCTATTGAATAGTTAGTCCTTGAAATTATATAATATTTTTTTTTAATCAAGTTAACTTTGTTGAGCTTGATTTTCTTTTGCTTTGAAGAAAACAGTATTTTAATATAGTCTATAGTACGTCTAGATAATTGATGAATGTTTATAGAATTCATAAATTAGAATTTAACGATATAAGATTATATTAATAATAAGAATAAAATTGTTAGTTTGTAAGTTAAGAAATAAAAATGTGAATAAGGTTTCTTGAAAGAAAAAGTTAGTCTTTGGAATCGAAGTTATAAGGAGGCAGTTTTTCTTAGGGAAGCCGATTTTCTTTCTTTATTTTTGTTTAAGGATTTAGATAATGGATTCGTAGATACCTACTGGATGGGGGGTTGTGACTGGCACCTTGAGATGACTTGCCAAGCAGCGTTGATAACAACAACAACATTAATATTAATGTGATAGGAGTGTTATTACTCCTACTACATTAAGGGAGTTTACGTATACCTTTTTTTTGATGCCAACGTAGACATAGAGAGTTAGTTTTGATTCATTTTTGAACTTTCTTTAGGTTGGGTAGATAGGCATTGCGGAATGACTCAACATCTTCTTTAAATTTTTTTTTGTGAGCAATTAGGAACATGGCGGGTGGGTTATGATCCGCTCATGGAGACACGATCATCTATGTTCTCCCGATATAGATCAAAAGCAAATTCTTCGTCTTGTTAAACGTAGCCTTTAGTAATTATTAATTCACTAATTCGGGCCCAAGCTCTCAACAAAACTCATTATGGCCAAATGTCATCAAGGTCATGGTCTGTAAATAGTATGTGACACCAGTCAGCGCTCCCATAGCAAGATCCCCCCCTCTTGCGGCGAGCTAAGCGATCGAGCGAATTATCAGGCCAATTTTGGTGGTCGAGCACTGGCTAACCCAGTCCGACGCTGCTCGGACGTGCCTTGTTCCCGAATATGGCATTAAGAGTAGTGGATGCGGATTGGTATATTGGATTCTAGATTGTTATTGTGAACCGAAGAGGTCCTTTCTATAGAAGATAATAAAGGTTTCTTTTCTGGAATCAGGAGCAATTAATCCCTACTCCAAAAATCAAAGTGGTATAGAAAAGGCTCAACAGATTCGCAAAAATTAACGTACTGTAATGGTAGTCAGGAGTAGTCAATGGTGATCTATCTAGTCAAAGAAGGTAATGTGATAGGCCTTGATCTGCTAAGATGGAAATACTCAGACGTAAGTTTGTTTTTAATCCTCCATTTATAGTCACGATATGAAAGTGTATATAATATCCACATACACCAAGTTATCGTGTAAGCAGGTAAGAGTAAAGGGGTTGTGTAGTGAGAAAAGATAGTTCAAAACCAGCATCATAACGATGATTTCTCATCTTTTGTCTTCCCTTGCACGAGACTTTTATTCTGTAACCTAGATCCGGAGTTGAACGGAGAAGATGGATAATTTTTGTTTGGAGATTACACACGAACATGTGAAGCGAAGGGATAGGGTAATTTTGATTTTCATTCTTCGTATATTTTGTTTTCGGTTTCGGTCACTTGTCGGCATGATTGAGTAAGATGGATATTTCTATGCGGTCCTCTCATGGCACAATTGGCATCAGACACGGAACCGAATTTCGCTTGTGCGGAATCTTACGCAAACACAAAGTTTGGTTTTTTTCTGAACATAGCGGTGGTACATCTTTAGAAGTCACGATCCCTGTTGACGCTATGCTTGATGGTGCTGAAGACTTTATTGGAAGTTTTCATCACATAACATTAATGTTCCTTTTTTTTCTCTCTTTCTTCTTCTACTCATTTTTTTTTTTGTTACATTATTGACGCCCTATTTAGAAACGACGGAATTTCGTTGGAAGGAAGTTTCGTTACAACGGAACTTGAAAAAATAAAGATCTTTTTAATTGTGTTCCATGGTTACGGTCAATCAAGCGCGTTGATGTGTAATAAGATTAATGATATAATTGTTATTTTTCGTTACACATTGGAACTATATAAATTCAGATTGCAGGCCAGTTGCAATATTTGAAAGTGAAAAGATATTATTAATTCATCTTCTTTATTTTTATCAAAACCATTTACTCAAATATTTATCAAATATCCAAATAAAACAGAATTTAATCTTTGGTCTGCACTTCGTTGGTGGAGAAGCAGCTGGTGGGGTGTTAAAGGCTTTAAAAAAATTTCATCAAAGCTGATTTTTGGTTTAATGACGCTTACTAATATTTTATGCAACATATCAAAATGGCAGACAAATTGAGAGATACGAAGGTGGTGGCAGGGGTAAGTAACGTCATTTCATCAAGGTTGGAAAAAGTGCCAAGCTTTTCAAATTGTTATTATTTTCATGTAATCTGAAAGGCAGACAAATATTTTGAGCCGAACACCCTGGCAGACTCAATATTTTTCAAATAAATTATATTTTTACTTTCACTCATGTTCTCCTAACAAAACTTTAGGCTGTCCTCATCGTAATAATTGTTAAATGAAACGTCAGGAATGCTTTCATCGTCATCAACATCTTCACTCTCTTCATTATCTGTTAAATTAATTCAATACAAAAATGCGATTCTTTAAACATAATTAAGTTCATATTGTGACATTTATATTTTCATCAAAATTTTCTGGTTGAATACAAAAATGGTGATTGCTCGAGTTATAGTTTTTTAGATAACGTTTTTGTATCCAAAGAAAAAACACAATTCGGTCTTCGATTTTCAAAAGCTTAACAATTTATTTCATATAATCTTAAATTAGTGCGACTGACTTAACTGAATGCCAAGCCTTGAGTGAGTTCTCTCTAACAGAACATTATCAGTTTTACATCTTAATTTTAACATTCATAACTTAATTATGTGAGGTGCAGAACTGTGTTCATACATAATGACATAATAAAAACAACTAACGTATAGATCTAGTAAAGATCTATATATTTTATGTAGTGGGGAAAGTTGTAAAGTGTGTTGCACATGTAGAGTACCTACATAACTCTCGCCTTCAAACCAACGCAATTCATACCTTGCGTCGATTTCGGTCCATCCATACTCAGATGGAAGCAACTCTGTAGGGTTTTTCAAGTGAGCGTTTCTCCAAAGGCTTTCAAATTTATTCAGATCTCAATAACTGCTTACGTAGTTCGTAGCGAGCTTAGAGAACGCTTCTTGGTACTCCGTTTTTTTACTCAGCAATGTGAAAGATTTGTTTTGTCCCTTCTTAAAAAATGTTGGATTGTTATCACAACCGTTTAAGACGTAAAATCCAGGAAGGGCTTTTGGAATAGACTCACCTAAACTACAGTGTAATAAGGTGAAATCAATTGTTGCCAACACCAGCATCAAACCAAATACTCAACTAATGGCTCAAATGGTCCATATTTCTTTGCATTATTATAAGAATGTCCGTGTCTGAGCACTTGATAACAACTTTGGCTTCGAAGTGAATGTGGCAAATATGATAAACGATTTTTGTATCAGTTTCTTCGTGGGACTCACACTATAATTGCTCATCAATTTATTTTTCCACGTGATCATTAACAACTTTGTAAGAGTAACAATTTTCGAATAAATAAAGCTTCTTCATCAGTATCCCAGTGCAAGATTAAAAATCCTATAAGGGCTGTTTTAAAGTTTGCCTTTCGGAGTTCCTTTCCAAAATCAGAAGGTCTGACTTGATCTGAACCTGTTATAACGTAGGGACGATTATCAAAGGCGTACCTTCGCAAACGTTCGTTATCTTTAATGGACGGTAAAAAGTGGTGATCGAAAACAAGATAAAGGCTAAAAATCTTGTAACCGTTTGGAGAATTTCGGTAGACAGCTTACCAAATGTTTTAGGAACTTCTTTGATTAAATGCAACATAAAGAAGCCGTCTAGAACCACAACATCAATATCCGGTGGAGGCTGACTTGTTACTCTTTTCTCCAATACCTTCATAAGGGTTGACTTGTTGGTCTTGCACATTGATCCATCTAAATGACACATAGACATAAGTGTTAGAGAATAAGACAAGATCTTTGCTATATCTATTTTTTCTTCCATCGAAACTCCAAGCATTCTGCCGAATAAATCCCTCTGCATCTTCACTTCCTGCATTTTGGTGCCAATTTTAAACAGCTTTTTCTTTGATGTTAGAAAGTTAGAAATAAGATTCCTTTTAATAGCTTTCTCAAATCTTTTATCGTCTGCCGCACATTCTGAAATAAAAGTTTCTCGCAATTGCTGCCCTGTGTGTTCCACATTAAGAAGGAGGTTAGCTTTATGATCTGAAGCAGATCTCCCAGTGGCAATGTTGAACTGAAATTTCTCATACAAGTGTCATTGAAATGGGTTCATATTTTTATTTACAGATTTTTTTTTTTTTTTTTTATATTGAGCGCGCACTAAAGGGGTTATGAATACCCTTATAATGATTAAACACAGTGCGAGCAATTAGGAAATGAGGATAGGATTAGAAAGGAGAAACCGATGTACATTGGTTTTGAATGTCTGCAGACTGTAATGAGTGGGAAATACTGTGTCTGGTAAAGCATTCCACATTCGCGTAGTGCGGCTAAAGAAAGAATCTCTGTACTTAACAGTACGTCCGAAATTGGGCTCAAGGGTAAACTGATGGGCATTCCTAGCAGTACGGGTATTACGGTTGAATTGTTTAAGGGGAGGAATGCAACTGGCTATTTCACTAGAGCATTGTTTATGAAAATAACGAAAAAACAATGACAGGCATGAGACCTTGCGGCGGTGTTCAAGAGAAGCAAATGTCTCAGTAAGAGAACGATCTCCTATCATTTTTAAAGCTCTTTTTTCAATTCTATCCAGAAGACTCAAGTACGTTATTGAGAGGGTTACGCTTTTGCGACAGTAGGCAGCATTGAGTTTTCGAAGCATTAAATTCTACACGGTTTTTAAATCCCCATTGAACAATGCTGTCAAGATCAGAATTTAATGAGCTTATCATACGCTGCCGTTGATAGTCCACATCCGAAGAACAAGGATGAGAATCTAAAAACGAATATGAAAAGCAGAGGGTACTGTCATCAGCGAAACAGTGTAGTGGGTTAGAAGTTTCAGACAAAAGATCATTTATAAAAATAAGGAAGAGCGTCGGAGACAAAACGGATTCCTGGGGCACACCAGCGTTTATTTTGTGGATATCAGATTTGAACCCGTCCAATACTACTTGAATTGAACGGTCCGAAACGTAATTTCTAACCCAACAAAGAAGAGATTCATCAATACCAAAAGCACGCATTTTCGATAAGAGAGCTTGATGCCAAACTCTATCAAATGCCTTTGAAATATCAAGTGCAATAATCTTACTTTCTCCAAAACGATGTAAAGATTTATTCCACTGTTCGGTGAGATAAACCATGAGATCACCAGTGGACCTATTGCAACGAAAGCCATACTGCCGGTCATTAAGAAGCTTCCGTTCTTCAAGATATTTCTTAAGCTGAAAATTGATCAGCGTTTCCATGACCTTGGAAAGAAGGGACGTAAGTGCAATTGGACGATAGTTAGAGGGGGAGGAGGATTCACCTTTTTTAGGGACAGGCTGGACAAATGCAGTTTTCCATCCACTCGGAAAGAGACCAGTAGAATAGGACAGATGGAAAAGCTTACGCAGTGGTTTTGCCAGCGTTGAAGAACACCTCTTCAGAACAATAGCGGGGATACTATCCGGGCCAGCGGATTTGTGAATGTCAAGATCTTTTAGGACTCTAGCAACTGAACGAGTGCGAAAGAAGATTAGTCCCATAGAATCGTTTACGCTTTGAAGTACAGGAGGAGTCATGTCACTCATTGGCAGCATCGAATTAACAGCAAACTGTGCTGCAAGCACGGAGACGGTACAATCATCAATTGTACGCAATCTACCTTGAAGCAGATATAGTGACAAATATTAGGCTCGGTAGACTTCGGTGGGCAGGGCACTTAGCTCGCATGAGCGAAGAGGAACCTGCTCGGAAAGTTCCTTGTGGTACATTCTATGGCAGACGACAGCGTGGTAGACCATGCTTGCGCTGGAGAGATGGCGTAGACCAGGACGCCCGGAGCCTTGGGGTGCGCAACTGGATGGCGTCGGCTCGAGACCGGGATAGGTGGAGAGACTTGTTGAAGGAGGCCAGGACCGGACCCCGGTTGTCGAGCCGATGATGATGATGATGGTGCTGCAAGCAGATTGGCTTTATCAATCGAGTCACTGGAAACGAGCGTAGGAACTGACGATGACGTAGTGTTGCGCACATCTTTTACAAATGACCAGAAATGTTTACTACCTTTGGGACATTGTAGTATTTTTTGCCTTAATTTCTGGTCATGCAAAAATTTAATGCGTCGAATATATCCGTTACAATTCTTTCTAGCTTGTTTGAACTTATTCCGGTTTTCCTCAGTAGGGTTGGCTTTATAAATCCGGAAACTTACATCTTTGATCCTAATAACCTCTTTACAGCTCGAATCAAACCATGAGTTTTCTTTAGGTTTGATAGATTTTACCCTATTCGGGATAAAATTTCTCATTCCTAAAAGAATTAAGTTTGTAACTATATATGTGCTGGAATCCACGTCACTATCGAGGAAGCATAGTGACCAGTTAAAGTTCATGAAGAAGTCGTTGAGACCGTTCCAGTTGGCTTTCTCATATTGCCATACGGTTCTCGTAGGGTTTTTCTCTTTAACTGGAGTTTTTTGGCATGAGAAATTAGCAGATATGACACAATGGTCTGATGTGCCTAGAGGCGGTAATACACTAATCGTATATTTATTAGGATCAGAGGTAAGAAACAAGTCTAGAGTGTTGGCGGACTGACCTGCAACGTCAGGAATCCGAGTCGGCTCATCAACTGTTTAACTCAGCAAAGATCTCGACATACCTTCCTTCGGGTGTTCTCTACCGATGGACTGCGACCTTGTCGTGGTGGTAGGGCTTAAACTGTTCATTATTCTACGGCATCTAAGATGTCTTGACCAGTGAACTAACAGCAGTCCGGGTGAACGGCACACCCTAGGACGTTCACCCTCAAGTTTGATGAAGAACCAGAGCATACCTGAATGTTTATTTATAAACATCTGCAGAGTAATGTCCGTGTTCAATAGGTAACCTATCCCAGGATTAACTGGGTAACGGCCCTACATCAGGCAAAAGTAGTTAGGGCAGGGGAATCACGAAAGTGTCCTTGACGATTACTCATTTAAACGTTTGAAAGGGAACTTTCATGACATGAGTGTTTTGTTGGTTTTGCACTGGGCTAGTGCCATATTGTGAAAGTAGCAAATAAGCAGGGTGGTCTTTGTAACTCAAGGAGGCCACCCAAAAAGGCGGTAGATAACTACTCTATCCCAGAACATAAACTGTGTAACGAGCGTTACTACCCCTCAAAAAACTTCAGTAAGTCAAGTAGAATTGACAGAAGTTGAGATGTGGAACTTGAGTTTGGTTCCAGTTCAAGACATACTTGGCACATCTTCAGGGTAGGCAATCCCTGTGACTTTGTAGGTAAAGTCAGAATGTCAAAGTGTTACAGTTGGGAGTATTTCCCCAACTACACGACGTTTTAGGTTTGACGTACAATAAACTTAGCACGGGTGTTAGGGGCCCTAGAGTTTGTTCGAGAGGAATGTCCCTTGTGGAATTTAATCATGATCATTCTCTACCCTAACAGTTGGGCTGGCCCTTTCGGGGAGCTTCGTGCTGGTTGTGGTTATCTATAGCGGAAACATTTGGCACCTCGGTGCAAGAGATGTAGATCGGTCTCGCTTCTTAACAAGGAGTGTGCACATACCTACATGTTCTCAATTTGTTACTGCTTTATAATCTACTTCGGTAATTATATTTCAGGACGCTGGTTTACGTTTGATTAAACTCGCAGTGGAGCGCCACCGTGGAGTTAAGTCTTAATTGATAGTGTATCCACGTAAAATTTCAGTTTCATCCTTCCTTCGGGTGTTGTCTGACCAGAATAGCGCAGCCACGAAGAATTGTGAACATTGAAATCGCCCGTAACAACGATCTCACTGTGCGGAAAGTGGGATACAATTCTCTGGATAGAGTCGGACAGCGCATCGAATTCGTTGGAAGTCGAATTACTATCCAAACTTGGGCTACGATAAATAAAACATGTGTGAATGATGCGCCTTTGGACGGTGAATTTAAACCACATATAATTAAAATTTGTGTTGGTGCACTGACCATATTGTGGTAGAAGTTGATAGGCAACATCATTCCGTACATATACGGCTAGACCATGGTGAGAAAAGAATAAAGGCACTAAGCTATAACCGTAAAGGTTAAACTCCGAGTGGTCAGTGGTTTCACCAACCTGAGTTTCGCTTAGTGCCAAAATAGCTGGCCTGTTCAAAACAGTATGAACGTACGCAGCATGGAAATTTTTCCTAAGCCCACGAATGTTGCTATAATGAACACTGAACTTACCAGCCATCACAATACACAAAAACACAAAAAAAACCAAAACAAGACAGTTAACTATGAAGCAATTTCATTTTCATTAACTATGAAGCAAATTCAATTTTCACAGTTGTAATTTACCATTAGTGTTATGCCTTAATGGCAAATTAAAACTGATCCGCTCCTGAACCCCAAAAAAAATTTAACCGCAATTTATCTAGTTATCATTTCACATAGTCTATTGCCGCACTGTATGATATGTATATAACAGCAGTACTTGCAGTGGCTATGCGAAACAATTGTGGGCGAAGGTGGAACAGAGAGGGAGGGGAGCACAAGGAAGACTCGTTGTGTTGTTTTTTATTTTATTTTTCTTTATATTGATAGATGAATGTGCACTGCACTGCACTAAAGAAACTTGGTTATTTTATTTTTATTATTGCACACGCGGCGCGTAGGTTTCTTTATTTTGATTTAAGTTTTATGTGATTGAAAAAAGGGAGGTGGAATTTATGTATTTATTTATTATTCTGTTTTATTTTATCAACACAGCAGAGACAAATGTACTACGCTTCCACGCGTACGCTCACGGTGAGATGTAGATCGGAACTCCTTCAATTCAATAAATATTGACTCTCCCTCGTGTTGGAGTCTGAGCAGGAATTTGTGCTGCTCTGTAATATCATTTGGCTTTGGACTGAGGTGTTTTTTTAGAAGGACGACTAGATCATTGTATGATTTTTCATCAGGTTCTTCTGGGGCTTTTAAATTTGAAAGAAGTTGGTAGTATTTGGCGCCAATGCAATTTATAAGTACTTGTCGTTTAGTTCTAACATCCGTGACGTTTCTTAGTGCCAGATAATTTTCCAATCTCTTAATGAAATTGGTAAAAGGTTCTTCATTTTCTAGAAGTGCTGGAATTAAATATTTGCTTAAATCTAATAGGAAAACGAGAAACGTGAAAAGAAGAACCACACTTTAAGTTGACGTCTAAAGAATGATCTTTATTTTACCAAATATGACAGCTGGTGTATGTTAGGATTGGTTCACAATTGCATGATAATAAATTCATTATATAGTTCACAGTAATAATTCATACATATGTAACAGTTCTGGATGGGATTAGGACTTGTATTTGCCGTGCTTTGTTGGCGCGGGCTTCATACCGCATAGCTCCCTTTGCGGAGTTATTGCGGCCGCTCTAAGCTCTTCCTGAATAATTCTTACGATTTCATGCCTTAAACTAACACTTTCTACTTCGTAGTCCTCCTTTCGAGGCTTCAAGTCTTCAACTCTATTTAACCCTATGGATGCAGTAACGATATTTTGAATATTACGCTTATTACGCTGAAGGGTCTCATTCAGAGAATAATTTGAGGAATTTGACGGTTGGTTCTGTGTACTAGAAGAAATAGCAGCATTGTTTTAATGCGCTGGCACTGGTTGTTTTTTTTTTATAGAAGGATTTGGTTCTGGTGGAAGCTCTTAATTTCCCTGGTTGTTTCTGTCACGTGGCATTTTTAACTTTGATATAAAAGGATATTTAAATAAAAAATATAACTAAAGGGATTGTCTATCGAAACGATGAATGTAAGTGATACAAACTTTGGAAAACTGTATATCTAATTACTTAAAGTACTAAAAGGAATATCAGCTAGGTAGGTTTACGTTAAAATTGTTATTAATAATACAAAAGAAGTCTCATATAAGCATACTGTGCTTGGGAATGTGAAACTATTTTGCGGTAGCATCGACGACAAAGTAAAAGACATTTTCTTGTTTAGGTACGATTTAAATTTTGCTTTGAGAGATTTTCAATCGTAAGCAATTTATATGAGCGCAACTAAGAAAATTAATGCATAATAGGAAGCTCTTATTAATCATATTCTCAAAACCTCTCTTTAGTTTGTGATTGCTTGCTCAAGCCAAAATACCAACTCGTCTGTGGGGTGTGATCTTGCACCCGCCACTGGACAGCCGCACATTAACATTCATGTCTATCTTAACAATCGCAGAACTAACAATAAATAATTCAAATAAAAACAACAAACTCTTTAAGTGAACTTGTGGGTGGTGAAAGGTTCTGAAGAGTGACCCTCCCTCTGTTCTATACACGAGCGTATTAACTCCATGGTTACCACGCTCGCCTTGATTTTGAAGCGATAACCCCTTATATGAAGCTTTAGATAATTTCTTATTTCCAGCTCATAATTCTGCGGTCGACACTTCCCGCCATTCCCTTCCCCAAGCACTAAAAGATTATTTACTTAATGAACATACTGAACTATCTCCAATATAATTTCTTGAATACATAAATAATAACTTTAATTTCATTTAATTTGGATTTCTTTAGTCATATTAGTTTTAGAGGTTTCTATCACTTAAATTTTTAGATTTAAAAAAGATTTTCATTAATGGTTTTAAGTTTAACAAAATTCATTCGATTGATTTATAACATCGTGATCAAAGAACACACAAATTCAAAATAAAGTACTTTTACTATTAAATTGCTCTGGAGAGCATTGAAATAAAAAAATATTGAAACAACAAAATTAATTGAAATCACTTCAGGTCACGTTTAAAAAGGTGAATCTATGCTCCTTAAGAGCGCTGGCTTAAGTGTCCAATTGAATTCAGACAAAATTCACTCGGTTCATTTATGATAAGGTTTAAATATTTAAATACCAATGATAACGAATCTCCCCTTACTCTCATTCAAGAAAGTTGTGCACACGACTTGTTGGCTGGATCAGGAGCTTTCGAATTGCTTAATGCTGAGAAAGATGCCCTTTTGCTAGATTGAGTTTTAAATACTTATCTTGACTTGAGGATATTCGATTATACGAAACAATCTAGTTTATATAGGTAATTAAAGTAATTGACATAGATACATAAACATGAAACGGGTTGTAGTATATGTGAATGGCCTAGCACGAAAGAGTTTGCAAGGGCGGTGGGCATTTAGTTCATCAATTCAATCCGGATGAAAAAAATCTGTGATGAATTTCATTATCAAATGTTCGATCTAGATGAATCTTTTTGTTGGCTAGCAGCGACGCTGAAGTCTGAAGATGGGAAATGATCGTTTTTGTTTTTATTTTTCTGAATTCAGGTAGAATAATAAAACTTGGGTAGCTGTGGCGTCGTATGAATTGGCTGACTGTGCCTCAAGGAATGTGAATAGATAGTTGAAAGCGGCTATGTGTAGATTTTGGACTTTGTAGGACCCCTGAAGTTCCGTGGGTGCAAATGGTTGTACCCTCCCGCTATGTGGTTTACACGGGTACACACATTAAGCCCAGACAGCTGTGTTTTGATAGGGGGATAAGATTCATTTGAATTATTTCACCACAGTACCACTGTGGTCAAGTCCATCAAGTCTGTTAAACTAGACTTGATGGAAATTACTGGGCGATCAATATAGGTTTACTAATGGAGCTCTGGATAAACGAAGTTGTTGAATGCTGTCACATCTCAATGTTGTTCACCCTTATGGAATCCCCAACTTAACGAATTCGGAACCCTTACTTTAAATTAAACGAAAAAATAACATTGTTAACACCTAGACCTCCAAGGTTATACTTAAGTGAAATATATACTTGAAGTTTTTACCGAGAGTTTTGGATGTGATACGAGAGATTTGAGATATTTAATTAAAATGTTTTTTAGAATTATTTAAAATTAAGGCTTAATTAGCGCTTAAAATGTTGATTCTTAACGAGCCTTAAATAAGTGGCTGCTTTTTCCCAACTCTAGCTCGTGAAAGGGGTGGTATACACAAAAAAAACAAAATCTGTTTCACCGACAGATAAGAAAGAGGTAATCGTCGATTGAATGTTAATAAAATAACAAGATAAGACAAAATGAATATTTTAAAGTACCACGGCACGTCGTGCGTGCTTGCTCTAATAAAAAGGGCGCCAGGAAATTTTTTAAGTAAAATTTTCCTTAAAACTACACACTGAAAATAATTTTCAAACAAATTAAAACCAATGATTATTTTCCGAATTGGAATTTTAAATGTTTTTTTAAACGAAAAATAAACACTGTCTGGGAAAAACTTTCTAAATATAGGTGTAAGACCAGGATCAATAAATAAAAACAATGTATATTAAATGGCAAAAGGCCAGTTTTAAAAATGAAAATGTTCAACACAAACGATGTAAAAGGTATTAACAAAAATATGTCACAAAAGACATGAACTGAAAATGAGTTCGAGAAGCGTTCCCAAACAACAAGGCCAAAAAAAGGTCGCGAGTCACGCAATATAGGGATAGTTACCAAACGGAGGCCTACTCATAAAATATTCTAAAACCTTTTAGTCCATCAAAGAAAACGAAACTCACCACACAAGGTCGCGAGTCACGCAATATAGGGATAGTTACCAAACGGAGGCCTACTCATAAAATATTTTAAAACCTTTTAGTCCATCAAAGAAAACGAAACTGACCACACAATAAATCCAAAAATTAGTACTTATCTGAACAACGCAATTAGACCATTCTCCAAGAGTTCTTCTAGCTTATAGCTCTGACTTTTCCCAGACTTCTCCAACCAAAGGTTTTCCTCACAAATAACAATCGGCCCGAACTGCCAAAACTGTTCAATAATTAATTGTTGCTTAATCCGCCAAAATTTCACAATTTCGGTAAATTGAAAAATTCCAAATATTCGCAAGACCACAACTCAAATCGAAATTGTTTTTCGTGTTCAATTTTAAAATTCAAACTTATCTGTTTGTAGGTCTTCCAAGAAGTGCCATAACGGCGGACCTCCCTCATCCATTTACAAACGACCATATTGTCGTCTCTTTCGACACTGTGTGGCGGTATTCACCTACGGTTTATACCCTCAGACTGAGAGACGACTCCGAATATCCCTAACTATTGGTGATTATTCGATATGGTTAAATGGACTAATTCAGACCCTTTCCGTCAATTCCAATCAAATAAAAAGGAAAACAAAAAAACATTTATGCACGATAAAGTCTCCGTCTAAAACCGACCCGACCCATAAAGAGGAAAACTTTTGTGTAGGAAGAAGTCTCAAATATTTTTAAATTAAAATAGTTAGAAAGGATCTGACAACAAACTAAGTCTTAAAATCTGTAGACCTTCGCACAGATTAAAGGGAAAAGGGAAACACCTAGTAAAGTCATTTTCATTTCGTGTTTTAAAATTTAATTTTATGTCGGGCTCTGGCCTTGATAAATTAACTCTGGACTTTCTTTACGAAGCAAAGACTGACTGACCTGTCGGTTGGATATGTATCTTCTGTCACAAATTTTGGTGGCCAAACTTATCATCTCGCATGCCGTCTGCCCATGTCGACTTACTTTCGAACTCTGCATAAATATAAAAGACGTAGACTTCTTGATTACATTAGACAACTTCGTACGTGATGGTTTACACCAACCTTCTGTTACAAAACAATTTATAAGTGCAAACCTCTTGGTTTACACGTAGCAATATTATCACCACGCTGCACATACTGCAAGGACGGAGAGGGAAATCTGATCACCGATCCACAAAGCATACTGGAGCGATGGGAAGTGTACTTTAATGAATTGCTAACTGGTCAACTCACTGCAGAAGTGGAGGCTCCACTGCTTCAAGACGAATACCCTATGTTGCCGTCACCAAGCATAGAAGAGGTTGAGAAGGCTATATGCCGACTAAAGAAAAACAAAGCCCCGGGAGCTGATGGTATACCAGCCGAATTATTTCAACACGGTGGGCCAGCTCTACGTCAGGCAATTCATGATATTATAGTGCACGTGTGGGAGCATGAAGAAATGCCAGAAGACTGGCAAAAAGGTATAATATGCCCCATACATAAGAAAGGAGATGTCACAACGTGCAGCAACTATAGAGGTATCACGTTGTTGAGTACCGCCTATAATATACTCTCCTCTATCCTACAAGACCGGATAACTCCATACGCTTAAACCATCAACAAAATCAGTGTGGTTTCATTCCAGGCAAATCAACAACTGATCAGATCTTTACCCTTAGGCAGGCGATGGAAAAATGTCTAGAGTTTAACATCCCAACATACCACCTGTTTATAGACTTTAAGGCCGCCTATGATAGCATAGCCAGGGTAGAATTTTACAAAGCCATGAGAGAATTCGGCATCCCAAATAAATTGACACGACTATGTAGGTTGACCATGACCAACGTAACAAGCCAAGTAAAAATAGCCGGATTGCTATCCAGACCAATCAACATCTTTAATGGACTCCGACAAGGGGATGCTTTGGGTTGCCTCCTCTTCAACCTGGCGTTGGAGAAAGCAATCCGTGACTCTGGCACGGCAACAAGAGGGACCATCGTCAACAGGTCCAGCCAGATACTGGCTTACGCAGACGACATCGACATCATCGGAAGAACCGAGCAAGCTGTACACGATTCCTTCATCCAGATCGAGCAGGCGGCACAAAATCTGGGGCAGCACATAAGTGAAGGTAAAACAAAGTACATGGTTGCGTCGAATGCGAGAGGAACAGTTGGTCAAACAATCAAGGTAGCGGAGCACGAATTTGAAGTGGTGCAATCCTTTAAATACCTTGGGTCAATAGTAGCAGCCGATAACAATATAGAAGAAGAAATACGCGGGCGGCTTCTCAAATCCAACAGAGCCTACTACAGTCTGTCAAAGCTCTTCAAATCCATAAATCTCACCATAAATTCAAAACTACTGCTGTACAGGACCATGGTCCTGCCAGTACTCACATATGGATCCGAGACTTGGGTGCTTAGCAAAAGGCACTCTGACCTCTTAGCCGCGTTCGAGAGAAAAGTCTTAAGGAGAATTGTTGGCCCCATATGTGAGGAAGGACGATTCCGGAGACGGTACAATCATGAATTGTACGCAATCTACCTTGAAGCAGATATCGTGACAAAAATTAGGCTCGGTAGACTTCGGTGGGCAGGGCGCCTAGCTCGCATGAGCGAAGAGGAACCTGCTCGGAAAGTTCTTTGTGGTACATTCTATGGCAGACGACAGCGTGGTAGACCATGCTTGCGCTGGAGAGATGACGTAGACCAGGACGCCCGGAGCCTTGGGGTGCGCAACTGGATGGCGTCGGCTCGAGACCGGGATAGGTGGAGAGACTTGTTGAAGGAGGCCAGGACCGGACCCCGGTTGTCGAGCCGATGATGATGATGATGATGAATATTATCGAGGACGACGTTGAGCTTGAAAATAAAAAAAAAGGTTACTCTCCCAAATTACTTAAGAGTAGGCCCTCTGGATGATGGAAGAGGCAACGACTTACTCCACAAGCAATTTTGAGCCGCAACAAAAATATGGAAAGAATTAATAAGAAAAATAATAGCAGGCCAATAAAACTTTTTGCGGTAAATTTTAATGCAGCATTTGAAGAAATTATTTTTAGGTGATAAGAACTGTAAAATATAAAAAGTAATTAAAACAGAACAATCAAATGAGTTGAAATTAATATTTTTATAGAACTGCTATTTATTTAGTGACGTCACACAAGAAGTGAGCATACTTTGTTTCTTTTTATTATTGTATATGGCTACTGTGCCAAAACGGCAGCATAAAATATTATACCAAATCAAGGTGAATGGATGATACATGCAGTTACAAGTGCGAAACCATCTCATAGAGAAATCATGTGTTTGTTTAAAATATTGCTCGTAGGATGTCGTTACTATCGACTTGTTTTTACTTGCGATTATTGGTACAATAAGGCAAGTTATGCATTCGTTTTGAGATAACAATCAAACATGACACTAGGATGATAGAGAGGACGAAAAAAGTGGGTCCGGAAATTCTGTCTGTCCGACTGTCTATCTGTCTGTCTGTCAGTCTGGTTGCATCAGTGACTACAGCCTAAACGGCTAATCCGATTTTCTTTATATTTGGAGTGTGTGAAGCTAGTCGCCCTTTTCTGAAAATTTAATTTATGAAAAATGTGCTAGGTTGTGCTAGGTTTGTGCCGGTTAATGCCGCATTTTTTTTCAAAAATATTCAAAAATTGGGGTTTTAGAGTCAAAAACCCGTTTTTGACCTAGCCCCCGCTTTCGAAAATCGAATTTTTGAAAATTGTGCTATGTTGTGCTAGACTTTTGCTGTGCTACGCTGTAACTTATTTTGAGAAATATTTAAAAATTGGGGTTTTAGAGCCAAAAAACTTTCCCAAAAAGTTTAAAGTTAGCCCCCCCTATTTTGAATTTCTCATGTTTTAATTTGAGTTTCAAAAAAATGTTTATAATTTTTGAGAGCTTTAACCGTTTTTTTTTTTGCTATAAAACCCTCGTTTTTGAATATTTTTGAAAAAAAAACTACGGCGCAAACCGGCACAAACCTAGCACATTTTTCAAGAATTCAATTTTCAAAAAAAGGAGGGCTTACTTCACAAACTCTTATATTAGGTATGACGGGTTTGTGAACCTTTCCAGATTTATTTCAAATGGAGCTTAAAGTAAGCATCAACATATTTTTTTTTTTTTTTTTTTTTTTTCTTTCGGTAGGTGGAAATCTTCAAAAGACACTTGATAATATTCGGTATCAAGTAGTGTGGGACTTCTACCGCACTAAAACCACCTAGAATCATGACCAATCTATAAAAGATCGACAAATGATTTTAGTTTCTCAATTTTTAGTTCACATTTTGGGAAGTTTGATGATTTAATACTTTCCCATCGCTTTTAGACCATCAGCTCATGAGGCTTGGTTCTTCTTAGTCTCCGAACATTGGTACGTACATTTAAGACTGTCTCCATTTCGGAGTTAGTGTGACTAGGCAGTCGCTGATTGTGTGATACAGCGTGTTTTCTAATTACTTCTGTAACCATTTCTACTTGAAGGTCACAATGTAAATCGCTGTTTCTTATATACCAAGGGGCGTTTACTATTCCACGAAGGACTTTGTTTTGGAATGTTTGGATGGTTTCCGCATTTGTTTTCTTTGTACAACCCCAAAGTTGGATGCCATACGTCCAAACAGGTTTTAATACCTGCTTATACAACATTAATTTGTTTTCAATTGATAGGGCAGAGGTTTTTCCCAGTAACCAGTACATTTTTCTATATTTTAAGTTAAGTTCTTCCCTTTTTTTCTTGATGTGCTCTTTCCATTTTAGCTTTGCATCCAAAGTCATCCCAAGGTATTTGGCCGTATTGGAGTAAGGTACTACTTTACTATTAATAAAAAGTGGAACATTATTAATCTTTTTATTAGTAAAGTTTATATGCGTTGATTTTGTTTCATTGAGTCTGATACGCCACTGTTGCGTCCATTCTCTTATCTTGTCGACTGCATATTGCAGTTTTTCTGTTGCCTTTACAACGCATTTATCTGACACTAATATCGCAGTATCATCTGCAAAAGTGGCCATGATCGCATTGTTGTCCACTGGAATGTCCCTTGTATACAACAAATACAGGGTTGGTCCTAAGACACTTCCTTGTGGTACGCCGGCTTCGATTTTCTTAAGTTCCGAATACTCTTGCTCGTACCGTATTCTAAAAAGTCGGTCGGTAATATATGATTTGAGTATTTCATAGAACTGCCTGGGAAGGTCCCTGTGCAGTTTGTACTCGAGCCCCAAATGCCAAACCTCGTCAAAGGCTTGAGCAACATCTAGAAATAGAGCGGAACATACTTGTTTTTCTTCAAGTGCTTTTTCAACAACATCCGTAATTCGATGTACTTGGTCTATCGTGGAATGTTTGTTTCTAAATCCAAACTGATGATTTGGTATTAGTTTTCGTTCTTCTATTATTTTGCTTAGTCTATTTAAAAGCAGTTTTTCGAAAACTTTTGCCATAATTGGTATAAGCGATATTGGTCTGTAAGATGTAACTTCGGTTGGTGGCTTACCTTGCTTTGGTATAACAATGACTTCTGCAATTTTCCAATGATGTGGAACATAACGGAGTTTAAGGCATGCATTTATTATGTATTGGAATTTTTTGAAGGCTATTGTTGGCATTTCTTTCAAGACCTGAGCCGTAATTAGATCATACCCGGGTGATTTTTTATTTGATAACTTTTGATGGCACATGCTTTTTACTTCTTTGAGCCTTACTAAGGGAATTTCTAAGTCATCATTTTTATTAACAAATTGTAAGTTATTTGCCCCTGCACTTTGTGGAAACGGCTTAAAGACATTCGAGAGATGATCTGCGAAGAGGTCAGCTTTTTGTTTCGGATTTGCAGTCCATTTTCCGTCTTGTGCTTTGATGGGCGGATTTTGTTTTTGCGGTCTATTCAGACGTTTGCTTTCCACAGTGAGTAATCAGTAGAAGCATCCGTCGTCAAACTTTCAAGAAAACTGCTAAGTGAATCATTTTTGAATTCATAGATTCTTTTTTTCAATTCGTTATTTAGACGATTAAATACTCTCTTATCGCCCGGAAATCTCGAAGTTTGCCATTTTCTTCGAGCCCTTCTTTTTTCCAATATTAACTCTGTTATTTCTACAGGGTATTTTATTTCTGTTTCTCTTCTGTTCAAAATAGTTGGCGTGCTTTCTTCTGCAGCCTGTTGCACATCAGCAATAAATTGTTCAACTTCGTGGTCAATTTGTTCACTAGTTTCCATTGGGGATCTAAGGTCAATAAAACTTTCCAGTTTTACTTTAAATTCTTCCCAATTTGTTCTTTTATTCACGAGCTTTGGATTACTTTTTTCTTTTATTTCTACTTCACTCAGTGATAAAATAGCTGGAGTATGATCTGATGAAAGATCGTAACTACCTACAACACTTACATGATTTCGCTTTATACCTTTGGCCACGAAAAAGTCTATAAGGTCTGGTATTTTGTTAGGATCAGATGGCCAGTAAGTTGGCGTTCCAGAGGAAAAGAATTCACATTTGTGTTTGCGACCTGCTAGATAAAGTCGTTTACCTTTTGTATTTATGAGCCTAGATCCCCATTGGGTATGTTTAGCATTGAAGTCACCACCAACAATAAAGTTATTTCCAAGCGAATTAAGGAGTTCTTTATATTCTTCTTCTGTTGGAGAGCGCCTCGGTGGACAGTATATTGCAGCTATTTTAAACTCTTTCTTTTTCATGCCTATACTGATTGTTGCCACTTGCATATTTTCATTTATTAACCCGGCTTCCTCATGATGTACCAAGCACTTTTTTATTAGACTTCGGTAGACTTCGGTGGGCAGGGCGCCTAGCTCGCATGAGCGAAGAGGAACCTGCTCGGAAAGTTCTTTGTGGTACATTCTATGGCAGACGACAGCGTGGTAGACCATGCTTGCGCTGGAGAGATGACGTAGACCAGGACGCCCGGAGCCTTGGGGTGCGCAACTGGATGGCGTCGGCTCGAGACCGGGATAGGTGGAGAGACTTGTTGAAGGAGGCCAGGACCGGACCCCGGTTGTCGAGCCGATGATGATGATGATGATGAATATTATCGAGGACGACGTTGAGCTTGAAAATAAAAAAAAAAGGTTACTCTCCCAAATTACTTAAGAGTAGGCCCTCTGGATGATGGAAGAGGCAACGACTTACTCCACAAGCAATTTTGAGCCGCAACAAAAATATGGAAAGAATTAATAAGAAAAATAATAGCAGGCCAATAAAACTTTTTGCGGTAAATTTTAATGCAGCATTTGAAGAAATTATTTTTAGGTGATAAGAACTGTAAAATATAAAAAGTAATTAAAACAGAACAATCAAATGAGTTGAAATTAATATTTTTATAGAACTGCTATTTATTTAGTGACGTCACACAAGAAGTGAGCATACTTTGTTTCTTTTTATTATTGTATATGGCTACTGTGCCAAAACGGCAGCATAAAATATTATACCAAATCAAGGTGAATGGATGATACATGCAGTTACAAGTGCGAAACCATCTCATAGAGAAATCATGTGTTTGTTTAAAATATTGCTCGTAGGATGTCGTTACTATCGACTTGTTTTTACTTGCGATTATTGGTACAATAAGGCAAGTTATGCATTCGTTTTGAGATAACAATCAAACATGACACTAGGATGATAGAGAGGACGAAAAAAGTGGGTCCGGAAATTCTGTCTGTCCGACTGTCTATCTGTCTGTCTGTCAGTCTGGTTGCATCAGTGACTACAGCCTAAACGGCTAATCCGATTTTCTTTATATTTGGAGTGTGTGAAGCTAGTCGCCCTTTTCTGAAAATTTAATTTATGAAAAATGTGCTAGGTTGTGCTAGGTTTGTGCCGGTTAATGCCGCATTTTTTTTCAAAAATATTCAAAAATTGGGGTTTTAGAGTCAAAAACCCGTTTTTGACCTAGCCCCCGCTTTCGAAAATCGAATTTTTGAAAATTGTGCTATGTTGTGCTAGACTTTTGCTGTGCTACGCTGTAACTTATTTTGAGAAATATTTAAAAATTGGGGTTTTAGAGCCAAAAAACTTTCCCAAAAAGTTTAAAGTTAGCCCCCCCTATTTTGAATTTCTCATGTTTTAATTTGAGTTTCAAAAAAATGTTTATAATTTTTGAGAGCTTTAACCGTTTTTTTTTTGCTATAAAACCCTCGTTTTTGAATATTTTTGAAAAAAAAACTACGGCGCAAACCGGCACAAACCTAGCACATTTTTCAAGAATTCAATTTTCAAAAAAAGGAGGGCTTACTTCACAAACTCTTATATTTGGTATGACGGGTTTGTGAACCTTTCCAGATTTATTTCAAATGGAGCTTAAAGTAAGCATCAACATATTTTTTTTTTTTTTTTTTTTTTTTTTCTTTCGGTAGGTGGAAATCTTCAAAAGACACTTGATAATATTCGGTATCAAGTAGTGTGGGACTTCTACCGCACTAAAACCACCTAGAATCATGACCAATCTATAAAAGATCGACAAATGATTTTAGTTTCTCAATTTTTAGTTCACATTTTGGGAAGTTTGATGATTTAATACTTTCCCATCGCTTTTAGACCATCAGCTCATGAGGCTTGGTTCTTCTTAGTCTCCGAACATTGGTACGTACATTTAAGACTGTCTCCATTTCGGAGTTAGTGTGACTAGGCAGTCGCTGATTGTGTGATACAGCGTGTTTTCTAATTACTTCTGTAACCATTTCTACTTGAAGGTCACAATGTAAATCGCTGTTTCTTATATACCAAGGGGCGTTTACTATTCCACGAAGGACTTTGTTTTGGAATGTTTGGATGGTTTCCGCATTTGTTTTCTTTGTACAACCCCAAAGTTGGATGCCATACGTCCAAACAGGTTTTAATACCTGCTTATACAACATTAATTTGTTTTCAATTGATAGGGCAGAGGTTTTTCCCAGTAACCAGTACATTTTTCTATATTTTAAGTTAAGTTCTTCCCTTTTTTTCTTGATGTGCTCTTTCCATTTTAGCTTTGCATCCAAAGTCATCCCAAGGTATTTGGCCGTATTGGAGTAAGGTACTACTTTACTATTAATAAAAAGTGGAACATTATTAATCTTTTTATTAGTAAAGTTTATATGCGTTGATTTTGTTTCATTGAGTCTGATACGCCACTGTTGCGTCCATTCTCTTATCTTGTCGACTGCATATTGCAGTTTTTCTGTTGCCTTTACAACGCATTTATCTGACACTAATATCGCAGTATCATCTGCAAAAGTGGCCATGATCGCATTGTTGTCCACTGGAATGTCCCTTGTATACAACAAATACAGGGTTGGTCCTAAGACACTTCCTTGTGGTACGCCGGCTTCGATTTTCTTAAGTTCCGAATACTCTTGCTCGTACCGTATTCTAAAAAGTCGGTCGGTAATATATGATTTGAGTATTTCATAGAACTGCCTGGGAAGGTCCCTGTGCAGTTTGTACTCGAGCCCCAAATGCCAAACCTCGTCAAAGGCTTGAGCAACATCTAGAAATAGAGCGGAACATACTTGTTTTTCTTCAAGTGCTTTTTCAACAACATCCGTAATTCGATGTACTTGGTCTATCGTGGAATGTTTGTTTCTAAATCCAAACTGATGATTTGGTATTAGTTTTCGTTCTTCTATTATTTTGCTTAGTCTATTTAAAAGCAGTTTTTCGAAAACTTTTGCCATAATTGGTATAAGCGATATTGGTCTGTAAGATGTAACTTCGGTTGGTGGCTTACCTTGCTTTGGTATAACAATGACTTCTGCAATTTTCCAATGATGTGGAACATAACGGAGTTTAAGGCATGCATTTATTATGTATTGGAATTTTTTGAAGGCTATTGTTGGCATTTCTTTCAAGACCTGAGCCGTAATTAGATCATACCCGGGTGATTTTTTATTTGATAACTTTTGATGGCACATGCTTTTTACTTCTTTGAGCCTTACTAAGGGAATTTCTAAGTCATCATTTTTATTAACAAATTGTAAGTTATTTGCCCCTGCACTTTGTGGAAACGGCTTAAAGACATTCGAGAGATGATCTGCGAAGAGGTCAGCTTTTTGTTTCGGATTTGCAGTCCATTTTCCGTCTTGTGCTTTGATGGGCGGATTTTGTTGTTGCGGTCTATTCAGACGTTTGGTAGCTTTCCACAGTGAGTAATCAGTAGAAGCATCCGTCGTCAAACTTTCAAGAAAACTGCTAAGTGAATCATTTTTGAATTCATAGATTCTTTTTTTCAATTCGTTATTTAGACGATTAAATACTCTCTTATCGCCCGGAAATCTCGAAGTTTGCCATTTTCTTCGAGCCCTTCTTTTTTCCAATATTAACTCTGTTATTTCTACAGGGTATTTTATTTCTGTTTCTCTTCTGTTCAAAATAGTTGGCGTGCTTTCTTCTGCAGCCTGTTGCACATCAGCAATAAATTGTTCAACTTCGTGGTCAATTTGTTCACTAGTTTCCATTGGGGATCTAAGGTCAATAAAACTTTCCAGTTTTACTTTAAATTCTTCCCAATTTGTTCTTTTATTCACGAGCTTTGGATTACTTTTTTCTTTTATTTCTACTTCACTCAGTGATAAAATAGCTGGAGTATGATCTGATGAAAGATCGTAACTACCTACAACACTTACATGATTTCGCTTTATACCTTTGGCCACGAAAAAGTCTATAAGGTCTGGTATTTTGTTAGGATCAGATGGCCAGTAAGTTGGCGTTCCAGAGGAAAAGAATTCACATTTGTGTTTGCGACCTGCTAGATAAAGTCGTTTACCTTTTGTATTTATGAGCCTAGATCCCCATTGGGTATGTTTAGCATTGAAGTCACCACCAACAATAAAGTTATTTCCAAGCGAATTAAGGAGTTCTTTATATTCTTCTTCTGTTGGAGAGCGCCTCGGTGGACAGTATATTGCAGCTATTTTAAACTCTTTCTTTTTCATGCCTATACTGATTGTTGCCACTTGCATATTTTCATTTATTAACCCGGCTTCCTCATGATGTACCAAGCACTTTTTTATTAGTATTGCCGATCCTCCTCTAGCTTTGTCAGCTGGATGCGGAGCGTGATAGCACGTATAGTTTGGCATTTTATTCTCAAAACTTTGTCCAGTGGCAAAGTGTGTTTCAGACACGAGACAAATGTCTACATTCTCTACGTCTAAAATGATGTTTAATTCGGATGCATGTTGCAAAAGGCCGTTTGCATTCCAAGTAGCAATTTTAAGTATTCTGTCCATCATTGTTTTTTAAGAGCGACTTCTTCGCTTAGCTGTTTGATGGTTAAATCCTGTTGGTCGATCCTTTTGAGAATAAGTTGCAGCATTTCTTTTACGGAAGTTTCTTCACTTTTCCGTGCATTTTTTACTATAGTCGAGTATGTTTTTTCAACAGTTCTGCTTTGGGTAACTTCCTTAGAGGGCTCTCTCTTAGTTTTATTTTCCACAGCTATTTTTACTTTTTCTGCGTTCCTAAGTTTTTTTTCCAGCAGACGTGTTTTTTCTTAAATTACTGCCTTTATATTCTTGGAATTTTTTAGCAACAGGACATCCTCTATAACTAGCAGGGTGATTACCTTGGCAGTTCACACATTTTGCTTTAACTTCTTTGCTCACTGTACAGCTTTTCGTTGCATGTTTTCCTCCACACTTTACACAAGCAAACTCATGGTTGCAGTATTTTTGAGTGTGACCAAACGCCTGGCAACGTTTGCATTGTGGAACAATCTTCGGCTTTCGCAAAGGTTCAATTTTAACAATTATGCCCATAATCGATCTAATATTATAGATCTTTTCGAGACTTTCTTTGTTGTCAAAAGTGAGCATGAATAAAGGAAGAGATCTTTTTCTTGTCTTGGTTTCCCCAGAGGAGTCTTTCGTTGTTTCATTCTTAAAAAGATTGACTGCATCAACTGCTTGAAAGCCTTTTTGAACAAGGTCCTCAACTATTTCTTCAGCACAGCATGAAGAATGGAGGCCTCTTGCCACTACTTTTACGGCTCTTGTAGCTTTGTTCTCGTACGAGTGCCACTGAAATTCGTGCTTGCTTAGTTCTTCAGTGACAGATCTATACTCATCGGCGTCTTCGACAGTGACTTTCCAATTGTTTTTATTGTAAGATGTGTATTTACACTCTTTTTTTGTTACATTCTCAATTATTTTCTTCAAATTTCCAAATATTGGCAATCCAGAGATCATAATTGGAGGTGGCAATGCTTTTCTATTGCCTCTAGAGTTAGATTCTGCTCGCACATTAGCTGGCACATCTTTTACTTTTTGTTTTAATGTACTCAATTGTTTTTTATTTTCGGTTGGAGAACTTTTGTGATTAATGGGATCAATCTCAGGGCTACCTTCCGCTTTTCTTTTTTTAGCATTACGCCTCTTTCTTTTACTTTCGGTTTCAATCAAAAGTTCTTCTTCATCAGTTTGATATACAGTTGCAGATTTGTTTGCATTTGTCTGTATTGTAGACTCCGACTTTTCCTCGTCTAGCAAGGAAATTTTCTCTTCGAGTTTTTTGACCTGTTGTTGAAGATTCTGAACTAAAACTTCAAGTTTTTTTCTAGCTTTTATTTCTATTTGCCATTCATCAAAGTAGTGTTTGGATTCAACTTGGCACTTTTCTCTAGAACTCTCTTGATCTATATCGTCGATTTTGTCGATCTTTTCATAGTCATTGGTTCCATTTTCGTTAATGATTATTACATCATTTGTAGTTGTCTGAGTTAAAGGTGAATTAACCCTTAGCGTTTTTAGCGGAGTTTTCGGTGTTCTTGTACTCCTATCAAATTTTATATGCAATAATTGGTCCTCCCCAGAATCCGTAGGACCGATCTCATTAGAGAGTGGATTTTCCAGTTTTGCTGGAGTGCCACCCGGGGTATTTAATCTGTTTGTTTTGTTCATTGCCATAAATACATGTTTAACTTTGCTTTTTGCTATAAATAGTTCAGTTAATTCTATTCACAGTTTTATATTCAGCCGTCCCTCTGGGATCAGACGCTGACCAGTGTGCCGCACAATTTGTGTCAGACGCTCTTGGATTTAATGTTGAGCTGGTACATTCAGAGTGATATTTTTCTCCTAGTTCCTGAAAAGATAACTCAGGTGACACAGCTCTGGATCCAGTGGATCCACGTTCGTCGTTAGTTCACCTTTCGGCTATCCAGCGGGCACCACATGGAGGTGACGATACGATTTTGCGCCGCCAAACATATGAAAGAAATATTTGCCAACACATATAATGTCCCACTGGCTCATAACTTAGTGCAGGTGTTAGTAGTTAGTAAGTACAATGGTACAAATAACAAAACACATGCACATAAATACAACATAAATACAATATTACAATACAACACAGAAACAATTATGATCGTGGAGCACTGGTTCTAAAGAGAGTTTTTTAATTATTTCTATTTAAATTAAAGTCTATCAGGCTCTCATTCAAGTTATATAACTTACTCATCCGTGTGAGAGGCTCATGCATGCCATAATTAGTTCTGTGGAGTTGAACATTCAAAAGTTCAGATCTTCGCAGGTGGTAAGACCCTCCGCGGTAGTTTCAGCCAATAGAAGCTAACAGGTCCGAAATATCAATTTGTCCGCTGACAAGTTAATGAAGAAAAATTAAATCATTATTTACCCTTCGTTGGTATAAAGATTGAATCTGCAAAAGCTGTATCCTATGTTTGTTTTGTAGCTGAAAAAATAACAATAACTGCCTTATTATCGTAATTAAGAACCTTTATTTTCTCGAAAATTGCTTTAACGATTTTCTTCAAAAAAAATTGGAGATAGTTTTTGTTTGATTTTCTTTTGATGAACTTCAAAAAAAAATTCCACATCTATTAAGGGTACCTCCCATAGAACCGTTATTTTTTTTCTTCAGCTATATCATGAACGGTTTACTCGATTTTAACTAAAAAAAATATATAAATATTTTCAGTTCTAGATGATTTAATCGAATTTTAGTACTAAAACTTTGCAAAAGTGCTTAGTTTTTATTTTAATTAATTTTTGAATTTATTTGTTTGGAAATTCAATATTTGGAAAACGGCTTGACCAAAAATTTTATTTTTGTACTCTAAGTTGCCTTACTTTAAATTTGCAAAAAATGAAATTAATAAAAATTATTATGTAAACATCGATTTATTTAAAAACCGCTTTAACGATTTAAGGCAAACTCAAATTTAAGCAATCAAAATTTCTGCATACTTTGATTTTGGCTTAAATCTTCTTAAAAAGAAGTCTTAGCGCTTTTGTGAAAAAAGGATTTTTTTTATTTATATAAAAAAAATTATTTAATTTAATTTTATGAAATTTAATTTACTTTTCGTGGAAATTGCCTCAAGTTCGTGCGACCCAGTCGTGCACTTTATTTTTACTATTATAGCAATTATTCTTGAGTTAAGAGCAAGGAGAAATAAAGAAAAACAAATACAAATGTATGCAAAAGAATTTTGTTCGGTTCTGTTTGAGTGATTTTGGTTACAGAGAATTAGGGCAATAATATCTATTCGATTTGCTCATTTAGCGACATCTGCTTTGGTGAGTTTGAAATCACCTTAGAAATATTTATATATATAGAGGAATCCTCTATATATATAAATATTTCTAAGGTCAAAAAGGGAAACCAAAATAACGTGTGGTTAGGATCTTAAATATTACCATTGAATTTATACACATAGAGAAATCATCTCTTTCAAAAGTAATTTCAAATACTTTTCGTAGTATGTCGTTACTATAGATTTTTTTTTACTCGTATAGCAATATAGAAAACGAACGATTCGTTCAGTTCTTACGAGTTCTTATTTATCGGAAACTTAAAAGTTACATTTTATAATATGTCATAAAATAATTTGGCCTTATATCACCCTGAGAAAGCGTCCCCCCTTCTTATTGATATTTACTATTTGGCAATTTTCTCGTGAACTATTAAAAACGCTAGAATATTGGTTTGTACTCAAAAGAAAGGTGCTTACATTTTCTGCATATGGGTTGAGAACAGTTCGTATTTGGTATATTGGGGTGCACACGTACATACTCCTGGGACAATACCAATAAATATCCCAAAGTAAAACGTGATGATATATTTTTTCTGATATTTAAACCAACTGGGCTATTTCTCTTTTGGCTATTATCGTTTATGAAACGAAAAATATTAATTTTACGTTAAAAAAAACAGTGAATATAAAAAATGACATATTTTTTCAAAATAGCGGTGAAACGTGTGGGGGCGGAAGTTTGGTTTTAAAATTTTCTAATGATTTTCTAGGCAACGCTTTTGATGAGTTTCAGTCACCCGAAAAACCTATAGTTTCTAAAACTTACAAGAAAACCAACAAAATAATATCTTTCTTCACCCTTGCGGCTTGCGACTAGAGAGCCCACCCACTTAAAACCGTAGTTCTGAGCTCTAGGATTTATTGCTTTGACAGGTTTGACTGAACTAAATAAAGACGTTTAATGAAATGTTCTACTGTTTCCATGAGCTTAAAACCTCTTTTTGTTTTTTATTCGGCAATTGAATTAAATTTTCACAAAAGTGCCCATTATCTTATTCTTCTTTTCTATGACTTTACAAACAGTACGGTACCGTTACTAAGAACGTACACCTTCTGGGTTCACATTTGTTCTCAAAGCAGCAGGCCAGCAGGTAACTTTACATTCCGTAATGATGGAAATGGAGGTTTAAAATTGATTTGCTATTGAATGCTTCATTTAAGGATGATGATGTTGATGTTGTTAATAGCTGCTTGAACTTCTGTAATTCGCTATAAGCTATATTGTTTGCGCGTGTTTGTCACGTGATTCTGATTATAGCTATTTATACAGACACAAGTGCATTAATTGCTGCCTTTTGTTGGGTGCGGGAAGGCACCTATTACCATAAATATTTCATTCGTTCCTTCCCATATCAAACTCCACATCTTGTCATCATGATTATTATTTGCAACTGTAAAATCTACTCAAATATTGAAGTGACTAGGGCTTAAATCAGATAAGACCCGCAGCGTTGTTATGATAGTCGTATATATATTTAAGTACGTATAACTCCTTGTGTTCGTTTGGCTGGGCTGGGTTGGTTTGAGAACTGTCCTTTGGCAAACAACATCAAGGTGATTAGGGAACAATTTTAGACTTCTTTGTGTGCGGTAAGTGGTTGTTGGTTTGCAGATTAATTATATTGAGGGTAGGAATAGGAAGTGGGGTTGAAAAATTCTATGTTCAGATAAGGTAATGAAAAGTTTTTTTTCTAGTGGATGTTTCGATGGCATAGTGACTTTAAAATGTTTTGTGCCAATTAGACGGGGTTTTACAATCCGTAATTACCGACAATAAGACATTTATTTGTGTGTATGCAGTAGAGATTTAAATGCGAAACCTTTTTAAATTGTTTTGAGGCTAAGAAAGTGTATTTTCAACTAATGATGGTGGTCAAACATTTTACTTAATTATTGGACTTGGATGGAATAGTTTCTCTGTACAGTCAGTTTGGCCAATGCTAAACCAGCTGTTGGTGGGCTACTGCACGAGTTTAAGAAATCTTATGTCGCTAAGTTTTCACGCTGATTATGTAAGTGCATTACTAGACATGGATACATATAAAGAAACACAGATATTTTTACGCATTTTAAAAATAAAGGAAAGTGAATCGAATATGGTTTATGAAATACCTACTAAAACATAAATTGATTTTTTTTAAATAAAAAAATCAGATTTTATTCAGCCTTTTGGTAAGATATTTAGTCCAGTCAAAGGGGGGTGGAATATGAGTGTGTGGAGTTAACCCCCCTTTTTTTGAAAATTTAATTTTTGAAATTTGTGCTAGGTTGGTGCCGGTTGTGCCAAAAAACCGTTTTTGACTTAGCCCCCCTTTTTCGAATATCGAATTTTTGAAAGTTGTGCTAGGTTGTGCTAGGTTTGTGCCGGTTTGTGCCGTAATTTTTTTTCAAAAATATTCCAAAATGGGGGTTTTAGAGCCAAAAAACCGTTTTTGGCGTGTGTGCATGAAGTTAGCCCCCCCTTTTTTGAAAATCAAATTTTTGAAAATTGCGCTAGGTTGTGCTAGGTTTGTGCCGGTTTGTGCCGTAGTTACTTTTCAAAAATATTCAAGAATGAGGGTTTTATAGCAAAAAAAAAAACGTTTTTTACCTAGCCCCCTTTTCTTGAAAATCGAATTTTTGAAAATTGTGCTAGGTTGTGCTAGGTTTGTGCCGGTTTGTGCCGTAATTTTTTTTCAAAAATATTAAAAAATGCTGGTTTTAGAGCTAAAAAAACGTTTTTGACCTACCCCCCCCTTTTTCGAAAATCGAATTTTTGAAAGTTGTGCTAGATTTGTGCCGGTTTGTGCCGTAATTTTTTTCAAAATATTCAAAAATGGGGGTTTTAGAGCTAAGAACCCGTTTTTGACCTAGCCCCCCCTTTTTCCTTTTTCGAAAGTCAAATTTTTGAAATTGTTCTAGGTTGTGCTAGGTTTGTGCCGGTTTGCGCCGTAGTTTTTTTTCAAAAATATTTAAAAACGAGGGTTTTATAGTTTTATATATAAAAAACCTTACCAAAAAGTGTGGAAATAGCCCACCTTTTCTCGAATGAAATTTAAATTTTTTAATTCAAATAGAGAATTGTTTAAGCTCCATTCTTCCAATCTTTTGACGAAAATATACGAATTAATGCAGACTTTAAGGGATTAATCATTTCTTACGATCTTAGAATAAAAAATGGATTCCTGCTCCCCCTTACCATAACACAAAAAAAAATTAAATTCTGCTTAGTTGTGCTAGGGCTTCTCTTTTTTGTTCAAAGCTTTCAATTCATAAAAATAATTCATACTATGTTAAATTTCAAAAAATATCCCTCATAGCCCTCGTGAATCCATTTCTTCAAAAGTTTCATTCAAACTTATTAATTATGAAAGATAGCAAACAAAAAATGGTCTGGCTTTCTTCCAATCCACTTATTACTATTGGTAATAATCATTTATTTAATAAAGTTTTGCTTCAATGCCAGCTGAAAAATCTTAAAAAGGAGAAAAAGTCGTTTTTCATTTTTCATTTATATTTTATAACACAATTTTCAAGCAAAATGATTTTTTTTAGTTTTCTTCCGTATTTTTTTATATTTTTTTTATGATATTTTCAAATATTAGAGATTTTAGGGAGTTTGACTTGGCACAACTTTCAGAATTTTGATTTTGAAAAAAGAGGGGCGGTTGAAGCTCTCAGAAATAAAAAACATTTTTTTGAAACTCCAATTAAAACATGATTTAAATCTTTTAAGGACTTAATTTTTTATTCACAAGTTGTATTTAATAACACTTATTCCGATTAAAAATTAAAATTTGAGAAAAGTCGTAATGGTGGGGAGTTATTTGAGTTTTAAAAATAAAATTCAAAATGCTCTTTCTTCGAAAATACAAAAGATGCGACTTTAATTTTTTGGAACAATGATAAGAACAACTTTTAAATACTGAAAAAGTAAAAAAAAAAGTTTTTAATTCAAAAAAGGGGGGGCTAACTTCACACTTTTTGGGAAAGTTTTTTGGCTCTTAAGCCCCCATTTTTGAATATTTTTCAAAATAAATTACAGCACAAATCCAGCACAACCTAGCACATTTTTGAAAATTTCGAAAATGTTGATTTTTAAAAAATATCTCTAGCTCTAAAACCCTCATTTTTGAATTTTTTTGAAAAATAACTACGGCACAAACCGGCACAAACCTAGCACAACTTTCAAAAATTCGATTTTCAAAAAAGGGGGGGCTAACTTCACACACGTCAAAAACGGTTTTTTGGCTCTAAAACCCCCATTTTTGAATGTTCTTGAAAAAAAAATTACGACACAAACTGGCACAAACCTAGCACAACCTAGCACAACTTGCAAAAATTCGATTTCGAAAAAGGGGGGCTAGGTCAAAAACGGTTTTTTGGCTCTAAAACTACCATTTTTGAATATTTTTGAAAAAAATTACGGCACAAAACAAGCACAACCTAGCACAACTTTCAAAAATTCAATTTTCCAAAAAGTGGGGGCTAACTTCAAACACTCGTGAAATATGGCCCATCTGACAGCAGTTTGGTAGGACTCCAAGTTTTAATACAGTTTTGTAGGGGGATTGATTCTGAGTATAAAATTGAGTTTGCGGGAAATTGGGTCTTGGGCAGCAGCCACCATCTTGTATTTAAGATTCTTTTATGTTTTTGCATTTTTCTATGTTTGTGTGCAATTTGTATTATCTACAAAATGGTATTTTATTTGTAGCGGTAGTATTTAAGAAACTATAAAGAAAAAACCAATAAAATAAAGGCACGAGTTTCATTATTATAATTTTTTTAAGAAAATCTATGTAAAAATGAAGTACGCCATTATCATTCGGCTAAATAGGCCTTTCTAGGAAAAAAAATTTGTTAAGATTTGCTGTGTCGTTAACGAGCAAGTAGAAATTTAAAAAAACCGTTTAATGACATGTACCTTTAAAACTGCTTTTAAAGAATAACGGTTTTAACCGTACATGTCTCATGTCAAATTTTATCAAAATCGTTCCAGCCGCTTTCGAAAAAAACAAGCTTTCTCATAACAGTCATATGGCAGTATTTACGTTAATTTTAGGCCTAGAAAAAATTCTAAAAACCCCCCTGGCGGTCGCCATAAAAACCCTACACACCAAGTTTAAAGAATATCGGCCCGACTGACAGAGGGACTGACAGACTGACAGACTGACAGACTGACAGACTGACAGACTGACAGACTGACAGACTGACAGACTGACAGACTGACAGACTGACAGACTGACAGACTGACAGACTGACAGACTGACAGACTGACAGACTGACAGACTGACAGACTGACAGACTGACAGACTGACAGACTGACAGACTGACAGACTGACAGACTGACAGACTGACAGACTGACAGACTGACAGACTGACAGACTGACAGACTGACAGACTGACAGACTGACAGACTGACAGACTGACAGACTGACAGATTGACAGATTGACAGACTGACAGACTGACAGACTGACTTCACTACGACTCGACGCACAGTGGTCAGATTAGCCAATCTAGCGGGACAAAATGTAAAAATCAAAATCCAGCGAAAAGTTTCAAAATTATATGGCTTTATTCTTAATTCAATAAGTAACTTTTGTATTTTCATATCACTGAAAAGTAAATATTAAGCTATGAAGTTAGTAGTTCATAATAGCCTTTTTACCGATCGCAGTGAATAGCTGTTTTTGTGCAATTTCGTTAAGCTACCAAAAGTGTGCCGGTGCATCTATTGCAATAATTTTTTTTATTCTTTAAAAGAATCGTTTTTGGGTAATTTGAAACTTTAAACTTAATTAAATTAGGTTATTATATAATTTGGGTATAGTGCTTTAAATTTAACGTCAAAATTTAATCTTAAAATTTTGTGATCAGGTTTATTCGCTTTCAGGTACAGTTAACAATTTTTGCGCAGTTTTGCAATACCCATACAACTTGTCACACTTTTATCGCGCCCGAAATATTCTACTATTATTATACAAAAAACGAACTATAGATTAACCGAATCTCAATTACTTCTCGACTGGAATGGTAAATCATCTTAAGTCAATTTTTGACTTTTTTTAGGAGGGCAAAAAACAACTTAAAAACAGACTCTTAAAATTTATTTTTAACGTAGCTTGCTTTAAATTATCTTTTTTTAAAGTAAAATTTGATGCACTATTTTTAAAATTTTTATGTAAAGCGATATTACTAATATTTTCTGAGTTATAGGGCAAAATGTGACTTAAGATAGTTTGCCTATTTTAAATTTTGTTTCAATTATTGACTTCGAAAATCTTAGGTTGAGATAAAATACTTTACATAGTTTTTTCGAAAAACATTTCAAGGCACTTAGTCGATTTAAAATGAACTGCAAATGCTATAATGAAATTAAATGAGACAAAGATGAAATTTCATTAGTTTATTAAACAAATGGTTTTAAAAACGTAAACACATTTGAGTTCGCGAAGTTAACGGCAACAATAAATAAAAAAAATATTAATGTAGTGTAGAAATCAATTCGTCATCTTATACAGGGTTATTGGTATTAGGTGCACCAAAAAGCTTGAGCGTGTATGTGGAGTTAAGATAAGAAAAAAATCGTATGGGAGAGGGGTTTATTTCCCCCCGTTTAGGCAGGAGGTGCAATTTTCTAAAAACTTGACTTAAATCAGAAAAAAAATTATTTAAAAACAACGGTGAATGATACAAAGCCTTGTTATATATTTTTAGAAAGCCAGAAAACTACTCTTTTATTTTGTTTTTAAATTAAGTTGTGTACTTACACAAACGGTTTTAAAAAAATTAATTTTCAAACTCAATATTTTGAAAAAAAAATTTAAAAAAAAATTTTAATCCAATTTTTTTCAAAATTTTATGTAATTAACTATTAGTTTTATTTTCAATATTCAATGCTCTTATTAATTTTTAGTCAAGAACAAAAAACCGGATGCCAAAATAAGTATTAGTTTTTTAGAAATTAAGAAAAACTAGAAGTATTTTTTTCCAAGAAAAACACTTTTTTTTTTGGTTTTATCAAATTTGACCTGCTCAGGCCAACATTTTGAGTTTGAAAACTATTTTTTTTAAAACTGTTCACTTAAACAACTTAATATAAAAGGCATAGATTATATCTCCTTGTAATGGCTTCACATAAGTTTATGCTTGACAAATTTTCCTGCAATTTGACTCCAGCGACTTCAATTCGTTCCTTCAGTTGTTCCAATGATACTATTTCCACTTCGTAAACATAATTCTTCATAAATCCCCATGCATAGAAATCTAGGGGAGTTAAATCTGGTGACCTAGGCGGCCATTCCGTGGGGCCCCTTCTTCCGATCCAACGTTCACTAAAATGATCATCCAGCCAGTTTCTCACCTGTTACGTGTTAATGAGTTAATATTCAAATTTGAAATAATTACTAAGCAAAACTGCAATGCCTTTTATTTATCTTGCGTTGCAATTTTCTTTTTTTTTTTCATTAAAAAAAATGCGGTTTTACTGTCCCTATTGTCCCCATAACAGGTAGAACCCATAGGCTGCGGGCAGGCCAAGGCAAAAATATTGACAGGTCAGTTTTCAGAACTTATCAATGAAAATAATATTAATCCAGGGTTATTCCAATACTATTTAATTTTATTACGTTCTCATAAAACTCCAATTAAAAAAAAAGTAAAAAAACTAAGATTAATGCTAAATAAATAAATAAATTGCTTCGTTACAATAAAAATAAATGTTTTTCTTAGAAAAAGGTGGTTTTGGTTTTTTTTTAATTTCTTGAGAACGACATAAAATTTTTGCATCCGGTTTTCTTATTTAGACTTAAAATTAATAACAGCATTGAATTTTGAAATTAAAATTAGCACTTAATTACAAAAAATTTTGAAAAAAATTAATTTGAAATTTTTTTTTCAATTTTTTTTTCAAAATTTTGACTTTGAAAATTAATATTTCAAAAACTATTTCTTAAAATAGATTTATTTAAACACAGAATGAAAGAAAAAGTTATTGGCTTTTCAAAAACGTATCGCACAGCATTGTGAATGAAGCCGTTGATTTTAAATAATTTTTTTCCCATTTTAAGTGAGTTTTTTCGAAAATTGCCTCTCCCGGCTAAACGGAGGGGAATAGACCCCCCCCTCCCATACGATTTTTTTCTTGTCTCAACGCAACCTACACGCCCTAGCATTTTGTCGCATTGCTCATGACTCACCCTGTATAAAGTGGTATAATTACCTACTACAAAAGAAAAAAAAATAAATGCTATTTCATTAACTATTAAACATTTAAATTAAGGTATGCAAGAAAAGTTAAAAGTTAAAAGTTAAATTTAAGTTTCATTTAATGTAAATTTAAAGATAAAAATAGAAAGAGAAAAAAAAAATTAATAATAATAATTATGTTTCTATGTATGAATATGTATGTATCTTTTTATCATCATCATTATCATCATCATCATCAACGTCACCATCATCATAAAGATTAAACAAGTAAAGCAAATCAGGAGAAGAATTCTCTTAGCATTTTACCAAACAAGGCCGAGCAGCTTATAATTTTAATAGATCGAGGGAGGGAGTTCCACAATCGGATGGCATGCACATAAAACTGGCGTTCAGATACTAAGAAGTTACAGCGCACTGGTATAAGATCGCAAGATCTGGCAGATCGCGAAAATTTTATTTTATTGTACAAATATTCTGGCTGATGAGATTGAATGATATTGTGAAGCAAGGTTAAAGTCCTTAGTTTAAAAAGATTATCAAGAGAAATGCCATAGATGGATTTAGAAAAATTAGAGATGTGGTCAAATCTCCTAAGACCATAAACATAGCGTGCAATACTGTTGAAGGCAACATTAAGTCTACGCTTGTGTTCAGAGTCACAATTACTAAAAACTTCGCAGCCATAAAGCATAGGGGGTACTAATAACGTTTAAGTCAACATTAAACGTGTCTTTAATGGTGTTATATGATGTGACGCCCAAAGCATTCGAAGACCTCCATATACCTTGCCAAGAGTAAGGCTTATATGAGTGTTCCAGCTTAATGTTTTATTTAACATGATTCCAAGATTTTTAGCAGAATCAACGAATTCAATAACTGTGTTATTCAAAAATATAGCAGGAAAATAGGAAGTGTCTGTTATGGTCCTAGATATGATTAAACATTTTGATTTTTTCGGATTTAAGCTAAGTTCGTTTTTGCGGGACCAAATAAAAAGTTCATTTAAATCCTCATTAACTTCATGCACACCATTCTCAAGCATACCTAGTGGAAAACCGTTATACAATTGTACTTCATCAGCGTACATGTGTACAGAGGAGTTTAGTGGGCATGACGGAAGATCATTTATATATAAGGAGAACAGTAAAGGACCCAAAATAGAGCCTTGAGGGACACCTCTCTGCAAAGGAAGAAAAGAAGAAAAAGAATTGTTAGCAAAAACAGCTTGAGATCTACCGGTTAAGTAAGAAAGAATTAGTTTTACTGAAGGCAATGAGAAATGAAATTGATTTTTAAGTTTTTGACACAGTATAAAAGGATTGACTGTATCAAAAGCCTTCGAAAAGTCCAAAAGCGTTAATATTGTTACTTTGTTTCTATCCAAATAATTTCTTATGTCTTCCACCACATCAATTAAAGCGGTAGTACAGCTATGCTTAGATCGAAAGCCTGATTGCTTGATACATAGCAATTTATTGTTGCTTAGAAAAGTCCTCATTTGGTAGTTGATAAGTCTCTCTAAAACTTTAGAAAGATACGGCAATATAGCTATAGGTCGAAAATCATCTGCATCACGGTTTTCGGGAACTGGTATTATCTTCGCTTGTTTCCAAACTAAGGGAAAAGTACTAGTCATAAAAATATTATTAAAGGCATAAGTTATGTATTTAAGTAAATACGGAAGTATAGCTTTCAAAAAAACCGGATGAATGCCATCAGTACCAACTGAGTTTGACTTAATAACTAAAAAGCTTTCTAAAACATCAGTCTCGTTAACAGGTGAGAAGCAAAAACTGTTTAGAGATGGTTGGTCATTTAATATATCTAAACAATCATAGGTTCGGGTTTCAAAATCTGAGGAATTAATGTTAACGAAGTTTTTGTTGAGTTCATTACAGTCAATAGTAATAGTTTTGTTATTTTTTTGTTTTCCTACACCTATTTCTCTCAGATTTTTCCAGTTTGTCTTTGGCAAGAGTAGGGTCTAATTTAGGAGCATAAAAACGTTTTTTTGCATCACGTATCGTACAGATTACTCTGTTTCTTAAAATTTTGTATTCATTATGTAGTACTTCAAGCCGGAAAATTTTCCATCGCTTATATGCAAAGTTGCGATCTCTGATTAGAGACTTAATATAGTTGCTGAACCATGGTTGATCTTTAGGGCGAAATTGTTTAGTAACCAGAGGAACATGTAAATTAACAAGGTGATTTATATTATTATGCAGAAATTGCATCTGCTCATCAACAGATATCATGCCATATATTCGGTACCACTCAATAGAATTGACGTCAGCCTCTAACTGATGTCTATTCACATTTTTTAAATCTCTATAGCTGTGTGTAGATGGAGAGAGAACAGGTGAACATTGAAATGTAAGAAAAATTAAATCATGGTGAGAGAAGCATGATGCGGGAAGTTGGTCATAAAGAAGAATTTTTTGTGAATGTCTTACAAAAAACATATCAAGTAATGTACTACTATGGCTTGTAAAATGCGTTGGAGTTGTCAAGTTAACAGGAAACAAATTTAGTGACCCCATAATGTTAACAAGCTCAGAGTTTCTTAGCACATCTTGGTTGAAATCTCCCGCAACAATAATAAAAGGTGACACAAATGATAGCTCATCTAAGATTGAGTATAACGATGACAAATCCACATTACGATGTGGGCGATACATCGTTCCAATCAAGATTTAATTGGTATTACACATTATCTCAAGAAACAAGTATTCAATTTCACTGTCTGCCGAAGACTTACGTATTATCTTACAGTTTAAGTTACAGCGAGCGAAAATCGCAACACCGCCACCTACACGACCCATTCTATCACAGCGGAATACATTAAATCCATCCATCCAACAAATGCTATCATTAGAAAACCAAGTTTCACAAACACAGACTATATCAATATCAGAATGTTCAAACAAATAACGAAATTCATCAAGTTTTGGGGTTAAGCTTTGAGCATAAATATTGCAAATCTTCAAACCAGTACGCTGCCGACTTAAAACTCGAATCATTGCGCGCACAGAATCATGTTCACCCCGAGAGGAAGTCCCCCAGTTACGATTATTAAACGTAGAGTCAGTCATTAACAAAAATATTCAAACAACAAGGACCCAAATTAGTCCAAAGTAGGAAACGAATAAGAAACTGCATGACCTTGACCGTTTGGTAAATAAACAATGGAGAGATGATGATAATAATGAGAGGGATGATCTTAAATTTATTTGAGCTATTATTCATTTATAACAGAATTATTGAATTAAGAAGGATAAAGAATAAAAAGAATGAAGAATATTATTAGTATACAAATTTTAAATAAGAAAATAAAATATTATGGAGGCAAAAGACAAGTTGATTTAAAAAAAAAATATATGAAAATAATTATATGTATGTATGTATGTACGTTGTTTACTTTTTCTTCTTATATAAGTAGTTTCGGAATCAGCTGTTTAAGTTGTCATCAGTGAGTTAGTGGCAATATCAATCAATGTACTGTTGTTGTCCACTAAAAGAGCTTCATCATTGCGGTTCTTTTTTACGTAAACAAACCCCCTCATTATAAACGCCGAAAACAGGTTGCCATCATTTTTCATCTTTATTGCACTTTGGAGAAGCATTCGGTTTCTAATTGTGAGACATTCATATACAAACTGTCTGAAGAATGTCCAAAATCACGGAGACAGAGTGTTTTTTTTGATTTTGTGCGAAAGTAAGAGATCGATCGTAGTACGGTGCTCTTGTCGCGCGGTGAAAGAAATTTAACAACAACAGGTGGATTCGGTGTAGATTTCTTAGTTTTTAGACGGAAAATGTTTCTAATAATTAGTGGCTTTATTCCAACAGTTTGGGAAAAATTATCAAAATGTTAATTTAAGATCTTCATTAAGCAATAAAGGTAGACCATGAATAACAGCATCACTCTGTGTTTGTTTATAAAGTTGTTGTTCCTCATTACAGTCAATGCGCGAATTAAAACACTTGTTTCTTACTTTTAAAATTAAACAATATTTATTTGGAACTATGTCCTTTATTATTGAAATACTTTTTACTAATTCTAAAAGGAGCTTAAGGCTACTATGTAGTTAAAATAAGACTATTGATAAATTCATCATACAGTCGTATTTATATACTTTTCTTATCTATCTACAAGGAGACCCAAGCGTACAATCGTCTTGCTTGATAATGAAGAAGAGATAATATTCCAACATTGTATACAAACGATATTATCTCTTTTACATATGTTATCATTGTAGCGTTGTGTGCAAGACTGTACTAGAGACTAAAGATATCATTGAATACAAATAATGTTATCTTTTTTCTCAATATGTTTTGCTATGGATACTTAACTCCCCCCCTTGTTAAACGAAATCGTCCCGATTTTTCGACGCTATTTTTAACATTTCTCTTTCATAAGTTTTGTTATATGCGTCAATCTTTTTTTGTTTTTGACGATCTGTTATACATTGTATAGTTTTTATCATTACGTACGTAAATGCTAGAATAACAATCAGTGTTACAATTGTGTATATAGTTGATAATATCGGTTTTTCTTCAAAAGGAATAATTAGTTTTTTTAAAGTATCTATGTTATCGAATTTGTACATTGTATCTTCTTTAATTATTTGGTCGATGTAAGACTCTGAATTATGATTTCTTAATATAACTTCTTTAATTTGCTTATGCATGTTTTTGTATATTTTATCGTCTAGATTTATAGTATTTTCATAAGTAACTAAGTTTATACCATTAATTGTTTGATTATTTAACTTATGCTTACCGCTTAATAACATAACACCGGATTCAATTTCTAAGTCGTAATCGTATTCTTGTTTAATGTTGCATTTTGAAGTTATATTCTTTAAAAGTGGAATAAGACAATTTTCTTCTTCAAAGTTAATTTCACAAATGTTTTTACTTAGATGATTTTGACAATTTTTTGTTCTTAAATAAGTTTGGTTACATAAGGCAATTGTTTTATCTGTAATGATTTTTCCATGTTTTGAATTTAAAGGTGTTACTTTATACAATTTACATGATTTAATTAGAACTGGATATTTATATATTGTGATGAAGAATTCATCAGTTCTAGCTAATAATATTTTAGAGTACTCAAGTATATTTATTATGGGTACTTGAATTATTTCATGTTGAATAATATTTTTAATGTCATCTAAGTCTAGGCTTTCTGATAAATATTCATTATTTTTTGCTGCATTAATTGTTCTGGTCAATAATAATAATTGTTCGTACACTTGTTCTATTACTAAATGTTCTTTAAGGCTCTGACCTTCGAATTGTTGCAAAATTTGTTCAAATCTAGAATTTATAGTTTTTTGTTTATTATTGTTTTCTATGAGATTATTTATACTCGTTTCTATGTTAACTAAGTCATAATGGTCAGGATTACCAAACACATATTTGAAAGCTGTTCCTAAAAAGTTAATTGATCTAGTATGCCTAGTATGTTCTTGTAATTGGTCTGCTAAATTCTTAATTTTACTTAACCAAATTTTTTCTTCTTGTGTAGGTTGATATTTACTAGTTACGATATTTACGTAAGGTTGAAATATCGAAGTCAGGTTGGTTGCATGTAACAAATAAGTTTGTTCTTTGAATAAATACACGTCATCTGTTTGCGTAAGTATAAACTTCTTGTTTAGTAACTCAGTTATTTGAACGTTTCCTTGCCCTTCTTGACTCTGTACAATTCCTAGTAATGTTAGGAATATTAATATTTTCGTCATCTGAAAAATGATAATTCTTTATGTTATCCTTGTGAATTTTTATTCCTTCTTTAGAGATTACAGTGTCTCCTTTATCTTCTTCTACTATTCTTGTTATGTATCTGGCGTTAGATTTCTTTCTAAGACCTGTGATTCTTACCATTATCTTATCTCCTTTTTTATACTCTCTGTGTCGAGTTCCTTTATTTAGACGTTCGATCACTTTTTTGGATGCTGAGTTTAGTTTATTTATTATAATTTCACTATTGCTATATTTATTTTGATTAAAGAAAATGTCTCTAGGTTTCAAACCGGTAACTGAGTGTATAGAATTATTTAATTCACGCACTGTTCTAAATATTTCGTCGATAAGTCTTGTTTTATTCTGAATTGTGAATATTCTAGACAGTTCAGTTATTGTACCGTTTACACGTTCTACTTGACCGTTCGCTGTCGATCTGTATACTGGAGTTTCTACTTTAGTTATGTTGTATTTCAAACACATTTGGTTCACCATTTCTGTTTTGAATCCCTTCTCATTATCTGTCATGAGTCGTTCACATTTTGGGAAATAATTAGATAAGACCTCTTCCATAACGTCGTACAGTCTGTTTCGAGTTTCGATTTCCCGAAGGATTGTATATTTAGAATACTTATCTACTGTTACAAGGAAAGTATACTTGTCGTTGAAGTATATGTCCATATGAATGTGTGTTCCCACATGTGTTGGTATTTCTGAATTATTCAGAGGTTCTCTGATAGGTTTTCTTTCATATTTTCCAAATAGACATGCTATGCATTTTTTGTTGAAACTCTTTGCTTGTTTATTTAGATCGGGCCAGTAATATTTCTCTGAGATTTCTTGTATATTGTTACGTAACCCTCGGTGTGCTCTTTCGTGAGTTACCCTTACAAGTTTTAGTTGTTCCTCCAAATTTGTCACGTCTTGAAGTTTTCTTGGTGTGAATATAAATCTTACTAGTGGGAATTCTTTTTTTATGTTTTCACCATATTTGTATATGTTTTCAAATTTCGTATGCAAAGCTACAATCTTTTGGGGTTGTATAACTTCTTTCATCTGCCTTAGTAAAGAGTCTTTGTCCTTAAACTTTATTATGAGTCTTATTTTGTTACTAAAATAGATTTGTGTTTCGATATTATTTGTTATATCTTCAATAAGTTCGAACTGTGCAGCGTATGCATTAAAAGGCTGATTCACAGTTTTTATTATATCATTAGAAGAACTTTCAGCTGAATGTGCTGTTTCTATGGTAGAAGTATTTATGCGTTGACGTGATAATGCGTCAGCTACAAGATTTAGGTTTCCTGGTTTATATACTAATTTTGCTCCAAAGTCTTCAATGATTCCCTTCCAACGTTTCAGCTTTGTGTTGGGATTTTTTTCTGATACAGAATATATAAGGCTCTGGTGATCGGTATATATGGTTAAGTCTGCTATACCATATATGTAGTTTCTGAGTTTTTGTAAGGACCATATGATCGCTAATAGCTCTTTCTCGTTTGTGCTATAGTTCTCTTCTGTCTTACTCAGTGTTCTTGACAAGAAGTGTATAGGTTGCTTATTCTGACTTAGTACGGCTCCAATAGCTATGTTGGATGCATCAGTAGTAAGCTCGAATGGTTTACTATAATCCGGTTGAAAAAGTTCGACTTGTTCTTTCAAATAATTTTTTAAAATTCTAATCGCTTCTAATGCTGAATCATTCAGATTTAACTTAATATTTTTACTTTGTTTTTTGTTTACTTTACCGTTATCTCCTCGTAAATATAATGTCAGGGGCTTGGCTATGCTTGCGTATCCTTTTATAAACTTACGATAGTAACCTGTAAGACCTAAAAATCCTCTCAAATCCTTTACCGTTTGTGGGACTGGAAAATTTTCTATAGCTGCTATTTTCTCAGGGTTCGTAGTGATTCTACCATGTCTGATTATGTGACCTAAGTATTCTACTTCTTCTTGAAAAAACTTACTTTTCTCATCAGATATTTTTAATGTGGCTTTATTGAGTACGTCGAATACTTGACTTATGTGCTGTATATGTTCTTCCTCAGATGAAGAATATATCAATACGTCATCAATGTAAACGTGTACGAATTTACCTACAAAGTCTCTCAAAATGTCGTCCACGCATCTCTGAAATATGCTTGGTGCATTTTTGAGCCCGAAAGGCATTCGTTTAAAATGATATTTTGCGCCATTTATAGCAAAAGCTGTTTTTTCTTTATCATCTGCTTTGATTTTAATTTGGTGGAAACCTGACTCCAAATCTAACGTTGTAAAGTACTTGGCTTTACCTAAATTTTGAATTGTCATGTTGACATCCGGAATGGGGTATCTGTCTGTTACAGTGTGAGCGTTAAGTTTTTGGAAATCAACAACCATGCGCCGTTTTGGTTTTCCTTTTTCGTCCAAACCTTTTTTAGGTACTGTCCATATGGGACTGTTATAAGGACTATGGCTTTTTTCTATTATATCGTCATGTAAGAGTTTCTGTATTTCTTTGTTTACGAATTCGTTATCTGCTATGGGATATGGATATTGTTTAACATAAACCGGATTATCATTGGTCGTCCTAATGCTTGCTTCTATAGTATCTGTAAAGGGTAACGGTCCTATGCTGTTATTAATCTTCATCAGTCTATCTATGTCTGCTTTATAAATATTATTTTCCCCAATTATGTAATTAATTTTCTGAATAGATTCGACACTGCTTATGGTAGTTAGAGTCATATTACTGAAATTTATTTCCGCGTTTAAAACTTTAAGTCCTTCATATCCTAATATCATATCAAAAGACTGAATATCCTCTAATTCAAAAAATGTTATATTTTTCTTTAATATCTTAACTACTTTCTTTGTATCTACCATAGAATAACCATGCATTGTTTTTATTTTTATAGGTTTAATTTTAATTTTTTTGCTAGAATCGCATTTTCTATTAATGTAATTATGGGTTGCACCAGTATCAATAAGAATTTTATAAATTTTCTTAGAAATAATACTAGTTAAATTTAAGCAGGGCAACCCGTCTACTAGTTTAAATGATCTATTCTTATGTTATTATTTACCATACATTCCGTTTCATCTGCTTCTGCATATGTACTGCTGACATCGTCTCTGCGTTGTTGTCGGGAGTTATTTACTCTCTGCTGCTTGAAGTTCTGCTGATAAGATCGTTGCGGTCTGTTGTGTGTGTTGAAACTCCCGCTGTGTTCACGTTTCGCTGGTGGATTATATACATCGGGTTTGTATTGATTCCAATTTTGTCGCTGTGCATGTACAATTTGTCTCGAGTTTATCTCCATCGGCTGTGGTCCGTCATTTCTCTTGAAAGGGTTTAGGCGTGGTCCTTGATTGTGTTGCTGCATATTATCGTATTGCTTCTGGGGTTGATAATTCGTTGTTTGGCTCGAATAATTTGGTCTTCTTTCGTTTCTGCGTTCATGTGGCATATTTTTGTGGTGCTTATCTTGAGTGAGATGTAAATGCCTGTGCACATTATCATGTTCTATTCTGCGAGCAATTGCGAATGCGTGTTCTAGATCATTTATTGTAGCTGAATATAATGATCCTCTTGTAAAGTTGTCACTCATACCATCAATGAATATACGAACTGCGTCGTCGTTAGCATTTTTAATTAGTCTGTCGATTATATTCGGCGGATCACCTGACATAGTGATTTTTGATATTATTAAATTGAGATTTTTATTTATCTCGTCGTGGTATTCAGACAGTGTGCTTCTTTTTTGCGTGATGGCTTTCATCATGTCTTGTAGCACGTATAGAGGTTCTTGATTAGAGTACGTATAATCTAATCTGTTACGTATCGCCTCAAAATTAAAAATTGTGTTATAATTAGTTAACACATTCGCGGCTGCACCCTGTATTTTACTTTTCACTATAGTCAATGCTGCTGCGTACTTACTGTGTGTTTTGAAGTTTTTAATGCTGTCCATTAATCTGGATGCTTCTTCGCGCCACGACCGATAATTTGATTGATCGCCGTTGAAAATAGGTAGGCTTTTAAATGCGTCTAACTGTATTTCACTACCATCTGTATATGTGGTTCTTATTTCCTCTAGCACAGGTATGTTTGGTACTATGCCTAATCCAGATTTTACTTCATTTAGTTTTGTTTCTAAATTAGTGTTTATTTGATTTTGGTTAGTTATTATTGCTGCTAACCTTGCATTCTCTGTGCGTGTGTGCTCTAGGGTTTGTGTTACTGTGTTGCACCTGGTTTCTAAAGCTTCTAATCTTGCCATTAATACTGCGAGTTGTTCCATTTTGAACTCGTGTCTGTTGTCGTCGAATTTGTGTGTTTTTTTTTTCCACATATACACTTTCACTGAATTGCTTTGCTGCTTCGTACGAAGAAGCTATATTTGTACCTGCTATGCTAGGTAATTCTTGTAACCGGTAACGCGAGTGTTCTGTTTATACTAGATTTCACTACTTGTTCCCGAGGTCCGCTCGATTGAAGTTAAAAAGTATATTTAACCTCCTGGCAGGATCGCCAATTAAAACACTTGTTTCTTACTTTTAAAATTAAACAATATTTATTTGGAACTATGTCCTTTATTATTGAAATACTTTTTACTAATTCTAAAAGGAGCTTAAGGCTACTATGTAGTTAAAATAAGACTATTGATAAATTCATCATACAGTCGTATTTATATACTTTTCTTATCTATCTACAAGGAGACCCAAGCGTACAATCGTCTTGCTTGATAATGAAGAAGAGATAATATTCCAACATTGTATACAAACGATATTATCTCTTTTACATATGTTATCATTGTAGCGTTGTGTGCAAGACTGTACTAGAGACTAAAGATATCATTGAATACAAATAATGTTATCTTTTTTCTCAATATGTTTTGCTATGGATACTTAACTCGCGCTATAATTTGTTTAAGTACGTCATCATGTTTTTTTAATTCTTCCTTTAGCTGTTTGTTTTCATTTTTAATGACATCTATTTCGCTTAGCTTATTTTCTAGAGTTTTAATGCGGTTGTTGACGTCGTCAATAGAACTCTTTAGTAAAGATAAGTCAGTTTCAATTTTTGCGGTTATTCTCTCTTCAAACTCTTGCATTTTTGACGAAAGAAGTGATATGACGTAATCACTTTGTTTGCGAAGAGCTTCCTCACTTCGAGACATTGCGGTATAATTTACGGAAGAGAAGTTTAATGATTGTTTTGAAGTTGAGTTATTATTTTTTGCGTATTTAGAATCTGGAGATATTAAGTGCAGCTGTTGATCAGGAGATTGGGATAGGGCTTTTCTATTTCTTTTACCGGGCGCGGGCATGTGCACAATGTTATGAAGGTATTATGGCGTGATTTTTAGATGTGGTGTATGTTTTAAGGAAATTAAGAGGCAACAAATGGAGGAGGTGTGTAATTATTGTGATATAGAGTAGAGCAGTCCAGTTACAATAAGTTTAAGAGAAAGCACCAATTTCCGCACTGTGTAATTCAAATCAGATTGTAATTGGAATTAAATCACAATTCAATATTTATTTATTTAAAGCACTGAAGGTTTATTATTACGATTCAATAAATTTTATAATGAAAACCAAATTCAAAGTTCTTTTTAGAGGATTAAGGCCTTGGTACGTTCAAATTAACGTTTGAAATTATTAATATTGTACCCACTTAATCTCGCACACGTCCACTTAGCAGCACATCACACGATAGACTTTTTAGAAAATTGCCCCTCCCGCCTAAACGGGGGGAAATAGCCCCCCTATCATACGATTTTTTTCTTGTCTTAACTCCACCTACACGCTCAAACATTTTGGTGCACCTTATACCATTCACCCTGTATACATATACATACCTTATGCCGACTCCCCCTGAATCGAATTATTACGGGATATCAAAACTAGTTCGAGTTAGAGGAAGTTTTGGAAAACAATCGAATTGAGTCTTATACCTTAACATTTTTCTTCTATTGCGAATCCAAAATATGGCCAAAAAGTTCGAGTATGAGGGAAATTCGACGTAGAAGATTTTTCAGTTTTAACTTTAAAATTAAATACGTAGTTAAAAAATTAGATTTCTTCTTCAGATCCTTTTACAGATCTAGATGAATATCGATTTTTATCATCGGATGATAGATTTATGTAGGTGAAAGTCATGATGATTTGAATTTTTTAAATCAAATTCATACCTACTTTGTGACAAAATGCTATATTTTTTACTTCGTTAACATCATGATGGCAATAGACTATTTCCCTGCATCCTGGATATTTAGAAATACTCGAAATACTTGGAAATCAACTTTTCCAACAAGTTTGAATTTAATAAGCACAGCGATGATTTAGGTTAAAAAAATTTAATATTTCCTTAGACTTGGTTTACCCGCTACCCTGGAAGCAAAATGGACTGAGTATAAAGACAAAACTGCATGTGTAAAGACAGTTCATGAGACCCACCATGAAGAAGATCAAGATGTTTGATTGGAAGATGATCCACATTTGTATACAATAAAATCTTATTCGACTATTTTTAGTCTTTTTATTGTTTTTATTTTCTTATGTATTCTTTAACAGCAATTTTCTGTTAATTTTAAGAAATACTCCTACGCATTGAATAGAATATAAAATATGGAACCATATCATATTGCCATTAAATGCATCTTATGTCATCTAAAAATTCAGAAAAAAGCGTGTATTTTTTTATTTTGCACACGGTAAAGTATCTTGTTTCGACTTAAGGGAAGGAAAATCATGATTTGAAATTTATGAAAATATCTTATGTCAACATTATGATGATTTGCCTTTTCTAAATTTTCCTGAATTTTCAGGGAAGTTTTATCTTAAGTCGACTTAAGAGTGAATATATTTTTGGTTTGCGCAAGGTAAAGTTTATTAAGTCAACTTAATGTGTTTTACCTTTTCAGAATTCTTACAAATTCTCAAGATTTGTGGACAGCACTGGTTCTATCGTGCTTGTTGTGTATTTTAATTGCTATGTAAACTTATATCCTTTTTTTGTTTATAATATTGCATATTAAATTGTATTTTTTTTTTAAATATTTCTCTTCTTTAAGTGATATTTAATTTATCTCAAATATTTTTGTTTATTAATTTAATAGTTTTGTTACATTAATTTAATTAAATAAATTCAGTGCACGGCGTTTGTATAAGCATTTTAATTTAATTTGCTTTTAAATTTATTTTATATGTATGAATAGGATAAGCTCTGGTTCGTGTCCCAGCGTTTTCAAATCCTGTTTTTTTTTCATCATTAATTTTTTTTTCCTATTTTTATATATTATTTTTTTTTATATTGATTCCAGTATATGAATATTTTTTTTTAAATTATTCTTTCTTTCTATATTTTATTTTGTATCAATTTTTCCATAATGGTTTGCTCTGCAAAAGCCTGTCCTGATGAATTAAGTAATAGCCGTCTCTTTACCTGTTTTGGACCTTGTGGTAATCTTTATTATGCTAAATACGTTAATTCATCAGTGGTTAAAAATTCAAGCCCCCTCCAAAACGAACCAATTTAAGGAGCGACTCTAATAGTCTTAATGATTCAGGCGCATCTAGTCGTCTCAAGTCAGTCCGATTTTAACGATTGCTGTTAATACGGTGGCTGACAATGATTGTGAAACTATATGAAATCATAATGTAATAACAGAGCCTCGTCCTCGTCCTATTGACGCTGCCCCTAAGCCTTAATGAATTTTTATTTCTCGCCTTAGTCCAGATATAAGCGTTTATGATCTTGTTTTCCATATGGTCTTTAACAAATGCATTCCGAACGATGAATCAGTTAAGTGTACCAAAATTGGTAAGGTAAATAGTTTTATCTCATACTTCAAAATTGTTGCTCAAAAGGCGTTTTTCGAAACTATCATTAATACTAAAAATTAGCCATCTGAAGCGCTTATAAAAGAGTTTGCTAACGTGAGAAGTAAAAGAAGTAAGTCCGTTATTCCTAAGAAATCTTCGCCAAAAAACTAAAAAGGAGTACCCTCTTTTATCTAAACGTCAGAGGGCTTCGCCGCAAAACTGCAATATTTATACTAACTCTCAAGCTTTTTCACATGACAACCTCGTTTTGACGGAAACTTGGCTGAACTCAAGCTTTTTAGACACTTTTTAATCAAGAGTTCTTAGTTTATAGAAAAGATCGTCATGTTGATAAAATAAAAATATTAGGCGGTGGTGTGTTGATTGCTGTTTGGAATAATTTTGTATCTACGCGTATTTCTTTCCCTTTCGATCTTTCTATTGACTTGGTTTGTATCAAATTAAAAATAGGGTCTAAGCATGTATATATCTTATAAATGTATATATTCCTCCAAGAAGTTCAAGTTTATTGTATAATGAACTCGTTTTGGCCTTAGACTTTATCATTGATTTGTCTTGCTCCAACAGCAATAATCTACTTCTCGGGGATTTCAATTTACCCCATATTGATGGATCACATCAAGAAGCCTCATTAACATCTTCACAAACAGAGCTTCTCTCTAGATGGTATTGATTCTACTGACTTACAGCAAGTTAACTGTATTAAAAACTCTAAGAATCAAGTACTCGATTTGGTATTTTCTTCTGACGCTATTAGTACTGTTGGTCACGAATCTAGTTCTGGCATTATTAGTATAGACAATTACCATTCACCCTTATATTTTTTATGACTAGAGAAACTATCCTCTCGAAAACTATAACTCTCCAGATTGTTCATTTGTTTTTGACCTTCGAAAGTCAAATTTAGTTGCTTTAGAAATATATACGATTCTACAAATATCGACGATGCAGTAACTGAGTTCTATAATATAATCAGTAGCTGTATAAATAATTGTGTACCTGCAAAAATATCTAAAAATATTAATTTTTGTTACACTTGGTACACACAAGATCTAAAATCTTTTCGAAACTAGAGAAATAAAGTATGGAAAGCTTATATAAAAACCCTCTCTCCAACAATTTTCGAACAATATATTGCCATATTTGAAGAATTTAAATGGATGGTTTCATATCAAGTTTTTTGTATGAGAACACTTTCGTACAAAATCCCAGTGAAATCTGCAACGCGTTTGCAAATAATTTTCGTAACTCATTTGTTGACACTCATAGAAGTGTTGATTTAGATTTTTTAAAGACGTGAACAGCTACCCGCAAGTTAATGTTAACAATATTCCTGTGAAACAAGATAGAGTTTTGCATTTTTCGTCATCCTTAAATGACGATTACTCTTATGGCCCAGACGGTTTACCCCCAATTGTTCTGAAAAAATGTAGTGGTGTATTAGTGCAGCCCTTGCAATTTTTGTTTGAGCTTCCTCTTAAAGCTGGGAAATTTCCGTCCTTCTGGAAGAAATCATTTCTCACTCCTGTTTTTTTAATAGGGTGACAAATTTGACATTAATAACTATAGACCCATTTCTAAACTGTCATGTATTCTAAGGCTTTTTGAACAGTTTGTATGTGAAAGCCTTTCATTTGTTGGTAGAAGCATTATTTTTAAACAGCAACATGGCTTGAAAAGGTCTACTGTTACAAACCTTCTTACCTTTTTGCATAATTGTTCAAATGCATTAGAAAAAGGTAATGAAGATTATTGCATATACATAGATTTTTCTAAAGCATTTAACCAACTCAGAAATGATATTATTGTTTTTAAACTCCAAGCGTACGGTTTTCCTACTATTTTTTTTTTCCTGGATCAAATCGTACCTTGAAAATTGATCTTACCAGGTCAAATTTAGAAACTTCCTTTCAAATACTTTTTTTGCACATTCAGGCGTACCCCACAAAGCCTTTTGGGCCCTTTCTTATTCATCCTTGATAAATGACGTTTCATCTTGTATACGTTTTAGTGAGATTCCAGACCAATGAGTAATGATCCGTCACGACAGTAAATCGAACACCTTCCAGATACGGCCGTAACTTTTCAATAGCCCACGAAACTGCCAAGCATTCCTTTTCGGTCGTAGAGTAGTTTCTTTCACTCCTATTCAATGACCGACTTATATAACAAATTGCTTTTTCTCTATCTTCAAGTTCTTGAGAAAGTACGACTCCGATTCCATAGTCTGACGCGTCTGTTTGGACAACAAACGGTCGAGAAAAATCCGGACATGTCAGAATCGGTGCCGTAACCAAACACTCTTTGGCTTTCCTAAAACTATCTTCACACTTTTGTGACCACTCAAATTTCTTACCTGTCTTTAAGAGATCGGTAAGAGGGCTAACTAAAATTGCAAAATTTGGCACGAATCGTCGATACCAAGAAATAGTCCCTACAAAACTTCTTATTTCTTTCACATTTTTGGGGGCTGGAATTCTCAACATGCTTTCTACTTTTTCAGGATCGACGTGAAGTCCATTCCTATCCACTACATACCCAAGAAATTTCAAAGAAGGCCTACAAAAATGACATTTGTCTCTACCTATTTTAAGCCCCGCTTCTCCTAAACGTTTGAAAACTTCTTTAAGAATTTCTATGTGTTTTTCGAAAGAACCGGCGACGATGATAATGTCATCCAAGTACACAAAAACGAAAGGTTCCAAGTCAGGACCCAGAACATCGTCTATGAACCTTTGCCATGTCGCAGGAGAATTATGTAAGTAGAATGGCATTCTCTTGAACTGAAAAAGTCCTCTTCCTGGCACTGTAAAGGCTGTGTACTTGCGCGATTCTTCCTCCATGGCTATCTGCCAGTATACAGACTTGATATCAAGCGATGTCAAAAACTTCGCGTTTCGGAGTTTATCCAAAATCGCTGAAATGAAGGGTACTGGATAAGCATCCCTGTCAGTAACTTCATTTAGTCTTCTATAATCAACGCAGAACAGAAAGCTACCATCCTTCAGAAGATCAGAAGGTGTGGTAGACTAAACAGATCGTGCTACTACTACACCCTCCCCATCTGCTAACGCTACTGACCAAATACTACTCTTATCTTATTTAAGTGTCAAATCTTTAAAAATTTTCCACCCATCCCCTCCTATTATTGTGCGTGAAGCACTAGAATCCAAAAGTCCTAAAAATTTAATACCGTAAATGTTGACACTTAAATACGGCCTTCTATCTCTACCATTTGCCGCTAATATGAAACTCAGTTGTACACGATCTACCAGTTGTGTCGCCAGCAGGCGACCTAACTAACATGGGCGGTTTTCTCGGCCTGCTGTCCCGAGAGACCGTTGTCCATTTCCCGAACAATGACGACAATCTCTACGATTGACGCCCACTGCACCGCAACCAAAACACCTTCTCGGAACTGTACAGTTATTGGCTAAATGCCCTTTCCTGTTACAGTTGAAACACCTAAACACTCTACCGACCTGACGAAAAGGATTTTCTCGAACTGGTCTGACAACTTCCACCCGATGTTGTCTTGATGTGTTTGGTTGGTAACCACACTCTGGTTCCAACAGATTTCTATTTTTAGAAGGAGGAGTAAATGAATCGATATTAACCTTTAAACTATCTATCTCTCTACCTAAAATTGCCAACTCCTTAACCGTTTTAGGTTTGGCACTAGCGATTTGGATTTGAAAGAAGGGGTCTACGTTTTTCCTTAAAATTGAAAGCATCCTTCCCTCTGACAACGGTTCCGATAATCTTCGAAACAATATCTTCATGGTGGCCAAGTAAGTGCCGAAAGATTCATCCTTCCCCTGTGAACGTCGGTTGATCTCTTCTAATAAAAGATCATCGTAGTTTGCAGGTAGGAATTGTGCCTTGAGTTTTTGCACCAACTCTTGCCAATCGCGAAAATCTTCCCTAACCGTCCTAAACCAGATAAGCGCCTTCCCAGTTAAAAGTTCCGAAGCTGATTTAAAGAGATGGGTTTCTGGAACATCATTGGCCAACCAAAGTTCCTCGCCCCGTTCTAAGAATGAATTTACTGATGCTCCGTCCGAGTCACCAGTAAACTTTACTCCCCACTTTCCCACTCTTTTTGTGCATTTTGTTTGTACCTCCACTTGTTCAGGTATTACCTCATCAATTTCAACCCTGCTGGTACCCTGTTGGTTCAGCTAGTGTTACTAATACAAGTTCAGCAGAACGCCTTCCTACTGAAGGACTTGATTGTAAGGGGGAACCAACGTTGACCGATCAATCTATAGGCATCTTCAGCTGATTTTCAGTTGTTGCTGGAGTCTTTTTCCCGGGCAATTCTTCTTCATCATCACTACTCTCACATTCACCAGTTAAATCACCCAACAACAACAAAACATCATTTCTCACACCACTTATTTCATACTCTTCTTCTTCACCATCACACGGAGTTCTAGATAACCTACCTAAACACCATTCAATTTTTGTTGTTATTTTCAAATATTCCGGGGACTTCGGATTTTTAGGAACATTTACTAAAAGGGCCCTAATCTCTACTATTTTTGCCTTCACGGCATCTACATCGTCATCAAAGCTAAAGGGATAAACTTTGAAAATACCTAAAGAATCTTGTCTGACTTAACGTGAAGCTCTCAAGCCATTCTGCATAACATCCACCGTATCCACTTTTAAACCCCTAACCTTCATCTCGTACGCCAACTCATCCTGCGCTAACCTTCCAATATTCATTTTGGGCGAAAAAAAAAATAATTATATAAACAACCAAAGAAATAAAATTATTAAAAAAAAAATAGTGTTGGCAACACTGTAATTTAACTTAAAATTTGATTCTTTAGAATAATATTTTTAATCCAAAATTTTTCACTTAAAAAAAAATCTATTCAAAAAAAATTTCCCTATTTCAAAAAATATATATTTTTTTTTTCAAAATTTTCTGCACTACACTGTAAGATTCTGAGTTTTTAATCCTCATTCGATTTATCAAAAAAATACTCTATAGAGAAAAAGAGAAAAAAACTATCACGCGAGAATATATCACGACACTTATGCTCAAGTAAATAAAAGAGAATTAAATCAAAATCAATCAAATAAATAATAACATAAATTTATTATAAAAAGAAATATGTTACGAAATGATAAAAAAAAAAATTATATTGAAAATATAAAAATTAATTAATCAAAATAAATAAAATATATATAACGATCGAAAATGAAAATAATTAAATTAAAACAATACTTGCGAACTTCCTTAGTAGGTATCGATTCCAACGTAAATGTATAAGGGTATATACTCCTCACTCCTTCACGAGCTATATTTTTTTCTTTTAACACGATCACTTCTTTAATGTCAGTCAATCAATTTTATAAAATAATTAGGTACCTGCATAAAAAAAAAAAAGAAACAAACCGAATATATTGTTCTAATAAAATTAATTGTTCATAAAAAAACACAACACAACTATGTAGGTATATTAGATTAAACTACGGAATAAAAATTCTCCACGATAACACGAATTCTTCCAAAAATTAAGGCCCCACGTTGGGCGCCACTTTGTTGCACTTTTTCACCGGGTAAGGGGAAGGGTTAGCAAATGTTTAATTTATTTTCTTATTACAACAAATTAACCCACGAAACTATTATACCGCGAATTATGGAGTAAACCCGACTTCCAAACAAACAAAACAACTAATATAATTTGCGCCGACAAGACCGAATAATTTTATCAACTAATTTTACAGATGGTCCAAAACAGAAGATAACGAAGAATAGGTAGGTACACGAAAGAGACCACCAAAAGTGCAACAAGTAACACGTTAATAATGTTACCTTCCCGTCTATCTCAGCAGGTCGTAGGTTCTTTGGAAGAATTTTAATTTCTAATTGTAAACAAATGAGAAAGAGTTATAATTATTGATTATCGACCGAATCAAAAATTATTTGATATTTGAACACAGGGCCATGTCCAAAAAGGGATTTGGGCGCCAGAAATTCTTTATAGGTAAAATTTCAAACCTGGGTACGATGTATTTAAAATATTTGAGCGAAACGCAATAACCGAATAAAATAACAAAACAACAATTTTATATTCTCAAGTTGAGATTTTAAAATGTTTTATTAAAAAACCTTGGATAACCCAGGATAAAAACCTTAAATTTTTTCAAATAAATTGTTGACAGTAAATAAATATAAAAAGGTACCAAACAGTAAATCTGCCTTTTTGCAGTTTGAATTAAATTAAATTTTACGGGGCTCACGGAGAACCGTAAAGCCGAAGAATGGAACGTTACCGGAATTAAAAAGGGGCAAACAATTAAACAAATTAAACCACGTATATTAATCAAATTAAAAGGTCTACCGCGACAATTAAAACCAAAATGGCCACACACTTAAGATAAACCACAACACTCTGCACTCTGCACTTTTTTTTTTTTTTTGATCAACCTCTTGTTTATCTAGCTCAACTAGAAGTGATCTTTTTCACCAACCTCAACATATTTGTCCTCCCTTGGCCTTCTCATTCACTGACACATACATACAACCATCCAATCTTTTTCGCGGAATTCGGTCACGGGTATAGCGGTAGCGTGGAAGCTTCTCTTACTTTCCAGCCCCACCGTTGATGAATTCCTAACAAAACTTTACTCTCGCTTCACATTCACGGAATTCACAAAGTTCTTGGAGTTGTCCCAAAACTTGACGAATTCTGCAAGGCAAAGTTCGGACATCACACCCAATTAAAAAATTTTTCGAGAAAAATTAAAAAGAACAAAACTCAAGAAAAAGATTCTTGCTGGGCATTGTTAAGAATAACCAGCTTCTAAATAAAAACGACCGACTTGGAGAAAGAACACAATGCAACTAATTTTATTATATAAGAACGGAATATAAAGCAAAAGCTTAAAACTAAGTGAACAATATTTCCAGTGAGAGCATTGCCAAATTCAAGTATTCAAATTCTTGCAGTTCATTATTTTCAACACTCCCACTTTTGAATACATTAATTGAAGCTTAATAATCATTAAAATGGATTGTTTACAACTCCAATCAAAAATCTAAATTTTTCAAATTTATGTTTGCTTAAGGCTTTGGTAAATATGTCTGCAATTTGATGTTCAGAAGGAACATAATTTATACAAAATTCATTTCTATCATATCTCTCACGTATGAAGTGGTAACGCACATCAATATGTTTTGTGCGTTTATGGAATTCCGGATTTTTAATCAACCGGATTGCACCTTGGTTGTCCATATTCAATTCAGCTTCGCAAGACCTTTTTGCTGATACCAGTTCCGCCAAAAGTCGTTGAAGCCACACCATATCCTTCACAGCTTGAGATGCAGCCACGTATTCTGATTCTGTGGTTGACAGAGCCACACACTTTTGTCTCTGCGATGCCCAGGAAACTGGTCCACCCCCTAACATAAAAATGAAGCCAGAGGTAGATCTTCTTGTGACAACATCACCAGCATAGTCGGCATCACTGAAACATATCAAAGACAAATTGTTAGGTTTTTTAAAAATTATACCCATTTGCTTCGTGCCGCTGATGTACTTCAGGATCCTTTTCACTGCATTCACGTGCATTTGAGTGGGTGCATCTAAGTACCGCGATACAACTCCCACTGCAAACGCAATGTCTGGCCGGGTGGCCACCGCCAAATACATGAGACAACCCACTGCTTCTCTATAAGGAAAATGTATTTCTTTTTGAGATGGGTCGTTCTCACATCCGAGGCTTTCAGCTGGTGTTGAAACTGGTTTGCTGTCATACATATTGAACCTTTTTAACACTCGTTCCGCATAACTTGTTTGGCTGACATGAATCTCTCCGCTTGACCCCCGTGATAATTGCATGCCTAAGAACCATTCAGCATCCAGGAGTGTAATCTCAAATTGTGTTCTTAAGAATTCGATAAGCTTTATACCATCTTCTTTCCTCTTTGCGGCTATCAGCCCATCATCAATATAGATTGTCAATAAAAGACGACTATCAGCATTGTTTCCAACGAAGACGCAGGGATCCATTTCAGAAACTCTTAAGTCGAACTCTTTCAGCACCTGAGTGATTTTTTCATTCCAACACCTGGAAGCTTGCTTTAAGCCGTAAAGGCTTTTTCGAAGCTTACACACTTTACCAGAACCATCATCGAATCCAAGAGTCTGACACATGTAGATGTCTTCATTCAAATTTCCGTTTAAAAAGGCTGTTTTAACGTCAAATTGAACAAGTGACAGCTCCTCACAGGCGGCAATTGCTAAAATTGTTCGAATTGAAACAAATTTTGCCACTGGACTGAAGGTTTCAATATAGTCAACACCATATTCCTGTGTAAAACCGCGAATCACCAACCGTGCCTTATACTTCTTTCGCCCATGCGCATCCAGATTCTTGATCTTATACACCCATTTGTTATCGATGACCTTCCTATTCGTTGGTTGTGTAACCAAGTCCCAAGTGCGGTTTTTAAGGAGACTTTTCACCTCGTCTGCCATTGCTGCTTTCCAGTGACGCGCATCCGTACAAGAAACTGCATCTTTGTAGCTTACTGGTTCACCCTGCACAAGAAAAGCATGTTTTTCTGCAAAATTGAGCATACCTGAACTTTTCCAGTCCTTTGTGCTACGAAGTTTATTTGTATACGAAACTTCATCTAGAGCAGTATCCAAATCAACCGATTCAAAAACCTCATCTTCTAAGCTGGCTTCTTGAGAATCCGATTCAAATGAACTATTCAAATCTTCTTGGGAATCGGGTTTAAACGAACTGCTGGTACTCTCTTGACCACCGCTATCACGACCCTCATCGTGCCAACCATCATCACGAATATTATTGTTATGCGTTTCATCATGCGTCGTATTATGTGTATTATTTTGCTTATAATCATGTGTATTATTTTGCTTATAATCATGCGTATCATCGTTCAAATCATCATCTGAGTCTGCATTCAATCTTTTGGTCTGATGGTTAGTTTCTACGGACGTCGGAAACTCCTTAAATGTTACATCCCTAACAATTTGAACCGATCTTGATGACAAATTCCATATGCGATATCCTTTCGAGTTTTCCGCATACCCCATGAATAGACCCTTAACTGCCTTTCTATCAAATTTTCTTCGTTTCTGCTTTGGTACATGTACGAAGACCTCAGTGCCAAATGTTTTCAAATCAAATGCCTTACACTGACTGCCCCACCAAAGTTCATAAGGGTTTTTGCCTTTTGTTGGACTTACACCAGTTCGATTTAGTACGAAGACTGCAGTGTTAACTGCTTCTGCCCAGAACTTCTTTGAGAGACCGCCTCCACATAGCATAGTCCTGGCAGCTTCTACAATGGTGCGATTCTCGCGTTCGACACTACCATTCTGCTCTGGGGTATAGGGCACTGTAGTTTGGTGGCGAACAGAGTGCTTGGTCAAGAGCGATTTAACACTTTCACTTACGAACTCTGTTCCATTATCTGTTCGAAGCGTTCTTACCACATTACCACACTCGTTCCTTGTTTTTCTTAGAAACTGTTCTATATATGCACAAACTTCAGACTTATTCTTTAAAAAATACACCACTTTGTACCTGGAAAAATGGTCTTTAAACAAAAGAAAGTACCTGCAACCACCTATTGAACTTTCCTCCATGGGTCCACACATGTCCGCATGAATGAGCTCGCCCGGTTGGGAAGCCTGAAAATTACTCTGAGGAAAAGGCAATCGATGCTGCTTCCCATAGACGCAGTTATCACAAAAAAAATTTTCAGTGTCCTTAAATTTAATGCCTTCTTTTCTCAACTGATTGCGAACTTGCACTATGCTCTGGTGTGCCATTCGTTCATGCCAGACTTTAATTGGTAATACCTGATTTGCCACATTCGCTTCTCCCATAGAAGGTGGTTGTACTTTAAAACACATTTTGAAGAGTTGACCCTGTCTGATTCCCACCGCCATCACTGAACCGTCCTTCTTCACAAACTTACACTGAAAACTATCAGAAATAATGCTCAGTTTTTTATCCAAAGCACGCGTCTGTGAAAATAGATTCATAGAAATCTTGGGCACATATAAAACCTCGGACAAATGCCTTTCAAACCAGTTTATCCCAGTTGAAGCGAGAATGTTGATGTGACCAATTCCCTCTGCAAAGATCTTTTCTCCACTTCCTATCTGGATGCCAACAGGATTTTTAAATTGCCTATACGATGCGAACCATTCTTTCCTGCAAGTCATATGGTCACTTGCTCCAGAATCCAAGTACCAATCCTGACTTGCTGATGTCCCATCCCTTGCCATTAGCGCATTACAAACAAATGGTGGTTCCCCTTGAACCTCACTTCTAGTTCCAGTCCATAGGCTAATATCTGGCTCATCCAACGAGTTGCTTCGTCTCTGCACCTCACCTGCACTTCCAGTCCATCCTTGATCAGAATTTTCTAGCTCTACAGCCAGCAAACGTTTCCTTCTTTGCACCTCACCTGAATTTCCAGTCTTCACTTTGTCATCAACTTTATATATGAGTCCATCGCCCCTTCGAACCTCGCCCTTAGTTCCAGTCCACCTTTTACCATCAACTACAGAATTTTTCTTTGGACACTCTCTTTTCCAGTGACCATGTTCATTACAATGGAAACACTTTCCAGATTTTGAATATTTTGTCTTCCCCTGCTTCTTCACCTTATGCTTTGAGACTAAGGCAACGGATGAACTCGTCGCATGCGATGACATGCGGGTCTCCTCCATAACTAGTCGTGACGTAAGATTTTCTAAGGTTTGCTGGTCTTTTGCAGTCGACTCCCATGCACAAAAGAAATGCTTAAAATTACTTGGAAAAAACCTTCGTAATAATCATGCTTTCAGATATATTCTCCCCAATATCTCTTAATTGTCTGACAATATTTTCTAACCTTGATATTTGCGTCGAAACATCGTCATCTGGATCTTTCTCAAATCCGTAAAATTTCTGCAGCAACATGTGGACATTAGCGTTTGAAGTCTGTTCGTAAACCGCCTTTAGTTTAACCCACATTTGCATTGCCGTTTTGCAATTAATGATGTGACGAAGAGGAACAGAACCCACGCTGGTTGCAATTATCTGCTGAGCTTTGCTGTCAGATTTCTTCCAAATCAAGAGTCGCTTATCAAAATCTCCTTGCGTCTCATTCTGATCTTTAATCGGAAAATCTGATTCACCATCTACAAAATTAAACAGCCCAGATGCATTGAGCAAAATGGAGGCTTGGAATTTCCATACGGAATACTGATCCGCAGTTTGCAGTTGCTCAATTTTTAATGTGTTGGTTTCCATAATTCCCGACTGTCGTTTTTATTTACTCTACTATGCAAAAATAATTAACACAAAGGTTCCCAGATCTTAAATTGCGTACCAAGAAACAGTAAAATATCACTTTAATTTATGACCTTAATTTAACCTTCAATTTTTTTTGTATTACTAAACCGCGTAATCTGGGCCCATAACCTGTTAAGAATAACCAGCTTCTAAATAAAAACGACCGACTTGGAGAAAGAACACAATGCAACTAACTTTATTATATAAGAACGGAATATAAAGCAAAAGCTTAAAACTAAGTGAACAATTATTTCCAGTGAGAGCATTGCCAAATTCAAGTATTCAAATTCTTGCAGTTCATTATTTTCAACAGGCATTCTCCCAGTTAATTCATTATCTACTATTCGAAACGCGAAACAATCTTTTTCATCAAACAATTTTTGAGAAGAGTGAAGAAGGCATAATTTTAAAAACTCGAACTCTACTCTAATAATCCCGATAGACCTTTTAAACCACAAGTTAAAATTACGGTAAAAAACGTTAATGTTCCATTCTTCCAAAACCTTAATATAATAATAATATTTTTAGGAAGGGCTCATGGCCGTCAAGATATCTATCTTGACAAAAACGTCACACTCGTTAGCCTTAAGCATAGGCATTCACTTTTATCCAAGAATTGTAAGTGAATTTCTACAGCTCATCCGCTGGCACGCCTTTCAATCTCGTTACTTCCAATTATATATATCGCCTGTAATAAATTGTCACTTTTGCAAATTTGCAGCCGCAACGAAAAGAAAAGATTAAATAATTAAAGGTCGAAGACCGGCTTTTGTTGATGTAAATTTTACCGAAACAGCGTGTTTAGTTTCAAAGATTAAGGTGTAAATTTTAGTGCTAATCTAGAATTTGCAGAACATCATCATTTTATGATATATAAAGCGAACTCTATGCTTGGATTCATAAAACGGTGGGCAATAGAATTTAACGATCCGTACGGTACTCTCTCAATGTACAACTGCTACATTAGGCCTCATCTTGAATTTGCCTCACAAGTATGGACTCGTTTTTATGAAATCCATAAGAACCGTATTGAATCAGTGCAGCGTAAATTAATTTGCTTTGCTCTTAAAGGCCTTCCTTGGGCCGATCCTTAAAATCTGCCACCTTAAAATCGCTTCAATCTTTATACCACCGAAGCGTAAGTAATGATTTAATTTTTAATTTTTCTTCATCAACTTGTCAGCGGACAAATTGATGCTTCGGACCTGTTAGCTTCTAGTGGCTTAAACTACCGCGGAGGGTCTTACTACCTGCGAAGATCTGAACTTTTGAATGAGCCTCTCACACGGATGAGTAAGTTATATAACTTGAATGAGAGCCTGATAGACTTTAATTTAAATAGAAATAAATTTAAAACTCTCTTTAGAACTAGTGCTCCACGATCATAATTGCTTCTGTGTTGTATGTGTTTTTGTTTTTGTACCATTGTGCTTACTAACAACTAACACCAGCACTAAGTGATGAGCCAGTGGGACACATTGTGATGCTTTTTTATCGAGGCTGGAGTAGACTCGTGGGTGTCCAGGGTCGTACCCAAAGAAAGCAAATAAAACTCGGTTTTTAAGAATTGAAATCTGACCAATTACCAGTTTTTTTTTTATTTATAACGAAGATTTTCTAACAATTTATTTCATAGGCGGTGGTGTGTTGATTGCTGTTAGCAATAATTTTGTATCTACGCGTATTTCTTTCCCCTTCGATCTTTCTATTGACTTGGTGAATAGAAAAAATGTCCCTATTTCAAAAAATATATATTTTTTTTTCAAAATTTTCTGCACTACATTGTAAGATTCTGAGTTTTTAATCCTCATTCGATTTATCATAAAAATACTCTATAGAGAAAAAGAGAAAAAAAAACTATCACGCGAGAATATATCACGACACTTATACTCAAGTAAATAAAAGAGAATTAAATCAAAATCAATCAAATAAATAATAACATAAATTTATTATAAAAAGAAATATGTTACGAAATAACACGAAAAAAAAAATAAAATTGAAAATATAAAAATTAATTAATCAAAATAAATAAAATATATATTAAGATCGAAAATGAAAATAATTAAATTAAAACAATACTTGCGAACTTCCTTAGTAGGTATCGATTCCAACGTAAATGTATAAGGGTATATACTCCTCACTCCTTCACGAGCTATATTTTTTTTTAATACGATCACTTCTTTAATGTCAGTCAATCAATTTTATAAAATAATTAGGTACCTGCATACAAAAAAAAAAAAAACAAACCGAATATATTGTTCTAATAAAATTAATTGTTCATAAAAAAACACAACACAACTATGTAGGTATATTAGATAAAACTACGGAATAAAAATTCTCCACGATAACACGAATTCTTCCAAAAATTAAGGCCCCACGTTGGGCGCCACTTTGTTGCACTTTTTCACCGGGTAAGGGGGAGGGTTATTAAATATTTAATTTATTTTCTTATTACAAACCCGACTTCCAAATAAACAAAACAACCAAAAAAATCTGCGCCGACATGACCGAATAATTTTATCAACTGATTTGACAGATGGTCCAAATAAGAAGATAACGAAGAATAGGTAGGTACACGAAAGAGACCACCAAAAGTGCAACAAGTAACACGTTGATAATGTTACCTTCGCGTCTAGCTCAGCAGGTCGTAGGTTCTTTGGAAGAATTTTTATTTTTAATGGTAAACAAATGAGAATGAGTTATAATTATTGATTATCGACCGAATCAAAAATTATTTGATATTTGAACACAGGGTCGTGTCCAAAAAGGGATTTGGGCGCCAGAAATTCTTTATAGGTAAAATTTCAAACCTGGGTACGATGTATTTAAAATATTTGAGCGAAACGAAATAACCGAATAAAATAAAAACACCAATTTTATATTCTCAAGTTGAGATTTTAAAATGTTTTATTAAGGAAACCTTGGATAACCCAGGATAAAAACCTTAAATTTTTTCAAATATATTATTGACAGTAAATAATGATAAAAAGGTACCAAACAGTAAATTTGCCTTTTTTGCAGTTTGAATTAAATGAAATTTTATGGGGCTCACGGGGAACCGTAAAGCCGAAGAATGGAACGTTACCGGAATTAAAAAGGGGCAAACAATTAAACAAATTAAACCACGTATATTAATCGAATTAAAAGGTCTACCGCGACAATTAAAACCAAAATGGCCACACTTGAGATAAACCACAACACTCTACACTCTACTTATCTTTTATCTTTTCCTTTCTCCTTCACTCTCCTTCAATCTCCAACTTTAATTTTTCACGTCTCGACTCTCTACTTTATCTTCAAAAATTTCTATTTTTCTACTAAATCTCCTTCTCGAATTTTTGTTTACTTTTTAATTTTCTCAACTCTTTATTTGTTTTGATCAACCTCTTGTTTATCTAGCTCAACTAGAAGTGATCTTTTTCACCAACCTCAACATATTTGTCCTCCCTCGGCCTTCTCATTCACTGACACATACATACAACCATCCAATCTTTTTCGCGGAATTCGGTCACGGGTATAGCGGTAGCGTGGAAGCTTCTCTTACTTTCCAGCCCCACCGTTGATGAATTCCTAACGAAACTTTACTCTCGCTTCACATTCACGGAATTCACAAAGTTCTTGGAGTTGTCCCAAAACTTGACGAATTCTGCAAGGCCGAGTTCGGACATCACACCCAATTAACAATTTTTTCGAGAAAAATTAAAAAGAACAAAACTCAAGAAAAAGATTCTTGCTGGGCATTCTCCCAGTTCTTTTTCATCAAACAATTTTTGAGAACAGTGAAGAAGGCATAATTTTAAAAACTCGAACTCTACTCTAATAATCCCGATAGACCTTTTAAACCACGTTAAAATTACGGTAAAAAACGTTAACGTTCCATTCTTCCAAGACATTAATATAATAATAATATTTTTAGGAAGGGCTCATGGCCGTCAAGATATCTATCTTGACAAAAACGTCACACTCGTTAGCCTTAAGCATAGGCATTCACTTTTATCCAAGAATTGTAAGTGAATTTCTACAGCTCATCCGCTGGCACGCCTTTCAATCTCGTTACTTCCAATTATATATATCGCCTGTAATAAATTGTCACTTTTGCAAAACGCTGGTTGAGTACACTTATGGTTGATGGTACCATGGCTGCCCTTTACTTAACCAGAATCTTGCAGCCGCAACGAAAAGAAAAGATTAAATAATTAAAGGTCGAAGACCGGCTTTTGTTGATGTAAATTTTACCGAAACAGCGTGTTTAGTTTCAAAGATTAAGGTGTAAATTTTAGTGCTAATCTAGAATGTAGAACATCATCATTTTATGATATATAAAGCGAACTCTATGCTTGGATTCATAAAACGGTGGGCAATAGAATTTAACGATCCGTACGGTACTCTCTCAATGTACAACTGCTACATTAGGCCTCATCTTGAATTTGCCTCACAAGTATGGACTCGTTTTTATGAAATCCATAAGAACCGTATTGAATCAGTGCAGCATAAATTAATTTGCTTTGCTCTTAAAGGCCTTCCTTGGGCCGATCCTTATAATCTGCCACCTTATAAACATCGGATACAGCTTTTGCAGCTTCAATCTTTATACCACCGAAGCGTAAGTAATGATTTAATTTTTAATTTTTCTTCATCAACTTGTCAGCGGACAAATTGATGCTTCGGACCTGTTAGCTTCTAGTGGCTTAAACTACCGCGGAGGGTCTTACTACCTGCGAAGATCTGAACTTTTGAATGAGCCTCTCACACGGATGAGTAAGTTATATAACTTGAATGAGAGCCTGATAGACTTTAATTTAAATAGAAATAAATTAAAAACTCTCTTTAGAACTAGTGCTCCACGATCATAATTGCTTCTGTGTTGTATTATAATATTGTATTTATGTTGTTTTTAGGTGCATGTGTTTTTGTTTTTGTACCATTGTGCTTACCAACAACTAACACCAGCACTAAGTGATGAGCCAGTGGGACACATTGTGATGCTTTTTTATCGAGGCTGGAGTAGACTCGTGGGTGTCCAGGGTCGTACCCAAAGAAAGCAAATAAAACTCGGTTTTTTAAGAATTGAAATCTGACCAATTACCAGTTTTTTTTATTTAAAACAAAGATTTTCTAACAATTTATTTCATAGGCGGTGGTGTGTTGATCGCTGTTCGCAATAATTTTGTATCTACGCGTATTTCTTTCCCCTTCGATCTTTCTATTGACTTGGTTTGTATAAAAAAAATAGAGTCTAAGCATGTTTATATATTATAAATGCATACAGGGTGAGTCATGAGCAATGCGACAAAATGCTAGAGCGTGTAGGTTGCGTTGAGACAAGAAAAAAATCGTATGGGAGGGGGGGTCTATTCCCCTCCGTTTAGCCGGGAGGGGCAATTTTCGAAAAAACTGACTTAAAACGGGAAAAAAATTATTTAAAATCAACGGCTTCATTCACAATGCTGTGCGATGTTTTTGAAAAGCCAATAACTTTTTTTTTCATTCTGTGTTTAAAAAAATCTATTCTAAGAAATAGTTTTTGAAATATTAATTTTCAAAGTCAAAATTTTGAAAAAAAAAATTGAAAAAAAAATTTCAAATTCATTTTTTTCAAAATTTTACGTAATTAAGTGCTAATTTTAATTTCAAAATTCAATGCTGTTATTAATTTTAAGTCTAAATAAGAAAACCGGATGCAAAAATTTTATGTCGTTCTCAAGAAATTAAAAAAAAACCAAAACCACCTTTTTCTAAGAAAAACATTTATTTTTATTGTAACGAAGCAATTTAAGAAGCATTAATCTTAGTTTTTTTAGTTTTTTTTATTCCTTTTATTTTTACTATGTTTTTTATTGGAAGTACTTATAAAAAATTCTCGATATGATCTCCATTGTTTAGAAGGCATAGATTATATCTCCTTGTAATGGCTTCACATAAGTTTATGCTTGACAAATTTTCCTGCAATTTGACTCCAGCGACTTCAATTCGTTCCTTCAGTTGTTCCAATGATACTTTTTCCACTTTGTAAACATAATTCTTCATAAATCCCCATGCATAGAAATCTAGGGGAGTTAAATCTGGTGACCTAGGCGGCCATTCCGTGGGGCCCCTTTTTCCGATCCAACGGTCACTAAAATGATCATCCAGCCAGTTTCTCACCTGTAAGCTGTAGTGTGCTGGAGCACCATCTTGTTGGTAGATTAAAGTATCTGCTATAACCAATGGAACGCTGTCTAATAAATCGGGTAAAAGGTCTCGTAGGAATTGCAGGTATGATTCTCCATTAATAATGGAATTCAAAAACCGGGGCCCGATCACAGTGTGTCCAACAATATCAAGCCAAACATTACAACTAAAGCGGTGTTGTGATTTGTTTTGTTTTTTTTTTGTGTGGATTGGCGCTACTCCAATAATGTAAATTGTGGAAGTTAGTAACCCCATCCCTAGTAAACTGTGCTTCATCCGTCCAGAATATTCTTCTAAAATAGTTTTGTTCGGTTTCATTTCTAAGTAGTAATGTTCTACAAAATTCGGTTCTCAATAACTTGTCGTTTGAGGTGAGATCCTGAACAGGCGTAGAGTGGTACGGGTGTAAATTTTCCGCCCGAAGTACTCGACATGCTCCAGATTGGGACACTCCAAGCATAGTGGATATCCTTCTTGTACTGACGGAGGGATTATTTCTGACTAAATCCAGAATTCTTTCATCTAAGATTCTTGACTCATCAGAAACTGGCCTTTCGCTTCTTCGATGCTCCAGCACTCCATGATCTCTTAGACGTCGGTGGATTCTTGGAAACGTGCTATGATGGGGACACCTCCTATCGGGATATCTTTCAGCGTACAGTCTTTCGGCTTCACGACTTCGACCATTAGCTAAACCATAGCAGAAATGCATGTCCGTTAGTTCTTCTCGGGTGTATGAGCTTGACATCGTTACGTGTTAATGAGTTAATATTCAAATTTGAAATAATTACTAAGCAAAACTGCAATGCCTCTTATTTATCTTGCGTTGCAATTTTCTTTTTTTTTCATTAAAAAAAATGCGGTTTTATTGTCCCTATTGTCCCCATAACAGGTAGAACCCATGGGCTGCGGGCAGGCCAAGGCAAAAATATTGACATTTCAGTTTTCAGAAGTTAAGAAAAAAATCGTATGGGAGGGGGGGTCTATTCCCCTCCGTTTAGCCGGGAGGGGCAATTTTCGAAAAAACTGACTTAAAACGGGAAAAAAATTATTTAAAATCAACGGCTTCATTCACAATGCTGTGCGATATGTTTTTGAAAAGCCAATAACTTTTTTTTTCATTCTGTGTTTAAAAAAATCTATTCTAAGAAATAGTTTTTGAAATATTAATTTTCAAAATCAAAATTTTGAAAAAAAAAATTGAAAAAAAAATTTCAAATTCATTTTTTTCAAAATTTTACGTAATTAAGTGCTAATTTTAATTTCAAAATTCAATGCTGTTATTAATTTTAAGTCTAAATAAGAAAACCGGATGCAAAAATTTTATGTCGTTCTCAAGAAATTAAAAAAAAACCAAAACCACCTTTTTCTAAGAAAAACATTTATTTTTATTGTAACGAAGCAATTTAAGAAGCATTAATCTTAGTTTTTTTGTTTTTTTTATTCCTTTTATTTTTACTATGTTTTTTATTGGAAGTACTTATAAAAAATTCTCGATATGATCTCCATTGTTTAGAAGGCATAGATTATATCTCCTTGTAATGGCTTCACATAAGTTTATGCTTGACAAATTTTCCTGCAATTTGACTCCAGCGACTTCAATTCGTTCCTTCAGTTGTTCCAATGATACTTTTTCCACTTTGTAAACATAATTCTTCATAAATCCCCATGCATAGAAATCTAGGGGAGTTAAATCTGGTGACCTAGGCGGCCATTCCGTGGGGCCCCTTTTTCCGATCCAACGGTCACTAAAATGATCATCCAGCCAGTTTCTCACCTGTAAGCTGTAGTGTGCTGGAGCACCATCTTGTTGGTAGATTAAAGTATCTGCTATAACCAATGGAACGCTGTCTAATAAATCGGGTAAAAGGTCTCGTAGGAATTGCAGGTATGATTCTCCATTAATAATGGAATTCAAAAACCGGGGCCCGATCACAGTGTGTCCAACAATATCAAACCAAACATTACAACTAAAGCGGTGTTGTGATTTGTTTTGTTTTTTTTTGTGTGGATTGGCGCTACTCCAATAATGTAAATTGTGGAAGTTAGTAACCCCATCCCTAGTAAACTGTGCTTCATCCGTCCAGAATATTCTTCTAAAATAGTTTTGTTCGGTTTCATTTCTAAGTAGTAATGTTCTACAAAATTCGGTTCTCAATAACTTGTCGTTTGAGGTGAGATCCTGAACAGGCGTAGAGTGGTACGGGTGTAAATTTTCCTCCCGAAGTACTCGACATGCTCCAGATTGGGACACTCCAAGCATAGTGGATATCCTTCTTGTACTGACGGAGGGATTATTTCTGACTAAATCCAGAATTCTTTCATCTAAGATTCTTGACTCATCAGAAACTGGCCTTTCGCTTCTTCGATGCTCCAGCACTCCATGATCTCTTAGACGTCGGTGGATTCTTGGAAACGTGCTATGATGGGGACACCTCCTATCGGGATATCTTTCAGCGTACAGTCTTTCAGCTTCACGACTTCGACCATTAGCTAAACCGTAGCAGAAATGCATGTCCGTTAGTTCTTCTCGGGTGTATGAGCTTGACATCGTTACGTGTTAATGAGTTAATATTCAAATTTGAAATAATTACTAAGCAAAACTGCAATGCCTCTTATTTATCTTGCGTTGCAATTTTCTTTTTTTTTCATTAAAAAAAATGCGGTTTTATTGTCCCTATTGTCCCCATAACAGGTAGAACCCATGGGCTGCGGGCAGGCCAAGGCAAAAATATTGACATTTCAGTTTTCAGAAGTTATCAATGAAAATAATATTAATTCAAGGTTATTCCAATACTATTTAATTTTATTACGTTCTCATAAAACTCCAATTAAAAAAAAATAAAAAAAACTAAGATTAATGCTAAATAAATAAATAAATTGCTTCGTTACAATAAAAATAAATGTTTTTCTTAGAAAAAGGTGGTTTTGGTTTTTTTTTAATTTCTTGAGAACGACATAAAATTTTTGCATCCGGTTTTCTTATTTAGACTTAAAATTAATAACAGCATTGAATTTTGAAATTAAAATTAGCACTTAATTACGTAAAATTTTGAAAAAAATGAATTTGAAATTTTTTTTTCAATTTTTTTTTTCAAAATTTTGACTTTGAAAATTAATATTTCAAAAACTATTTCTTAGAATATTTATTTATACACAGAATGAAAGAAAAAGTTATTGGCTTTTCAAAAACATATCGCACAGCATTGTGAATGAAGCCGTTGATTTTAAATAATTTTTTTCCCATTTTAAGGCAGTTTTTTCGAAAATTGCCCCTCCCGGCTAAACGGAGGGGAATAGACCCCCCTCCCATACGATTTTTTTCTTGTCTCAACGCAACCTACACGCCCTAGCATTTTTTCGCATTGCTCATGACTCACCCTGTATATTCCTCCAAGAAGTTCAAATTTATTGTATAATAAACTCGTTTTGGCCTCAGACTTTATCATTAACTTGTCTTGCTGCAACAGCAATATTCTACTTTAATTTACCCCATATTGAATAGGTTCCTTCGGATGATGGATCATATCAAGAAGCCTAATTAACATCTTCACAATCAGAGCTTCTCTCTCTAGATGGTATTGACTCTACTGACTTACAGCAAGTTAACTGTATTAAAAACTCTAAGAATCAAGTACTCGATTTGGTATTTTTTTCTGACGCTTTTAGTACTGTTGTTCACGAATCTAGTTCTTTCATTATTAATATAGACAATTACCATTCACCCTTGGATTTTTTTTTTGACTTGAGAAACTATCCTCTCGAAAACTGTAATTCTCCAGATTGTTCATTTGTTTTTTACTTTCGAAAGTCAAATTTTCAGTTGCTTTCCGATGTTAAGAGTAGATTAGAAATATATACGATTCTACAAATATCGACGATGCAGTAACTGAGTTCTATAATATAATCAGTAGCTGTATAAATAATTGTGTACCTACAAAAATATCTAAAAACACTAATTTTTGTCAGCCTTGGTATACAAAAGAGCTAAAATCTTTTCGAAATTAGAGAAATAAAGTATGGAAAGCTTATATAAAAACCTTCTCTCCAACTATTTTCGAACAATATATTGCCTTATTTGAAGAATTTAAAACTCTTTCAAAATTGTTATACACCAATTACGTTAACGAAATGGGGGCTTCTTTAAAATAGGACCCTATACGTTTTTGGCATTTTGTTAATTCGAAACAAAATTTTGATGACTTCCCAGCAAGTTTTTTATATGAGAACACTTCCGTACAAAATCCCAGTGATATTTGCAAAGCGTTTGCAAATAATTTTCTTAACTCATTTGTTGATACTCATAGAGGTTTACATTTAGATTTTTTTAAGGACGTGAACAGCTACCCGCAAGTTAATTTTAACAATATTCCTGTGAAACAAGATAGAGTTTTGCATTTTTTGTTATCCTTAAATGATGACTACTCTTATTATTATTATTATTATTATTATTATTATTATCTTAATTGTTTTTTTTTCAGAAGAATACAAACTTAAAGTTAAAAAGATATACAAGCATGGCCCTAAGCCGTCTGCCGGTTAATTAAATATATATCTATATAATCTGAGAGAAAATGTATACAAAAAGATTTATGACAAAAAAATAGAAATTAAGAAGCAGAAAAAAAAATAAATTAAACATAATCTAGAACAAAAAAGGACTTAAATTTATATGCTTTTAGTTTAGCGAAAACGAAATTAATAAAGTAAATAACAATATTGATTCATATTTTTAAGACAAAAGTTTGGCTTTATTTTACATTTAATAAATTAGGTTTACCTAAAACAAAACAGAATATGGAAGCAGTTAAAGACTTAAAATATCAACTGGTATCGCGGGCTTTTAGTTTAGCTAAAACGAAATTTAATTGAAACAGGATTTTAGTTTAGCTAAAACAAAATTAGATTCCTCAAAAATCAGGCTTTTAGTTTAGCTAAAACAAAATTAAATCAGATTCTATCTTCATATGTATGTACCTAAAATAGATTTACATATGTATTTCTATACTCAACCGAATGTGAGATAAACCGAATAAGCAGCTTCCAAACACTCTCTCCGTTCAGAACACTTAAGCATTCCTCTAGCGATAGATAACTCTTGTTGAAGTATAGTCGCCGAATTTCTTGTAAGATGGGACAAATTGCCAAAAAGTGGAAGATGTTTTCAATTTGATTCAGATTACACAATGTGCAGTGGGGACTAATATCATTTCTGTGAGGCCTATAGTTGAGCTCTAGCAATTCTGTGCGAGCTTTAAAAATCAAACTCATCTCCCAAACAGTAAATTCATCTCTAAAGTAATTGGCTTCCCCCAAACAGAGATTAAGTTTGCTATACATTGTTCTCGACACAGACTCCCTCGCCCTATCGTTAAAAGCCAGAAATATTTGCTCATCGAGAGTAGAAATGCAATCATAGAATGCAGTTCTCCACGAATCTAGATCTTCCACACAGAAAGTCAGAGGATAGTTTTGTGTCGAGGACAATTCATACCAATTGTTGCAATATTTTTTTTTACTTTATTATTACTTTTAACTTTACGATTATTAACGAAACTTTAAAACCGCGGCACTTTGGATTTTCGTATCCAACAAAATAAAAAAAAAATCAAATTAAGCAAAAAAAAAAATGTGCAACCGGCACCGCGCAAAATATTTTCGATTATGACGAAGTGTCAAAATGAAAATAAGAGAGAAGAAATATACACGAGAGAAAAAAAAATGCAACACAACAACAGCAGCTTGTTATGTGCTGTTTCCCAACTAGCTCAAGTGGGTGGGGTGGGTCGATGTAAAAAAAAGAATACACAAAAAAAAAGACAAAATCTGTTTTGCCAACAGATAAATAAAGGGTTAATCGATTGAAATCGATTCAACGTTGTTACAAAAAAACAAGATGATATTAACCGAATATCTAATGACTACGTACCTCGTCGTACGTTTCTGTTCAAATTTTAAGGGCGCCAGGAAACTTTTATAGAAAAGTTTGCCTTAAACTAAACACTGAAACTTATCTCCAACACAATAAAAGAATAGTTTATTTTCCCGAATGGGGATTTAAAATGTTTATTAAAAATTACTGCCTGGGAAAACCTTTATAAAATATAGGTAGAAAACCAGGATCTTTTCAAAAAAGTTTATAAAATGGTGTGTGTTTTAATTGACAAAAGGCCAATTTTAAAAGTAAAAAAAAACAAAACAATTGTTGAATATAAAATATGTAACTACAATTTTTGTCACAAAAGACACGAAATGAAAATGGCTAAGAGGAACTGTTCCCGAACGGACAATAATTGAAGAACAAAAGGGTCACGAGTCCCGCAATATCGGGATAAATGAAAAACGGAGCGAAGGTCTACCGATATCACAATATTTGCCAATATAGGCCACCAAAAAAAAAATCCAAAATCGAAACCGAACCAAATTAGGTAAACACAATAAACTAAAAAGGTACTTATCTATAACGAGAATCCTTTCTCCTGGAGTAATCGCCCGAACTGCGCTCCTCTACACAAAAGATTTCTTTTTATTATTCACAAAAAATTTTAGCTCTAACTGCTAAAATTTGTCCACTAAATAATTTGGCTCAAACTGCCAAAATTATTCTCACAATCTCAAAAATATTAAATTTCCCAAAATTAACTACTAAACAAAAATCGTAATAGTTTTTCGATTTTTTATTTTTATCTCTTCACAACCAAAGTCTTCCAAGAAGTGACTAATGGCGGAACTCTCTCGTCCATTTTTTCAACGACCATATTGTCGTCTCTTTCGAACCAACTGTGTGGCGGTATTCGGCTACGGTTTATTCGCACGACCCCGCTCATTAGCTGAGGCCTGCCCGTTGTTGAATCCAAACCACGATTCGCTCAGAGACAACTCCAAATATCCCAACCATTGGTGATAATTCGATATGGTTAAATGGACGAGTTCAGTCCCTTTCCGTCAATTCCAATTTAATAAAAATGAAAACGAAAAACTATTTACACACGATAAAGTCCCCGTCTAAAACCGACCCAGACTTAAAATAAAAAGCAAAACTTTTGTGTTGGACAAAGTCTCCACCATTTTGAAAATCAAATGGTGAGAAAGGATCCGCCGTCTCGCGATAAACTCTACAAATTAAAACCCGTAGACCTTCGCGCAGACTCAAAAGGATAAGGAAACACCTAGCAAAGCCGTTTTCATTTCGTGTTTAAAAACTAATTTTAGGTCGGACTCTCGGCCATGCTAAAAGAAGACAAGATTTACGAAGACTGACTGACTTGTCAGTTGGGTGTGAACCTCCTGTCACACATTTTGGGTGGCCATGCATATTATCGCATGCTGTCTGCACGAATTCGACTTCTGCCGTCAACTTCCTGTTGGGCGGTATAGTTTTAAAGGCTCAAGCAACTTCGTAAGTGTGGATCGTCTCTCGCACACTGATGGTTTACACCAACCATCTGTTACCAAACATTCAAATTTCTAATTGTAAACCTCCTGGTTTAAACGCAGCAAATATCGACGACGATGAGCTATTAAATATAAAAATTACAAAATGTTACTTTTCCCAATTACTTGAGAGTAGACCCTCTGGTTGATGGAACAGGAAACCACTTACTCTACAAGCAATTTTGAGCCACAACCAAAAAAAAGAAAGAATTAAGAGGAAAGAGAAGAACAGGCAAATGAAACTTGTTGCGGTGAATTATAACGCAACACAATCTTTAAAAGGAGTATATCGACATCTTAATGACACTAAAAGAATTCTTTTCTGCAGATTGGTGTTCGGCCTTTGCATGACTTTGATGATATAGTCTGCGTTAGCTTTAAGGTTCCTAATATACATTGGAGGCAATCCCGATTTGACGTGTATCGCATAATTTGGTGTGTTATATGGGAGCCTAAAGATCCGTTTGAAAAAAAATCTTTGGATAGATTCCATTTCTTCCAGTTGCTTGTACCCATAAACTTCATTACCATAACAAAAGCAGCTTTGAACAGTTGCATCAAACACCCTGAATTTTGAAGCCGGGTCTATACTTTTGTTGTTGAAGAAATTTGACCACATACAATTAATTGCTGCCTTTGCTACAGATAGTTTATCTTTAATGTGCGCTCTCAGATTCAAATTGTGTGTTATTAGATATCCTAAGTATTTGTACTCAGTCACAACTTCTAAATTGGAGCGACTGAGGGTCCACGTACGGTCATTTCGAGCACTACGGTTCTGAAGTCTAAAAACCATTATTTTAGACTTATATGTATTTATTTTGAGGTCCCAGATATCACAGTACTGTTTTAGCTTGTTTATTTGGAGCTGAAGTGTTCCCGCGGTATCAGTTAAAACAACAAGGTCATCCGCATAAAGCAAAACTTTGATTTGTAGATCACCATAAGTAACACCGCCAGGGATATGATCTTCAATATCATTTATAAAAAGCGAAAATATAAGAGGGCTTAAAATGCAGCCCTGTGGGACACCGGCATCAGATCTAAACTGTTTCGACTGGTTACTACCGTTAGATAAACATGCAGTCATATTTGTAAGAAGCTGGTCATAAGTTCTTATAAATTTAGTCGATACCCCTATAGCTGCGAGCTTAAATAATAACGATCTCCTATTAACGGTATCAAAAGCTGCCTTAAAATCTACAAAAAATGCATACAGATTCGATTTTTTTTCTATAAAATGTCTAGCTACACTAGTTAGAGTAAAGATCTGGTCGATTGTCGAGAGATTAGCTCGGAATCCAGCCTGAAAGCAGCTTATTTTGTTATTTCGTTCCACCCAGTTAACAAGCCTGAAGAAAAGAATTTGGGTAAATAGTTTTCGAAAAGAACTGAGAACAGAAATTCCTCTATAATTTTAGGGAAGATTAGGGTCACCCTTTTTAAGAATCGCAGATATCATTGAAGACCTAAAAATATCTGGGTAACTTTCCTCATCGAACATTTTATTGAACAGAATCAAAATGTGTTCCAAAAACTGGGAAGTCGCATTCTTATAGAACTCAGATGGAATGCCATCTGTCCCGGAAGCTTTATTGTTTTTCAATTTTTTGAGCGCAGCAAGAAGTTCTATCATTGAGAAAGGAGCATCCAATTCCTCAATATATATTAATGGAAGACCAAAGCTTATAGACGTTTGGATAGGATCTTGTAACAAAAGTTTTTCAAAGTGCGATGCTAGGATATCAACACTAATATATGTTACTGTCGACTTATTACGGTCTCCTAAGATTCGAAAATATTTCCAGTGAGAGCATTGCCAAATTCAAGTATTCAAATTCTTGCAGTTCATTATTTTCAACAGGCATTCTCCCAGTTAATTCATTATCTACTATTCGAAACGCGAAACAATCTTTTTCATCAAACAATTTTTGAGAAGAGTGAAGAAGGCATAGTTTTAAAAACTCGAACTCTACTCTAATAATCTCGATAGACCCTTTAAACCACAAGTTAAAATTACGGTAAAAAACGTTAATGTTCCATTCTTCCAAAACATTAATATAATAATAATATTTTTAGGAAGGGCTCATGGCCGTCAAGATATATATCTTGACAAAAACGTCACACTCGTTAGCCTTAAGCATAGGCATTCACTTTTATCCAAGAATTGTAAGTGAATTTCTACAGCTCATCCGCTGGCACGCCTTTCAATCTCGTTACTTCCAATTATATATATCGCCTGTAATAAATTGTCACTTTTGCAAATTTGCAGCCGCAACGAAAAGAAAAGATTAAATAATTAAAGGTCGAAGACCGGCTTTTGTTGATGTAAATTTTACCGAAACAGCGTGTTTAGTTTCAAAGATTAAGGTGTAAATTTTAGTGCTAATCTAGAATTTGCAGAACATCATCATTTTATGATATATAAAGCGAACTCTATGCTTGGATTCATAAAACGGTGGGCAATAGAATTTAACGATCCGTACGGTACTCTCTCAATGTACAACTGCTACATTAGGCCTCATCTTGAATTTGCCTCACAAGTATGGACTCGTTTTTATGAAATCCATAAGAACCGTATTGAATCAGTGCAGCATAAATTAATTTGCTTTGCTCTTAAAGGCCTTCCTTGGGCCGCTCCTTATAATCTGCCACCTTATAAACATCGGATACAGCTTTTTCAGCTTCAATCTTTATACCACCGAAGCGTAAGTAATGATTTAATTTTTAATTTTTCTTCATCAACTTGTCAGCGGACAAATTGATGCTTCGGACCTGTTAGCTTCTAGTGGCTTAAACTACCGCGGAGGGTCTTACTACCTGCGAAGATCTGAACTTTTGAATGAGCCTCTCACACGGATGAGTAAGTTATATAACTTGAATGAGAGCCTGATAGACTTTAATTTAAATAGAAATAAATTAAAAACTCTCTTTAGAACTAGTGCTCCACGATCATAATTGCTTCTGTGTTGTATTATAATATTGTATTTATGTTGTTTTTAGGTGCATGTGTTTTTGTTTTTGTACCATTGTGCTTACCAACAACTAACACCAGCACTAAGTGATGAGCCAGTGGGACACATTGTGATGCTTTTTTATCGAGGCTGGAGTAGACTCGTGGGTGTCCAGGGTCGTACCCAAAGAAAGCAAATAAAACTCGGTTTTTTAAGAATTGAAATCTGAACAATTACCAGTTTTTTTTATTTAAAACAAAGATTTTCTAACAATTTATTTCATAGGCGGTGGTGTGTTGATCGCTGTTCGCAATAATTTTGTATCTACGCGTATTTCTTTCCCCTTCGATCTTTCTATTGACTTGGTTTGTATAAAAAAAATAGAGTCTAAGCATGTATATATATTATAAATGTATATATTCCTCCAAGAAGTTCAAATTTATTGTATAATAAACTCGTTTTGGCCTCAGACTTTATCATTAACTTGTCTTGCTGCAACAGCAATATTCTACTTTAATTAACCCCATATTGAATAGGTTCCTTCGGATGATGGATCATATCAAGAAGCCTAATTAACATCTTCACAATCAGAGCTTCTCTCTCTAGATGGTATTGATTCTACTGACTTACAGCAAGTTAACTGTATTAAAAACTCTAAGAATCAAGTACTCGATTTGGTATTTTTTTCTGACGCTATTAGTACTGTTGTTCACGAATCTAGTTCTTTCATTATTAATATAGACAATTACCATTCACCCTTGGATTTTTTTTTGACTTGAGAAACTATCCTCTCGAAAACTGTAATTCTCCAGATTGTTCATTTGTTTTTTACTTTCGAAAGTCAAATTTTCAGTTGCTTTCCGATGTTAAGAGTAGATTAGAAATATATACGATTCTACAAATATCGACGATGCAGTAACTGAGTTCTATAATATAATCAGTAGCTGTATAAATAATTGTGTACCTACAAAAATATCTAAAAACACTAATTTTTGTCAGCCTTGGTATACAAAAGAGCTAAAATCTTTTCGAAATTAGAGAAATAAAGTATGGAAAGCTTATATAAAAACCTTCTCTCCAACTATTTTCGAACAATATATTGCCTTATTTGAAGAATTTAAAACTCTTTCAAAATTGTTATACACCAATTACGTTAACGAAATGGGGGCTTCTTTAAAATAGGACCCTATACGTTTTTGGCATTTTGTTAATTCGAAACAAAATTTTGATGACTTCCCAGCAAGTTTTTTATATGAGAACACTTCCGTACAAAATCCCAGTGATATTTGCAAAGCGTTTGCAAATAATTTTCTTAACTCATTTGTTGATACTCATAGAGGTTTACATTTAGATTTTTTTAAGGACGTGAACAGCTACCCGCAAGTTAATTTTAACAATATTCCTGTGAAACAAGATAGAGTTTTGCATTTTTTGTTATCCTTAAATGATGACTACTCTTATTATTATTATTATTATTATTATTATTATTATTATTATTATTATTATCTTAATTGTTTTTTTTCAGAAGAATACAAACTTAAAGTTAAAAAGATATACAAGCATGGCCCTAAGCCGTCTGCCGGTTAATTAAATATATATCTATATAATCTGAGAGAAAATGTATACAAAAAGATTTATGACAAAAAAATAGAAATTAAGAAGCAGAAAAAAAAAATAAATTAAACATAATCTAGAACAAAAAAGGACTTAAATTTATATGCTTTTAGTTTAGCGAAAACGAAATTAATAAAGTAAATAACAATATTGATTCATATTTTTAAGACAAAAGTTTGGCTTTATTTTACATTTAATAAATTAGGTTTACCTAAAACAAAACAGAATATGGAAGCAGTTAAAGACTTAAAATATCAACTGGTATCGCGGGCTTTTAGTTTAGCTAAAACGAAATTTAATTGAAACAGGATTTTAGTTTAGCTAAAACAAAATTAGATTCCTCAAAAATCAGGCTTTTAGTTTAGCTAAAACAAAATTAAATCAGATTCTATCTTCATATGTATGTACCTAAAATAGATTTACATATGTATTTCTATACTCAACCGAATGTGAGATAAACCGAATAAGCAGCTTCCAAACACTCTCTCCGTTCAGAACACTTAAGCATTCCTCTAGCGATAGATAACTCTTGTTGAAGTATAGTCGCCGAATTTCTTGTAAGATGGGACAAATTGCCAAAAAGTGGAAGATGTTTTCAATTTGATTCAGATTACACAATGTGCAGTGGGGACTAATATCATTTCTGTGAGGCCTATAGTTGAGCTCTAGCAATTCTGTGCGAGCTTTAAAAATCAAACTCATCTCCCAAACAGTAAATTCATCTCTAAAGTAATTGGCTTCCCCCAAACAGAGATTAAGTTTGCTATACATTGTTCTCGACACAGACTCCCTCGCCCTATCGTTAAAAGCCAGAAATATTTGCTCATCGAGAGTAGAAATGCAATCATAGAATGCAGTTCTCCACGAATCTAGATCTTCCACACAGAAAGTCAGAGGATAGTTTTGTGTCGAGGACAATTCATACCAATTGTTGCAATATTTTTTTTTACTTTATTATTACTTTTAACTTTACGATTATTAACGAAACTTTAAAACCGCGGCACTTTGGATTTTCGTATCCAACAAAATAAAAAAAAATCAAATTAAGCAAAAAAAAAAATGTGCAACCGGCACCGCGCAAAATATTTTCGATTATGACAAAATGAAAATAAGAGAGAAGAAATATACACGAGAGAAAAAAAAATGCAACACAACAACAGCAGCTTGTTATGTGCTGTTTCCCAACTAGCTCAAGTGGGTGGGGTGGGTCGATGGAAAAAAAAGAATACACAAAAAAAAGACAAAATCTGTTTTGCCAACAGATAAATAAAGGGTTAATCGATTGAAATCGATTCAACGTTGTTACAAAAAAACAAGATGATATTAACCGAATATCTAATGACTACGTACCTCGTCGTACGTTTCTGTTCAAATTTTAAGGGCGCCAGGAAACTTTTATAGAAAAGTTTGCCTTAAACTAAACACTGAAACTTATCTCCAACACAATAAAAGAATAGTTTATTTTCCCGAATGGGGATTTAAAATGTTTATTAAAAATTACTGCCTGGGAAAACCTTTATAAAATATAGGTAGAAAACCAGGATCTTTTCAAAAAAGTTTATAAAATGGTGTGTGTTTTAATTGACAAAAGGCCAATTTTAAAAGGAAAAAAAAACAAAACAATTGTTGAATATAAAATATGTAACTACAATTTTTGTTACAAAAGACACGAAATGAAAATGGCTAAGAGGAACTGTTCCCGAACGGACAATAATTGAAGAACAAAAGGGTCACGAGTCCCGCAATATCGGGATAAATGAAAAACGGAGCGAAGGTCTACCGATATCACAATATTTGCCAATATAGGCCACCAAAAAAAAAAAATCCAAAATCGAAACCGAACCAAAGTAGGTAAACACAATAAACTAAAAAGGTACTTATCTATAACGAGAATCCTTTCTCCTGGAGTAATCGCCCGAACTGCGCTCCTCTACACAAAAGATTTCTTTTTATTATTCACAAAAAATTTTAGCTCTAACTGCTAAAATTTGTCCACTAAATAATTTGGCTCAAACTGCCAAAATTATTCTCACAATCTCAAAAATATTAAATTTCCCAAAATTAACTACTAAACAAAAATCGTAATAGTTTTTCGATATTTTATTTTTATCTCTTCACAACCAAAGTCTTCCAAGAAGTGACTAATGGCGGACCTCTCTCGTCCATTTTTTCAACGACCATATTGTCGTCTCTTTCGAACCAACTGTGTGGCGGTATTCGGCTACGGTTTATTCGCACGACCCCGCTCATTAGCTGAGGCCTGCCCGTTGTTGAATCCAAACCACGATTCGCTCAGAGACAACTCCAAATATCCCAACCATTGGTGATAATTCGATATGGTTAAATGGACGAGTTCAGTCCCTTTCCGTCAATTCCAATTTAATAAAAATGAAAACGAAAAACTATTTACACACGATAAAGTCCCCGTCTAAAACCGACCCAGACTTAAAATAAAAAGCAAAACTTTTGTGTTGGACAAAGTCTCCACCATTTTGAAAATCAAATGGTGAGAAAGGATCCGCCGTCTCGCGATAAACTCTACAAATTAAAACCCGTAGACCTTCGCGCAGACTCAAAAGGATAAGGAAACACCTAGCAAAGCCGTTTTCATTTCGTGTTTAAAAACTAATTTTAGGTCGGACTCTCGGCCATGCTAAAAGAAGACAAGATTTACGAAGACTGACTGACTTGTCAGTTGGGTGTGAACCTCCTGTCACACATTTTGGGTGGCCATGCATATTATCGCATGCCGTCTGCACGAATTCGACTTCTGCCGTCAACTTCCTGTTGGGCGGTATAGTTTTAAAGGCTCAAGCAACTTCGTAAGTGTGGATCGTCTCTCGCACACTGATGGTTTACACCAACCATCTGTTACCAAACATTCAAATTTCTAATTGTAAACCTCCTGGTTTAAACGCAGCAAATATCGACGACGATGAGCTATTAAATATAAAAATTACAAAATGTTACTTTTCCCAATTACTTGAGAGTAGGCCCTCTGGTTGATGGAACAGGAAACCACTTACTCTACAAGCAATTTTGAGCCACAACCAAAAAAAAGAAAGAATTAAGAGGAAAGAGAAGAACAGGCAAATGAAACTTGTTGCGGTGAATTATAACGCAACACAATCTTTAAAAGGAGTATATCGACATCTTAATGACACTAAAAGAATTCTTTTCTGCAGATTGGTGTTCGGCCTTTGCATGACTTTGATGATATAGTCTGCGTTAGCTTTAAGGTTCCTAATATACATTGGAGGCCATCCCGATTTGACGTGTATCGCATAATTTGGTGTGTTATATGGGAGCCTAAAGATCCGTTTGAAAAAAAATCTTTGGATAGATTCCATTTCTTCCAGTTGCTTGTACCCATAAACTTCATTACCATAACAAAAGCAGCTTTGAACAGTTGCATCAAACACCCTGAATTTTGAAGCCGGGTCTATACTTTTGTTGTTGAAGAAATTTGACCACATACAATTAATTGCTGCCTTTGCTACAGATAGTTTATCTTTAATGTGCGCTCTCAGATTCAAATTGTGTGTTATTAGATATCCTAAGTATTTGTACTCAGTCACAACTTCTAAATTGGAGCGACTGAGGGTCCACGTACGGTCATTTCGAGCACTACGGTTCTGAAGTCTAAAAACCATTATTTTAGACTTATATGTATTTATTTTGAGGTCCCAGATATCACAGTACTGTTTTAGCTTGTTTATTTGGAGCTGAAGTGTTCCCGCGTTATCAGTTAAAACAACAAGGTCATCCGCATAAAGCAAAACTTTGATTTGTAGATCACCATAAGTAACACCGCCAGGGATATGATCTTCAATATCATTTATAAAAAGCGAAAATATAAGAGGGCTTAAAATGCAGCCCTGTGGGACACCGGCATCAGATCTAAACTGTTTCGACTGGTTACTACCGTTAGATAAACATGCAGTCATATTTGTAAGAAGCTGGTCATAAGTTCTTATAAATTTAGTCGATACCCCTATAGCTGCGAGCTTAAATAATAACGATCTCCTATTAACGGTATCAAAAGCTGCCTTAAAATCTACAAAAAATGCATACAGATTCGATTTTTTTTCTATAAAATGTCTAGCTACACTAGTTAGAGTAAAGATCTGGTCGATTGTCGAGAGATTAGCTCGGAATCCAGCCTGAAAGCAGCTTATTTTGTTATTTCTTTCCACCCAGTTAACAAGCCTGAAGAAAAGAATTTGGGTAAATAGTTTTCGAAAAGAACTGAGAACAGAAATTCCTCTATAATTTTAGGGAAGATTAGGGTCACCCTTTTTAAGAATCGCAGATATCATTGAAGACCTAAAAATATCTGGGTAACTTTCCTCATCGAACATTTTATTGAACAGAATCAAAATGTGTTCCAAAAACTGGGAAGTCGCATTCTTATAGAACTCAGATGGAATGCCATCTGTCCCGGAAGCTTCATTGTTTTTCAATTTTTTGAGCGCAGCAAGAAGTTCTTACATTGAGAAAGGAGCATCCAATTCCTCAATATATATTAATGGAAGAGCAAAGCTTATAGACGTTTGGATAGGATCTTGTAACAAAAGTTTTTCAAAGTGCGATGCTAGGATATCAACACTAATATATGTTACTGTCGACTTATTACGGTCTCCTAAGATTCGAACATTATTCCAAAAAACTTTTGAATCTCTGCATTCAAGAAGATTCAATGCAGATTTTCTTAGAAAAAGTTCCTTTTTTTGCTTGCATAATTCTTTGAAAGCATTATTTGCTTGCAGATACAGTGATTTAAAGGCTTCATTATTTGTATTTCTGAAAAGCTTAAGCAACCGAAAAGATCTTTCTCTACATTTTCTACATTGCTCATCATACCAACTACATTTAAAAGTATAACGATCATTGTTTGAGCGGGTGACTGCAGATTGTCTTATAGTTTGTAGAACTAAATTTGTTGTTTCGTTAACTGTACTTATAGCTTGATTTGAGAAGTTCACTGCATGCTCATTTAGATTTCTTCTATAAATATCTGATTTTTGTTCAACCCATCGAATCCTGTTGTTGACATTTTCAGTTTGAGGTCGGATATGAGTTTTAAAAACACACGACAAAAAGATAGGTAGGTGCGTTGAATAATTAGCCGGAAGTACTTCAAAATTATTGACAACTTGAAGCCACTCCCCCTTTGCAAGACAAAAGTCAATAACAGAACATCCCTGAGCCGATATAAATGTAAAATTACCGATACTATCACTCCTTGAACAACCATTTAAAACGAAAAACCCAAAGTCCACTATCAAATCCATCAAACCTTTTCCGTTTGCATTAATGCACTCATCTAAAGAGCTTCTCTTGGCTAAAAAATGTTCACAGCTTATAAAAGGAGAGTTCTGGAAGTCACCTATTCGACTGTTTAAGTCCCCAATTATTAAAATATTTTCATTATTTTGACCTAAGAGAAAATTTTGAAGTTCCTCAAAATCAGAACTCCATCCATTAAAATTAAGATAAATAGGTACTATAATAAAGTGTTTCGCGTTTATGATAAAATCTAATACAATTTTGCTTCCATTAGTTTTAAAAGATAGATTTTTGGAAATGTTGTTTTTTATCCCACACAGGATGCCACCGCTGGCTCGACCAAGTCTACTATTTCTAATAGCCGGTATCCATTTCAAATTAAAACCTTCAAAATATTTTAAATATTGTAACTCCTTACCTTCTTCCACAAACGTCTCTTATAATATAAAAACATCATAACTTAAAACTAATTTAAAAAATTCTGGCATAAGCAACTTATTTTTTAGACCTGTAATATTATAACAGAAAATGTTTAAATTGAAATTAAATTTATGGCAGACGGCAACTCTATCCTATGTTGAAAGATGATTCTGGTTATAGTTGGGACCCGAACCAGGTTGTTTGTTTACATAGTGACTCACAGATGGCTCACTTGGTACATGAGAGATGTTGTTGTTCCCTCTGACGTTTATGTCAAAAAAGCACATTGCATCCTCACCAAAAGTAGTTTTGACAAATGATAACTCATCACTTTTTGTTATTGTCAATCCTCGTAGTGAGTTATGTGAAAATGAAAAGTCCGATATTTGAAGTTTAGATCCCCTGATCATGATTTTCACATTCGGGTTGATTTCCAAGACTTTGTTTTTAATTTCGAAAAGAGTTCTTCTTTTTTTCCGAAAAAGAAAGGATTGCTCTCGATGTACCACAATCCCGGTGTTCTTAAGTTTCGGTGCGGCTTCTATTATTTTTTGTGCTGTGTGTTTGTTATTGAAATTAAGTACCATAGTGGTTTTGTTGTTGTGACGATTAACAAATTCTTGTGCTTTATCAAAAGATAGATCTGCATTTTCATTCAGATTGAGAAGTTTAAGACAAGTTTGTTTTGCTAGACTATTCAATTCATGTCTGCTTTCTCATATGGAGGTAGATGTAATACAACCGTATTTTCATTTGATTTTTGGTGTAATATTTCCAACTGTCTTTCAAGTGTTTCGCAATAGTTCTCAACGACAGCTAAACGTTGCGTTAGGTGCTCATTTTGCGACCGTAAGAGCTGTATTTCAGCAGAGACAGCTAAGACGTCATCCTTTGTAAATGTTCAACCAGGCAACTATCGACAATTGATTTTAATTCATTTGCTGAGGAAGATGTTGGTGCCATTGCGATATTCTTCTTGGGTAGTAAACAAACTTTGGATGTTGAATTTTTTTTGCAGCTTGGTGATTGATTTGGAGATATTTCCCCCGATTTTCTCTTTGGGTTCATACATATGTATCTCTTATATACAGGAAAATGGCCAACCTCTGCGATATATTTTAGTGACTTAAATTACCTTTTAAAATGTTTTGTTTTTATGAGATATTGCACTTTTCTTATAAAGCCAATTTTTAAAAAGGATTTTATGTTTAATTTTGTTTTTTTTTTAACTAAGATTTTTTAAATAAAGCGAAAAATAACTAGAGCACTCCAAAATATCGACTTTCACTTGTTTTCTCTCTCTCTCTCTCACAAAAAAGCAGGGCCATAAGATTACTCATATGGCCCTGACGGTTTTCCCCAATTGTTCTGAAAAAATTAAGTCATTTAGTTTAGTGCAGCCCTTGCAATTTTTGTTTGAGCTTCCTCTAAAAGCTGGGAAATTTCCGTCCTTCTGGAAGAAATCATTTCTCACTCCTGTTTTTAAAAAGGAAGAAAAATTTGACATTAATAACTATAGACCCATTTCTAAACTGTCATGTATTCTAAGGCTTTTTGAACAGGTTGTATGTGAAAACCTTTCATTTGTTGGTAAAAACATTATTTGTAAACAGCAACATGGCTTGAAAATGTCTACTGTTACAAACCTTCTTACCTTCTTGCATAATTGTTCAAATGCATTAGAAAAAGGTAATGAAGTTTATTGCATATACACAGATTTTTCTAAAGCATTTAACCAACTCAGCCATTTATTATTGTTTTTAAACTCCAAGCGTACGGTTTTCCTACTCTTTTTTTTCGTTTATTATATCGTACCTTGAAAATTGATCTTACCAGGTCAAATTCAGAAACTTCCTTTCAAATACTTTTTTTGCCCAAACAGGAAGCCATATGGGCGCTTTCTTATTCATCCTTAATAAATGACGTTTCATCTTGTATACGCTTTAGTGAGATTCTCATATTTGCAGATGATATGAAAATTTTTAAAACAATCAAATCTCCTAATGACCACAATCTTCTGCAGGCTGATGTCAATAGTTTCAGTGTATGGTGTTATAAAAACGGGTTAAATCTTAACCCTAAAAAATGCAAAACAATGACCTCTCAAAGAAAAGATCCCCAAGTTTCTTTGAATATTGTATATCTCAAAATAAAATCAGTCGCGTGTTTAGTTTCAAAGATCTGCGAAGATCTGAAATTTTGAATGTTGAAATCCACAGAACTAATTATGGCATGCATGAGCCTCTCACACGGATGAGTAAATTATATAACTTGAATGAGAGCCTGATAGACTTTAATTTAAACAGAAATAATTTAAAAACTCTCTTTAGAACGATCATAAATGCTTCTGTGTTGTATTATAATATTGTGTTTATGTTGTATTTATGTGCATGTGTTTTTGTTTTTGTATCATTGTGCTTATTAACAACTAACGCCAGCACTAAGTGATGAGCCAGTGGGACACATTGTGATGCTTTTTTATAGAGGCTGAAGTAGACTCGTGGGTGTCCAGGGTCGTAAAATTGTATACACATTTCTATAGTATTTTCATGCTGAATAATCACCGAATGGCCATCTTAAGAAACTTGCGAATAACACATTTTTAGATTCGTGCATTTACTAGTTCACTATTCTGTAACCCTGACAACAGTCGTAATTATATATGATTTTTGTTTTGTTTACGACTCTTGTCAAGGAAATATGTATTTAAGAGCCAATAAATTACATTATATATTATTAATTTGTTTTGTTGACGACTATTGTCTGGGTAACATAATAGACACTTAGTAAATGTAAGAACCTCCAAATGAGCGGTTCACAACTTTCTTTAGATGGCGCTGCTCCATGGTTGAACTGTAGAAATTTATCAACAATGGTCGTACCCAAAGAAAGCAAATAAAACTCTGGTTTTGAAGAATTGAAATCTGACCAATTACCAGTTTTTGTATTTATAACGAAGATTTAATGATGATAATGCAATTTAATGGTTAGTCTATTATAATGCCTTGCGACAGAAAATGTCGTGGGATAGACGGTTTATATATAATAATGATAGACGGCTTAAAATAATGCCTCGCGACAGAAAGTGTCGTGGGATAAACGGCTTAAGATGATGCCTCGCGACAGAAAGTGTCGTGGGATAGACGGCCTAAAATAATGCCTCGCGACAGAAAGTGTTGTGGGATAAACGGCTTAAGATAATGCTTCGCGACATATAATGTCGAGTGATAGACGGCTTTAAATAATGCCTCGCGAGAGAAAGTGTCGTGGGATAGACGGCTTAATATAATGCACGCGACAGAAAGTGTCGTGGGATACGGCTTAAAATAATGCCTCGCGACAGAAAGTGTCGTGGGATAAACAATCTACGATAAAGCCTCGCGACAGAAAGTGTCGTGGGATAGACAGCCTACAATAATGCCTCGCGTCCAAAAGTCTCAAATGTTGATACTTGCTTAAAGCTCCATTTAAAAATAGATCTGATATTGTAAAAAAAAAAAAAATCATCTTAGGTCTACTAGAAAACATCTTTCGTGGACTTAAGATATTCTACTTTGTGTCACCATGCAATTTTCCTACATAAGATGATTTTTTTTCCTTTATACAAAGGAAGAAGAGTGAGAAGGAGAATGCTAGTAAGACAGAACTGTGCTGCTCTGTATTGGCAACATGATGCTTAAAAAAGAAGCGAATCATCTTAAGTCGACTTAAAATGTTTTACCTTTTCAGTCGAGACTTAATTAACAAATTTAGCAATTAAATATACAAAAAAAAGAATCTGCGCGACCGTGCGCACACGAATTAACAAAATCGAAAGAAAGAATTAATAAACTGACCAGACTGACTTGATTTGTTGTCAACTGTCAACGAGTTGAGTGGGTGGCAGTGGGCGATAAAAAAAAGTTTGACACTACTGCCAACCCCGCTAGCTCAGCTGGGTCGTGTCGCGGATATAAAAAAAAAGTATTAAAAAGTATGTTTGATTAATTCTTTTTGAATTAATCAAACAAAAAGGGTTATTATAATAATACGAAGAGGTATTATAGACCCAAACGCAAAATAGTTGGCCTACCTTGATTTGGACAAAGAAAAAATACCTTCCATGCTGAAACTAATTAATTTTAATAAAATAAATTATATTCCAAAACTATATTAAAAAGAGACATATTTTTTCTTTAAAATGACTGCAAGCAAATATTACAAAAAATGTATTACGAATAATTTTACGGTAAAAATGTAAAAAGGGTAAGAGCATAATAGTTGGCCTACTCTTTTTTAGATGCAAAATAGCTGACCTAGTGCTTTTTATACAGGGTAATTCGCATAAAATGCGGCAAAAATATGGATCATGTAGGTTTGGCTGAGTTAATACCTAAAATTACTGAAAGGGGGGGGTATTTTTCCCCCCTTTAGGTTGGAGGGGCAATCTTCAGTGAAATATGACTTAAAACAGAAAAAATTATTTAAAACCAACGGTAACACTTACAATGTCATACTATGCCTTTTTGTAAAGCCAGATGTATCTTCTTTAATTGTATTTATTAATAAAGTAGTTTTAATAAACAATTTTTGAAAAATTAATTCTCATACTCAATATTTAAAAAAAAAATGAAGTAACAAAAATTTCAAACTATGTTTTTTCAAAAAATTTTATCATTTACAACTATTTTTGACTCCAAAATTCAAAATTCTGGTTTATTCATAGTCAAAAACAGAAAACCACATGTTCATATGTATTGTTCTTTCTAGAAAATAACTGGGACTGGGCCCAAAGGTCTATATGAATTAAAGAATTAACCTTCCTTTTATTATTTTTTTTAAATATGTAGCGTTTCATTAGCATACAAAATAGTGAAAAAGTGCTGGATTATTCCTATTTACATGATAATTACCTGCAAATAGACCTGATATTTTTTTTATTTCCTAAGAATTTAAAAAAGGTTTTCTTAGAAAAAAGTTGTTTTACATAAATGTTTGTTTTTTTTTTAAAGTACAATACATTTGAACATGCAGTTTTCTGTTTCTGTCTATAAGTAAATAAGAACTTTGAATTTCAGAATCAAAAATAGTTCTTAATAACGAAAAATTTTGAGAAAAAATTGTTTACATTTTTTTTAAATTACTTTTTTTTTAAATTTTGAGTATGAGAATTAATTTTTCAAAAATTGTTTATTAAAACTACTTTATTAATAAATACAATTAAAGAAGATACATCTGGCTTTACAAAAAGGCATAGAATGACTTGTAAGTGTTACCGTTGGTTTTAAATATTTTTTTTCTGTTTTAAGTCATATTTCATTGAAGATTGCCCCTCCCACCTAAACGGGGGAAAAATACCCCCCTCCCCCTTTCATTAATTTTAGGTATTAACTCAGCCAAACCAACATGATCCATCTTTTTGCCGCATTTTATGCGAAATACCCTGTATAAAAAGCACTAGGCCAGCTATTTTGCATCTAAAAAAGAGTAGGCCAACTATTATGCTCTTACCCTTTTTACATTTTTACCGTAAATTTATTCGTAATACATTGTTACGGTAAAATTTACCGCAACAAAAGTCAGCCTTTGGCTTACCTTTTCCTTATTAATCATTCTTTTTTACGTTGCGGCTGCATGATTTTGAGAGAGTTGAGGGCAACCATAGTTCCATCAGCTATCGGTGTACTGACTCAAAATTATGCAAAACCAACAACAGCAGGAGGAGGTTCATTCAGATGATGTAATAATATATTAAATAACATGAAGACCAGAGCCAGCAGATATACCACCAGCTTAAAAATTTCATAAATTTGATATTGCTCTTTATTTTGATTTTGTATAATCATTTATATTTTAAACCTTAATAGTTCTATTAATTTGAGAAGAAAATGTTTTATAATTTTTAAATTGAAGTTAGTCTAAAAACTGAAAGATCGCTAAAAAAAACTGAAAGATCGCTTCTTTAGAAAAATATACGACAATCATTTATCGACAGGTACCTATATATTTATTTTGTTTAAATTGTACTCCTATAAAGTACGAACTTATCCTTTCTGCTTTAGTATTTTTTTTGTAGTATAAAATTTCCTTTTTGGAGAGTTGTTCCTTTTAACGAAAAAATTGTAAAAAGTTGCTGAACACATTCATTCAGACGTGAGAGCTGAGAAATTTCTCTGACCAAGAGTTCTCAGTAAATAAGGCAAAAAGAAAGAGACAACACAGTTGCAAGTCAACCATGGTAACTCAGCTCAGCCTATTGGCGCGATGGAGTAAGCTAGCCCATGAACGACGAGCACTGTGAAGTTGAATATGGTCCAAAAAGAAAGAGAAAACCTCTGCTGAATGAGTGGAAGTTGAAACTGGGATTGGGACTTCTTGGTTAGCTATCAAACTGAGAGGAAGCAAAATTCCGAGTGAGAGAAATTAAATTTCTTTAATTTATTTTTAATTTAAAAGATTTTTACGGCACTCTTCTGTGCGATAATTTAAATTAAAGTGAAACATAAGTGGCAGCGGAGGGCTACCACTTTGTAGAAAATTAATTTATATTTTTAGTTGTGTCAGAAAGGGGCACAAAGTTTATTTTTGCTGTGTCAGAAAGGGGCACGTAAAGGAGAAAGGAGCTAAGTATTTCTATTTTATATTTTATTAATTTGTTTAAGAAATTGTTCAATTTTGGAAATTGAACAGTTTCCCAAAAGTGATATATTTGTCGATAGATTTTTTTGTTAGTTCCGGAAGTTGCGGAACATTTCACTGTTCTTGTTTACCGAAATTTATCGGTTGTTTTGGCCTTACGGCAATTTTTCAGTTGGTAGATTGTTTCAATAATTTATTGTTTAATTTAAATCCTGTTTCTTTTATTACATAATTCTCTATTGTTAATTTTAATTGCTGAAAAAAATTTCGTGTTTTAATCCAGGCTTTGCCACGGTTTCACGAATTCCTTAATACTCAATAAAATTTAAAATTCCAATCCGGAAAAAAAAGATAAATTCCATCTCTGTTTTTATTTACTTTTGAAGTAATTTTCAGCGCACTCATTCTATTTTTTTTTTTTTTGGTAAACTTTTTTTTTTATTAAAAAAAAAAGCTTCCTGGCGCCCGTTTTGTTTAAAAGTAAGTACCTACCCTGTAAGTATTTATTTTTAAACAAATAAATCCCAATCCTTTTTTTTACAAATCTAATTAGTCGTGAAAACTTCCCTTTTTATCATATTCAACACCCACCCCCCTAAATCTGAGCTAGTCGGAAGAGGTAGCAAAAAAAACATTGCTGCAGTTATCGCATTTATTCTTCTCTTTCTTTCAACATAATCTACAATTTGACATTTCTTATTTATTTCGAACTATCTTCTCGGTCGCGTCGGTTGCGCAAATCTCTTTAATCATTAATTGTTTACTTTTTTATTATATTGCATTTGATTTGGATTCGATTAAATCCTAAGTTACCGCGGTTTGATAGTACGCTTATCATCCTAAAGATAAATAAAGTCATCTTTTTTTGTAGATTATACGGGAGAATAAATTGTGATAAATTGGCACCCGAACGTGTGGGTCTTTGAAAAAGAAGAATTTGTCTGATCTTGTGTGCTGTTGCTGTTTGCTGTTATTGGTTTTTATTCTTAAAATTGGTTTCGCGTTCCTTTTGCTTTTGAATTTTAATAATTTGTTTATAAGATTTACTAAAGTGTTTTTTTTCCTAGGTGAAGTGTTCCATTAAAGATAGTTAAAAAGGCGACATTGCAGTGAGGAGTCTTTGGTGTGAATTTTAATTGCGGGGTAGAGAGAGGAGCTCCTACCAATTGTTATTATTACAGTTTAACGAGGTGAAATTTTTCTATTTTATTATTTTTATATACCTACATACCTACATTCATTTATATATACTTACGTTTCTTAAACGCATAATTCATATTTCATATATATTTCTTTTTTATTGTTGATCTTTTTTTTTGCGTATATACTTGCATACATACCTATATATTCTTTTTTTGCATTCAATCATACATAGAATTAACATTCAATAATTCTTTTCAGTCGTTTGTTTTTTTTTTTTTTTTCTCTCTGAGAAAATAATTCCCGTTTCGTTATCTTTTTCTCAAAAAGGTAACATAAAGGTCCCTTATTGGAATCGCGTTTTTTTCGAATATTTTATTTTGAAAATTCGATTGAATTTTTTTTTGTTAATTTGTTTTATAGATTATTTGAGGAAATATTTTTGAGCCAATTTAATTAAGAAAGTAAATATTTTAGGGTTGCCAACTGTTTGTTTTTCTGGGATAATGTTTTTTGTTTTTGTCTAATCTTTTTCTCAGTGCCTTAGACAAAGGTATTATTATAAATTTTAAATTATCACCAAATATATAGGCGACTAGAATAGGGTTGCCAACCAGTTTTAATTAGGTTTTTTTTTTTTTTTAAAACATATTTTTTTTATTAGTTTCTTTTGTCTTTCAAATTTTATATTTCCTTAGATTTTAAATCTTATTCAGAAGCTTAGTTTTTTTTATTTTTAAGAAATTGATTAAAAAAAATATATTATAATGAATATAGGTAGATTATCGCAAGATGAGCTTGCTTATGAAGTTCAAATTAGAGGCTTGAAAGTGGACACAGTAGATATGATGAGAAAAACTTTAAGGTCTTCACGACTACTAGTTAGGCAGGAGTCATTAGAAAGAGTTTACCCGTTCACTTTCGAGGAAGATCGTGATGCCATTAAGGCAAAGATCGACGAGATTAAGGTTTTACTGAAAGATCCACCTAAAAATCCAAAATCTTCAGAATATACGAAGATTAGTACAAAAATAGAATGGAGCATAGCGCGTCTAGGTAGAACCCCATGTGCTGATGAAGAGCAAGAAGAAGAGATTAGTGCTCTTAGAAGCGAACTTTTAATTTTATTAGGTGACCTTTCAGGAGATAGTGAAAATAGCGATTTCGAGGAGATGTCTCCTAAAAAGAAGACTCCCACCAAAGGAGCAACTCAAATTAAAAGACCAGCTAATCACATAGTCGATGTCAGTCCGTCAGTTCAACCAAGTGTTTCAAATAAAACAAAAACATTATCAAGACAGTCAGAAACAGTTATAGTAGAACCTGAAAACATTATAGGTAGAGAAGCAGTTAGTGAGTTAGCAGTACCAACTCAGATTAGTGATAATTTAGGCACTCAATATCGTTGTACTGAACGAGTTGGAAAGTGGGGTGTTAAATTTACTGGAGAATCGGATAGTGCGTCAGTAAATTCGTTTTTAGAACGTGTCGAGGAACTTCGTATTGCGAATGGTGTTCCAGACACACATCTTTTTAGGTCAGCTACTGAGTTTTTGTCAGGCAGAGCCCTTATCTGGTTTAGAACTGTAAGAGAAGATATAGTTAGTTGGGAAGAGTTAGTTAAAGAATTGAAAGCCAAATTCTTACCAGCAAATTACGATGACCTTCTCTTAGAGGAGATTAATCGTCGTACGCAAGGTAAGGATGAGTCTTTTGGTGCTTATCTGGCTGTTATGAGAACCTTGTTTAGAAGATTGTCTGAACCATTATCTGAGGGAAGAAAACTTACAATTCTTAAAAAGAACGTCGATCCATTTTTCCAAAAGCAAATTGCTTGTTCGAAACCAAGTTCAGTCAAAGAGCTTGCTTTGCTTGGAAGAGAAATGGATTCTCTTAAAGTAAATGTGGAATCATTTACACCTCCTTCCAGAGGCAAAAACTTGCTAGAACCAGAGTGTGGTTATCGTCCGAGCTCGACAACACAACATCGAGTTGCGGTTGTGAATCCTGCTCCAGATAATCCCCCTCCACCTCAACCCCGTCGTGTTATTAGATGTTTTAATTGTAATCGGGAAGGTCATTTCTCTAGTTCTTGTTCTGCTCCTAGGCGATGTTTTGGATGTGGTGCAGTAGGCGTTTCTCGCAATAATTGTCGACGTTGTTCGGGAAATGGGCAACGGACTCTCGGATCAGCAGGACGAGAGATCCGCAGAAATTAGTTAGGTCGCCTGCTGGCGACCAGTTGGTGAATCAAGTTCAGTTAGGTTTTACTTTGGCAACATTAGGTAGGGACATTAGACCATTCTTGGGGGTAAAAATTTATGGGGTAAAAATTTTAGGATTGTTAGATTCTGGTGCTTCACGTACCATAGTGGGGGGTGACGGATGGAAAATTTTAGTAGAATTAGGTCTTACATTAGAATCATCTAAAATTGGGTCAGTATCTTTAGTGGATGGAACAGGAGTAGTTGTTGCAGGTTCTATAAATATTCCAATAGAAATTGAGAGCAAGTCTCTTCTGTTAGAATGCTTGGTTATTCCAAGTTTACCACATCATTTGATCTTGGGTGCAGATTTTTGGGCGCTTTCGGGTATAGTTCCGGATTTAAGGTCGGGTATGTGGAGATTTTCTGATACAGAAAGATTAGCTTCTATAACGGAAATGGGTATGATTAGAGAAAAATCTGATCTAAATGAAATTGAAGGGAAAAAGTTAGGATCGGTGTTGGAAGAACTTTTTCAGAATATGAGTGATGGATTGGGTTGTACGAATTTAGTAAAACATAAAATAAGAACATCCGCAGAACCAATTAAGCAGAGATATTATCCGGTTTCACCGGCCATTCAAAATCACATAGATAAAGAGTTAAAGGATATGTTAGAAGCTGGGGTAATAGAAAAGTCAAAGAGTCCTTGGGCCTCTCCCATTTTGTTGGTTAAGAAAAAAGACGGTACATTCCGGTTTTGTGTAGATTATAGGAAATTAAATGCTGTTACTGATAGAGATGCTTATCATCTTCCATTTATAACAGCGATTTTGGACAAGCTTCGTAATGCGAAATACTTGTCTTCATTAGAAGTCTGCCTATTGGCAAATTCCAATGGAAGAGGAATCTAGAAAATACACTGCCTTTACCGTGCCGGGTAGAGGTCTGTATCAATTTTTGAGGATGCCATTCGGGTTGCATAATTCGCCAGCTACATGGCAAAGATTTATAGGTGAAGTTTTAGGTCCCGAGTTAGAACCATACGTTTTTGTGTATTTAGATGACATTATCATTGTCACTGATTCCTTTGAGAAACATTTAGAAATTTTGAAAGAAGTTTTTGAACGGTTGAGAGTAGCAGGTTTAAAAGTAGGTAGGGAAAAATGTAATTTTTGTAGACCGTCTTTGAAGTTTTTAGGATATGTTATAGACAGAAATGGACTTCACGTCGATCCAGAAAAAGTTCAAAGCATGTTGAACATTCCAACACCCAAAAATGTAAAACAAGTTAGGAGTTTTGTCGGCACTATATCCTGGTACAGGAGATTCGTACCAAATTTTGCATTTTTAGTCAGGCCACTTACAGATCTTTTAAAGAAGAGTAAGAAATTTGAATGGACTCTTGAGTGTGAAGATAGCTTTAAAAAAGCCAAAGAATGTTTGGTTACGGCACCGATTCTGACATGTCCGGATTTTTCAAAGCCGTTTATTGTTCAAACAGACGCGGGTGACTATGGAATCGGGGCCGTACTTTCTCAAAATTTTGAAGAGGGGGAAAAAGCAATATGCTATATAAGTAGGTCTTTAAACCGATCTGAAAGAAACTATTCCACAACGGAAAAGGAATGCTTGGCCGTGCTATGGGCAATTGAAAAGTTACGCCCGTATGTCGAAGGCGTTCGGTTTACGGTCGTGACGGATCACTACTCGTTAGTTTGGTTAAGTAATCTGAAAGATCCGCAGGGTAGGCTAGCTCGTTGGGCCATTCGGCTTCAACAATTCGACTTCAAGATCATTCATAGAAAAGGAAAAGAACATGTTATACCTGACATGTTATCGAGGGGGGTTCCAGCAATTGCTGCAATTTCGGAAGCGGAATCAGACCCTTGGGTGATCAAAATGATGTCATTAGTAGAAAAGAATCCTTTAATATACCCTTCTTGGAGAGTAGAAAATGGTCGGCTTTATAAACATGTTAAAGCTAATCATATAGTAGTTCATGAAGATAGAGAAGAATGGAAATTAGTGATAGGGAAAAGTAATAGGTTAGAAATTTTAAACGAATGTCATGATAATCCTTTAGCCGGACACATGGGGGTGCGTAAAACTTTTTGTCGAGTAGCTGAGAAATATTATTGGCCAAAGATGAGGGGGGATATAACTAGATACGTTAGAAATTGTTAAACATGCCAACAAGTGAAGCCTGTGAACGATAAACCAGCTGGTCTTATGACGGAAAGGGTAGGAAATTCGAAACCTTGGGAAATGATCTGCGTGGACTTGGTGGGTTCTCTTCCAAAATCTTCGAGGGGTTATATATGCATTTTAACTGTGGTCGATTATTTTACAAAGTTCCCTTTATTATTTGCGTTACGTTCTGCGACTGCCAAGGCAGTTTGCAAGGAATTAGAGGATAATGTTTTCCTGTTGTTTGGAGTACCGAAGTGGATCGTCTGTGACAACGGTCCCCAGTTTCGTAGCAAGGAACTGAAAACGCTGTGCGAAGCGTACGCGTCACAAATTAGGTATACTGCGCATTACCATCCGCAAGCAAATCCTGCGGAGCGCATTAATCAAATAATTAAAACAACTCTCCGAGCATATGTATCTGAGAATCACAGAATTTGGGATACGCAGCTGGCAAAGGTTGCCTGTGCAATTCGAACTTCTTCTCATGACGTGTTAGGTATATCTCCATATTTTGCAAACTTTGGTAGAAACATGTCAACTAGTGGACGTGATATTAGATTTAGAGATAGTGATAGCGAAAGTGATAGAGTCCAACAGGAGGTAGATTTATGTGCACAATTTAGGAAGCTACAGTTAGACATAGCTAAGAAAATAGGCGCAGCAACCAAGAAGTCAGCGCAACATTATAACCTTCGCAAGAGAGATATTCAATATCATCCTGGTGAACTTGTTTGGAGGAGAAATTTTGTACTCTCCGATGCTGCGAACTATTACGCTGCAAAATTTTCACCTAAATTTGTCGGTTCTTTTCGGATATGTAAACGTCTGTCACCTTGGACATATGCCTTAATAGATGATAAAAATAAAGATCGTGGAACTTGGAACGTAAAAGACCTCAAACCGTATTATGATGAGGACGTCGGTAATTGAACTTTAAGCCCCTAAGTTTTTTTGTATAGCTTACCTTAATTGATTTGTTTTTTTTAACTTTTACTATTTTATAAATTAATTAACTTAGTTTTTGGAAAAGGCATATGTTTTTGGAAAACGTTAGCGGTTCGATTTTGTAATTTGGTTTAAAAAAAAAAAAATAATTGATAAAAGAGAACAGTAATTTTTTTTTTATAGAATCGGTATAGTTTTTATTTCTAAGAAAAGAAAAGTCATGTTATTGCGGTTGGCATCTTTGCTTTCAATTTTTGATGGAAATTCCTCTGTTGTTTTGTTAACCGTAGGAAATGGTTTACGTTTCTACGAAATGTAAGCACATTTCCAGGGAGGTAAGGGTGGAGTTTGTTACGGTAAAATTTACCGCAACAAAAGTCAGCCTTTGGCTTACCTTTTCCTTATTAATCATTCTTTTTTACGTTGCGGCTGCATGATTTTGAGAGAGTTGAGGGCAACCACAGTTCCATCAGCTATCGGTGTACTGACTCAAAATTATGCAAAACCAACAACAGCAGGAGGAGGTTCATTCAGATGATGTAATAATATATTAAATAACATGAAGACCAGAGCCAGCAGATATACCACCAGCTTAAAAATTTCATAAATTTGATTTTGCTCTTTATTTTGATTTTGTATAATCATTTATATTTTAAACCTTAATAGTTCTATTAATTTGAGAAGAAAATGTTTTATAATTTTTAAATTGAACTTAGTCTAAAAACTGAAAGATCGCTAGGTTTCATTCTTTAGAAAAATATACGACAATCATTTATCGACAGGTACCTATATATTTATTTTGTTTAAATTGTACTCCTATAAAGTACGAACTTATCCTTTCTGCTTTAGTATTTTTTTTGTAGTATAAAATTTCCTTTTTGGAGAGTTGTTCCTTTTAACGAAAAAATTGTAAAAAGTTGCTGAACACATTCATTCAGACGTGAGAGCTGAGAAATTTCTCTGACCAAGAGTTCTCAGTAAATAAGGCAAAAAGAAAGAGACAACACAGTTGCAAGTCAACCATGGTAACTCAGCTCAGCCTATTGGCGCGATGGAGTAAGCTAGCCCATGACCGACGAGCACTGTGAAGTTGAATATGGTCCAAAAAGAAAGAGAAAACCTCTGCTGAATGAGTGGAAGTTGAAACTGGGATTGGGACTTCTTGGTTAGCTATCAAACTGAAAGGAAGCAAAATTCCGAGTGAGAGAAATTAAATTTCTTTAATTTATTTTTAATTTAAAAGATTTTTACGGCACTATTCTGTGCGATAATTTAAATTAAAGTGAAACATAAGTGGCAGCGGAGGGCTACCTTTTTGTAGAAAATTAATTTATATTTTTAGTTGTGTCAGAAAGGGGCACAAAGTTTATTTTTGCTGTGTCAGAAAGGGGCACGTAAAGGAGAAAGGAGCTAAGTATTTCTATTTTATATTTTATTAATTTGTTTAAGAAATTGTTCAATTTTGGAAATTGAACAGTTTCCCAAAAGTGATATATTTGTCGATAGATTTTTTTTGTTAGTTCTGGAAGTTGCGGAACATTTCACTGTTCTTGTTTACCGAAATTTATCGGTTGTTTTGGCCTTACGGCAATTTTTCAGTTGGTAGATTGTTTCAATAATTTATTGTTTAATTTAAATCCTGTTTCTTTTATTACATAATTCTCTATTGTTAATTTTAATTGCTGAAAAAAATTTCGTGTTTTAATCCAGGCTTTGCCACGGTTTCACGAATTCCTTAATACTCAATAAAATTTAAAATTCCAATCCGGAAAAAAAAGATAAATTCCATCTCTGTTTTTATTTACTTTTGAAGTAATTTTCAGCGCACTCATTCTATTTATTTTTTTTTTGGTAAACTTTTTTTTTATTAAAAAAAAAAAGCTTCCTGGCGCCCGTTTTGTTTAAAAGTAAGTACCTACCCTGTAAGTATTTATTTTTAAACAAATAAATCCCAATCCTTTTTTTTACAAATCTAATTAGTCGTGAAAACTTCCCTTTTTATCATATTCAACACCCACCCCCCTAAATCTGAGCTAGTCGGAAGAGGTAGCAAAAAAAACATTGCTGCAGTTATCGCATTTATTCTTCTCTTTCTTTCAACATAATCTACAATTTGACATTTCTTATTTATTTCGAACTATCTTCTCGGTCGCGTCGGTTGCGCAAATCTCTTTAATCATTAATTGTTTACTTTTTTATTATATTGCATTTGATTTGGATTCGATTAAATCCTAAGTTACCGCGGTTTGATAGTACGCTTATCATCCTAAAGTTAAATAAATAAAGTCATCTTTTTTTGTAGATTATACGGGAGAATAAATTGTGATAAATTGGCACCCGAACGTGTGGGTCTTTGAAAAAGAAGAAGTTGTCTGATCTTGTGTGCTGTTGCTGTTTGCTGTTATTGGTTTTTATTTTTAAAATTGGTTTCGCGTTCCTTTTGCTTTTGAATTTTAATAATTTGTTTATAAGATTTACTAAAGTGTTTTTTTTCCTAGGTGAAGTGTTCCATTAAAGATAGTTAAAAAGGCGACATTGCAGTGAGGAGTCTTTGGTGTGAATTTTAATTGCGGGGTAGAGAGAGGAGCTCCTACCAATTGTTATTATTACAGTTTAACGAGGTGAAATTTTTCTATTTTATTATTTTTATATACCTACATACCTACATTCATTTATATATACTTACGTTTCTTAAACGCATAATTCATATTTCATATATATTTCTTTTTTATTGTTGATCTTTTTTTTTTGCGTATATACTTGCATACATACCTATATATTCTTTTTTTGCATTCAATCATACATAGAATTAACATTCAATAATTCTTCTCAGTCGTTTTTTTTTTTTTTTTTTTTCTCTCTGAGAAAATAATTCCCGTTTCGTTATCTTTTTCTCAAAAAGGTAACATAAAGGTCCCTTATTGGAATCGCGTTTTTTTCGAATATTTTATTTTGAAAATTCGATTTAATTTTTTTTTGTTAATTTGTTTTTTAGATTATTTGAGGAAATATTTTTGAGCCAATTTAATTAAGAAAGTAAATATTTTAGGGTTGCCAACTGTTTGTTTTTCTGGGATAATGTTTTTTGTTTTTGTCTAATCTTTTTCTCAGTGCCTTAGACAAAGGTATTATTATAAATTTTAAATTATCACCAAATATATAGGCGACTAGAATAGGGTTGCCAACCAGTTTTAATTAGGTTTTTTTTTTTTTTAAAACATATTTTTTTTATTAGTTTCTTTTGTCTTTCAAATTTTATATTTCCTTAGATTTTAAATCTTATTCAGAAGCTTAGTTTTTTTTATTTTTAAGAAATTGATTAAAAAAAATATATTATAATGAATATAGGTAGATTATCGCAAGATGAGCTTGCTTATGAAGTTCAAATTAGAGGCTTGAAAGTGGACACAGTAGATATGATGAGAAAAACTTTAAGGTCTTCACGACTACTAGTTAGGCAGGAGTCATTAGAAAGAGTTTACCCGTTCACTTTCGAGGAAGATCGTGATGCCATTAAGGCACAGATCGACGAGATTAAGGTTTTACTGAAAGATCCACCTAAAAATCCAAAATCTTCAGAATATACGAAGATTAGTACAAAAATAGAATGGAGCATAGCGCGTCTAGGTAGAACCTCATGTGCTGATGAAGAGCAAGAAGAAGAGATTAGTGCTCTTAGAAGCGAACTTTTAATTTTATTAGGTGACCTTTCAGGAGATAGTGAAAATAGCGATTTCGAGGAGATGTCTCCTAAAAAGAAGACTCCCACCAAAGGAGCAACTCAAATTAAAAGACCAGCTAATCACATAGTCGATGTCAGTCCGTCAGTTCAACCAAGTGTTTCAAATAAAACAAAAACATTATCAAGACAGTCAGAAACAGTTATAGTAGAACCTGAAAACATTATAGGTAGAGAAGCAGTTAGTGAGTTAGCAGTACCAACTCAGATTAGTGATAATTTAGGCACTCAATATCGTTGTACTGAACGAGTTGGAAAGTGGGGTGTTAAATTTACTGGAGAATCGGATAGTGCGTCAGTAAATTCGTTTTTAGAACGTGTCGAGGAACTTCGTATTGCGAATGGTGTTCCAGACACACATCTTTTTAGGTCAGCTACTGAGTTTTTGTCAGGCAGGGCCCTTATCTGGTTTAGAACTGTAAGAGAAGATATAGTTAGTTGGGAAGAGTTAGTTAAAGAATTGAAAGCCAAATTCTTACCAGCAAATTACGATGACCTTCTCTTAGAGGAGATTAATCGTCGTACGCAAGGTAAGGATGAGTCTTTTGGTGCTTATCTGGCTGTTATGAGAACCTTGTTTAGAAGATTGTCTGAACCATTATCTGAGGGAAGAAAACTTACAATTCTTAAAAAGAACGTCGATCCATTTTTCCAAAAGCAAATTGCTTGTTCGAAACCAAGTTCAGTCAAAGAGCTTGCTTTGCTTGGAAGAGAAATGGATTCTCTTAAAGTAAATGTGGAATCATTTACACCTCCTTCCAGAGGCAAAAACTTGCTAGAACCAGAGTGTGGTTATCGTCCGAGCTCGACAACACAACATCGAGTTGCGGTTGTGAATCCTGCTCCAGATAATCCCCCTCCACCTCAACCCCGTCGTGTTATTAGATGTTTTAATTGTAATCGGGAAGGTCATTTCTCTAGTTCTTGTTCTGCTCCTAGGCGATGTTTTGGATGTGGTGCAGTAGGCGTTTCTCGCAATAATTGTCGACGTTGTTCGGGAAATGGGCAACGGACTCTCGGATCAGCAGGACGAGAGATCCGCAGAAATTAGTTAGGTCGCCTGCTGGCGACCAGTTGGTGAATCAAGTTGTAGTGTGCCACTACATGCGACCTAAACAAGCACCCTTACTTTTCTCATATCGATTTCCATTCTCATGCGATCGCATACAATTACTTGTCCAGTATTCGTTTTCCTTGTACTTGTCAACCGATCCACTTATCCAATATACAAAATGATGTACAAATGCAGTGAGCCCAAAACGAACCCATTCATAATTATGACACAGGAACATTTAATTTGTTCTATGCCTGGTATGTATCCGCTATATATATAGATATATGCAGATACACACTCATCAGGCCTGTGCATGACTAATGACTGTGGATATCGACAGGCATAGCGGCCGGCAAACTGTTATCACTTACGTTGCAATATTATTATTGTCGCTCGTTGAACATTGGGTATCGATATAGCTTTGACTATATGAACCAAAACAATTCAACTAAGAGCCAACGTAAAGTGCATGATAACAAATGTCAAGGGTGTATGACCGCATGCATAAACTGTTAAACTTTATGTGGGGCAAATCATTGCAACATCGATTTTGGATATAGGTGTCGATTGACATAGAGCAGGATTATGATGAGGACGCACTTTTCATATGAATATTGAAAAGTGCCGAATTGCTTGCGTTCATGGTGGGGATGCAAATCGATGGACAAAATTAGTATAAAAGGAGTAGGATGATTAGGAATAAAGCAGAGTTAATTCATACATCAAATAAGATCGCAGCATATGCATTGAGACAGCGGGTCTTATTTGATATTAAATAATAAATACTTACAAAACACTGAGGTCGCAGCCTAGCATTGAGACAGCGGGCCTCCTTGTTTAATAAAATTTTATCCAACATAAAAAGTATTTTAACTCTCCCCGTACAACTCTTCTCCTTTGTCGAAAAGGAAAGCACGGTTGCGAGCGGGTCATTACATGGTGGCAGCGGTGGGATCCCCTTTAAAAAGTGATCTCCTACCAAAACAGAAGACCGATCTTCTGAGGCGTGCTGGGGCTACACACCAGCAAAAAAGTTAAAGTAAAAAGTGAAAAAAAAAAATAATAATAAAGAAAAAAAAAAAAAAAAGAAGTGAAAGTAAAAGAAAAAAAAATAAATAATTTTTCCTGTGAAGTGTTAGAAGTCCTACAAGAGTAAGACCTTGCTAGCTGTAGAGCTTAAGCATTTGGCAGACAGTAGGCAGTGAAATTAAAAGACCAGGTGGACAATACCAACTCTAGAGCGTGAAGCTTGCCTGGCATCACCAAAATCAGCAACAACAACGGCAACAACAACAATAACAACAACAACAACAACAACAACAACAACTAAAAGCAGAAAGTTATTTAAGTAAGAATTTAAAAAAAAAAAAAAACAAATATATATATTTTTTGGGACATCTTTCTTCCTCCCCTCCCCCAAATAAATTTTTTTTTCTCTCCTTCAAAATTGTTAGTACACGACAAAACCTAAAACGGTTAGAAAATTTTCGTTTTCTTCCCTTTAATCTAACAAAATCCGAAGCAATGGCTTTTCAGGTCAATATTAGTGACATTTTCAATATAGTGCCCACTTTCAATGGTGACCCTAGTGAATTAAATAAATTCATCGCATGTGGGAACATCTTGTTCTCGTCATGTAAAAAAGAGGAACATACAACATTCCTCGAAATCATAAAAACTAGGCTACAAGGTCCGGCTTTCGAACTAATACAGTTCAATTCCTTCACAAAGTGGAGTGAATTAGTGGTTAAATTAGAGGAAGAATACAAAGAAACTAAGACTCGTTTTGTTGCCCAAAGTGAACTTCTGGCGACTCAACAAAACGCCAAAGAGTCAGTTAAGGAATTTGGGGAAAAAATATCAAAACGATTAACCTCCCTTAACTCGGCAACATTTTCAGATACTAGTGATGCCTCCATCAGGAAGTACCTGGTTAACGAGAATGAAAAACTGGCGATTCAAACATTTGAGGATGGTCTCTTGAATCCAAACTTACGTTTGATGGTTCAAGCTCACGGCGAAAAGAGCTTGAAAAATTTAATAACTTTCGCAGAAAACCATGCTGCAAGAATAGATAGGCAGATGCCTACCTATAGAAATAAACCCCCCTTACAGCCAAATTCAACCTCAAACTTTTCCTTCCGACCCACCTGTCAAATTTGCGGGATCTTGGGACATTCTGCTCAAACCTGTTACCGCAACAAGACCTTACCACACATTACCACAAAAACAGAAGTTGTGAAATGCAACTATTGCAAGAAAAATTATCATACGGAAAGTGAGTGTAGGCTTCGAAAACAACACTCAGAAACAAACCAGAATAATAAAAATCAATTTAAAGGTAATTCAACTCATGAATTACGACATTATTGTTCTTGGAGATCTGGTGAGGATTTTCATCCTCACAATTCGGGAAACGACAAAGCTCGGGAGGAAGCAACGGGTCATCCTTCCCGACTAGATCTGAATGCCGACCCGCAACAATGAGTATAAAAAGCCTGTCTGTTTCCCTTTGCCCAGAGTTTCATGAGCCGGTAATCCGAATTCAATTCCAGCCATCAGACAAAACTTACTCCACCTTCCTAATAGACACTGGGGCAGATGTAAGTTTGTACAAAAACGAACTTGAGGCAAATGTGAATCCAGAAAAAAGGTGCGCCATATCCTCAATTTCTGGTGACTCAGTCTTTACCCTGGGAGAAATAACAGGTTCTTTCATAATTAACCAAGAACAAAATCTTTCTTTAAAACACCCTTTTCAACTCCTTACTGCAAGTATAAATTTAAAGTATGATGGTATTTTAGGTAATGATTTCCTTGCCAAATACAAATGCCAGTTAAATTACAAAAAACAAGTTTTAGAAATAAATGAAATTAATTTTAGCAAAAATGTTGGTAACCTTGTAATTGGAAATAATAATCAAAAAGCTACCCCTCTCGAGGCGGTGCCTACGGGCAATGATTTTGAAATTGAAGGTAGTGGTATTAAAACCACAAGCGAAACCTTTAATTCAAACAAGCTTAAAATGAATATTGACTCTGATAACAAAGAATCACCCGCATCTTCAAACAAACAAATGAAAAAAATAAATTCCGATACAACCATTAAGACTTTAGAAAACGACAGCCAAAAAGGCAAAGAAACTGAAGCAGATATAAATAAAAGTAAGACTTTAGAGAACGACAGCCAAAAGAGCAAAGAAATTAAAGCAAATATAAATAAAGGTAAGACTTCAGAGAACGACAGCCAAAGAAGCAAAGAAACTGGAGCAGTAATCAATACAGATGCAGCAATTTGTAAGACTATATCAGGAAACAATTCTGGTGATAAAAATATTTATTTACATCTTCCACCTCGTAGTCAAAAAATGGTGGAAATTTCATTTGAAGGAAGAAATAAAAAACTTGTGGACATTGTGATCGAGAAAAAACAAATTTGCCCAGGGGTGTATGTAGGTGAAACTATCGTTAAACCTGAAAAAAATAAAATAAAAATTTTATTAATGAACACTTTAGAAGAAAAACAAAATCTTCATCCGAACGACCTAAATTTAAAATGGGATACCCTTGATAACTATAATATTATTTCAGCTGATAATCATATAGATCACTTGGAGAAGAGACTATCAGATCTACAAACAATTATAAAACTGGACCATTGCAATCAAGAGGAACAACAATCAATATTGAACATCTGTAGAGAATTCAATGATTTGTTCTTCCTTAAAGGTGACCACCTTACCTACACCAATGCGATGGAACATAAAATAATAACCAACGATAGTAAGCCCCAATTATTCTTAAAACCATACAGGCTTCCCGAAAGTCAGAAGCAAGAAATTCACAAGCAGGTAAACGAAATGATTGATGATTCAATTATACAACCTAGCTTCAGTCTCTGGAACTCACCTCTCCTCTTGGTTCCGAAAAAATCTGGTAACGATGGCGAAAAAAAATGGAGAGTAGTCGTAGACTTCAGAAAATTAAATGAACAAACAATCGGAGATGCATACCCATTGCCAAATATCACAGACATTTTCGACCAGCTAGGTCAGGCAAAATATTTCAGCACTCTTGATTTAGCCAAAGGGTTTCACCAAATATTGGTAGCCGAAGCTGATAAAGAAAAAACCGCGTTCAGCACTCCATTTGGTCACTATGAATATAACCGAATGCCATTTGGTTTGAAAAACGCCCCTGCTACGTTCCAACGCCTCATGAATAATGTTCTCATGGGACTGCAGGGTATCGAATGTTTTGTTTATGTAGATGACATCGTCATTTATGGGTATGATCTTGATAGTCACAACCGAAAGCTCGTTAACATTCTGAAACGTCTAAGGAAGCATAATTTGAAACTCCAACCAGAAAAGTGTAACTTTCTAAAAAAAGAATTAATTTACTTGGGGCATATTATTTCAGAAGAAGGAATCAAGCCTGATCCCGAAAAAATCAAGGCAGTTAGAACATTCCCCGTGCCCAAAAAGCCAAAAGATGTTAAATCATTTTTAGGTTTCGTGGGATACTATCGAAAGTTCATTCCCAATTTTGCAAATTTATCCAAACCAATGACAAAACTTTTACGAAAAGACGCTATCTTTAAATGGGATGCCTTCTGCGACGAATCTTTCAGAAGTTTGAAACAAAAAATTATAGAACCTCCCATACTTTCTTATCCTGACTTTTCTAAAGAATTCATTGTTACTACTGACGCTAGCGATATAGCTTTAGGGGCGGTTCTTTCTCAAGGTCAGATTGGACACGATAAACCAATTTCATTTATAAGTCGAACCCTCAATGATCAAGAAACAAGATACACAACGTCTGAAAAGGAGTTGTTAGCAATTGTGTATGCACTTAAACAGTTTCGACCATATATCTATGGACGAAAGTTCACTATTTACACAGACCATAACAACTTACTATGGTTAATTGGACAAAAAAACCCCACATCCAGATTTTTACGATGGCGCATCTTGATGGAAGAATACGACTTCAACATTATTCACAAACAAGGCAAATGTAATGTCATCGCAGACGCTCTCAGTAGGGTAAAAATTAACAACGACAGTAAGGTACTGGTGACAACCCGCAACCAAGCTAGAAATCAAGTAAGCCAAGTAAATACACAAGATGATGAGGTAGAAAATATAGAAGTCTTGTCAAGCTTCACTCTTGTGGAAAATAATGGATCAATTTTTGACAACAAAACAACTAAAATTAAAGTAATAATTTTACCAATAATAGTATCAGTAGACGAAGAATTTTTACAAAATAAATTTCCAAGTTTTAATAAACCAGAGATAGGAGAATTTTACACACTTTCACATAATAATGAAACACTCTTTATATCTACTTTACCCATCCCAATCAGAACTGACAAAGATATGAAAATAATTAAAACATTTCTCACTTCGGTTAGCGAACTTAATACTGATGAACAGTCAATCGGATTTTCGTTACCCCACATGGAAACTGAATCAAAAATTAAATTAAAAACAATTTTAACACAAATTTTTCAAAATCAAAACAAGGTCGTTTACGTTTTTACCAATGAAAAGATATTTTTAGATAATACCGAGTCCATAAAAAAGGTACTTTATGAATTCCATGACTCCCCTCTCGGAGGTCACCAAGGCATAACAAGGACTATAAAGAAAATTAAGCAACAATATTATTGGCCAACAATGAACAATGACATAAAAAACTATATACTACAATGTAAATCCTGTCAGACAAACAAGTTAATTCAGAATCCCCGAGTTCCCATGAAGATTACTACAACAAGCTCAACTCCGTTCGAAAGAGTAGCTTTAGATATTGTAGGGCCTCTTCCCATTAGTTACGAGAACCATAAATATCTCCTTACCTTCCAAGATGACCTGACCAAATTTACTGAGGCTATACCACTAGAAAATGCAGAAGCCTCTACAGTAGCTAGGGAGTTTGTCGAAAAAATTTTATGTCGCTTTGGATTTCCTGAAGCACTCCTAACGGATCAAGGCACGAACTTTCTCAGCCAATTGTTCAAGGAAGTTTGCAAACTTCTCAAAATAAAGAAAATTCAAACTACCCCATACCACCCTCAAACTAATGGTGCACTTGAACGTAGCCACCGCACACTAGCCGAATATCTAAGGCATTATGTGAATCGCGATCCCCTTTCATGGAACACATGGATCCCATACGCTATTTTTGTGTTCAACACAACCCCACATAGCAGCACTGGCTATACGCCACACCAACTATTGTACGGTTATCCGGCCAGGATTCCAGCTATTCTTGAAAGAAATCCGCAACCTACCTATAATTATGAAAATTACTACAACGAACTAAAGTCCCGATTACAGCACGGATTCCATATTGCCAGGGAGACTTTAGTATGTAATAAAGAAAAGTCAAAAAAATATTATGACAAGAATTCAAAACCAAAAACATTTAATGTAGGAGACAAAGTTCTTATCAAAAACCATACAAGAAAAAACAAATTCTCTTCTCTATGGGAAGGACTATTTGAAATAACAAAAATTATTTCCGACGAAACAACGGGAATAACTATAAGAAACAAAACAAAAATAGTACACAATAATGATCTGAAGCCCTTCATAGAATGATACCAAACCTACAAAGTGAAAAATGAACCAAAACCCATTGCTTCGGATATTAAACTAGGAAGACATCAAATCAAAGAAAACGACCAAATAGAAACTGAAATACAACTCCATGACAAAAACTCCCAAAAATCCTCAACTAAGATACCATAGTAGAAACGAATTTTAATTCAAAACTTGAACCCTCTCCAAAATTTGTCCTACGCCAATATCCCAAGTAACCAATAAAATATATATACATAAATATAAGATTGTTAAAAAAAAAAAAAAAAAAATTTTATTAATATAAAACTTCATGTTAAAAAATTTTTAAGATAAATATTTTAAATTTTTCAAATTTAAACCTATATGGTACATACAAAAAAAAACAAAAAAACAACCTACAAAAAAAAAAAAACCTACAATGCATTTAAAAAAAAAAAAAAAATGTAATCCTTTCATCTTTTCGCAACTTACATACATATTCTATAAATTAATAATAATTTCTAAAAATGTTCAATATTTTACTTTCTGATAACTTATATGTACACTTGTATAAATCGTAAACTATTAATTAGCACGATAATATTATAAATAAGTATTATTGCATACATTACCAAAATATCTTCACTAAACTACCAATAAATCAAAAACAATTTGCTTTATATAACGAAAAAAAAAAAAAAAAAAAAAAAAAAAAAAAAAAAAAAAAAAAGGTCGATATCTACAAATAAACAAACATGTATATATTTACAAACAAATAATCAAAAAAAAAATATATATATAATGAATGTACACTATACACTAGAAAAAAATATATATGTTATTTTAAATGTAACCTTTTCATCCTACTGCTTCTTTTGCAGAAAATTCACCTCTTCAAGGTATAATTTTCTTTCTTCAAGGGGGGCGGGATGTAGTGTGCCACTACATGCGACCTAAACAAGCACCCTTACTTTTCTCATATCGATTTCCATTCTCATGCGATCGCATACAATTACTTGTCCAGTATTCGTTTTCCTTGTACTTGTCAACCGATCCACTTATCCAATATACAAAATGATGTACAAATGCAGTGAGCCCAAAACGAACCCATTCATAATTATGACACAGGAACATTTAATTTGTTCTATGCCTGGTATGTATCCGCTATATATATAGATATATGCAGATACACACTCATCAGGCCTGTGCATGACTAATGACTGTGGATATCGACAGGCATAGCGGCCGGCAAACTGTTATCACTTACGTTGCAATATTATTATTGTCGCTCGTTGAACATTGGGTATCGATATAGCTTTGACTATATGAACCAAAACAATTCAACTAAGAGCCAACGTAAAGTGCATGATAACAAATGTCAAGGGTGTATGACCGCATGCATAAACTGTTAAACTTTATGTGGGGCAAATCATTGCAACATCGATTTTGGATATAGGTGTCGATTGACATAGAGCAGGATTATGATGAGGACGCACTTTTCATATGAATATTGAAAAGTGCCGAATTGCTTGCGTTCATGGTGGGGATGCAAATCGATGGACAAAATTAGTATAAAAGGAGTAGGATGATTAGGAATAAAGCAGAGTTAATTCATACATCAAATAAGATCGCAGCATATGCATTGAGACAGCGGGTCTTATTTGATATTAAATAATAAATACTTACAAAACACTGAGGTCGCAGCCTAGCATTGAGACAGCGGGCCTCCTTGTTTAATAAAATTTTATCCAACATAAAAAGTATTTTAACTCTCCCCGTACAACTCTTCTCCTTTGTCGAAAAGGAAAGCACGGTTGCGAGCGGGTCATTACAAAGTTCAGTTAGGTTTTACTTTGGCAACATTAGGTAGGGACATTAGACCATTCTTGGGGGTAAAAATTTATGGGGTAAAAATTTTAGGATTGTTAGATTCTGGTGCTTCACGTACCATAGTGGGGGGTGACGGATGGAAAATTTTAGTAGAATTAGGTCTTACATTAGAATCATCTAAAATTGGCTCAGTATCTTTAGTGGATGGAACAGGAGTAGTTGTTGCAGGTTCTATAAATATTCCAATAGAAATTGAGAGCAAGTCTCTTCTGTTAGAATGCTTGGTTATTCCAAGTTTACCACATCATTTGATCTTGGGTGCAGATTTTTGGGCGCTTTCGGGTATAGTTCCGGATTTAAGGTCGGGTATGTGGAGATTTTCTGATACAGAAAGATTAGCTTCTATAACGGAAATGGGTATGATTAGAGAAAAATCTGATCTAAATGAAATTGAAGGGAAAAAGTTAGAATGGTGTTGGAAGAACTTTTTCAGAATATGAGTGATGGATTGGGTTGTACGAATTTAGTAAAACATAAAATAAGAACATCCGCAGAACCAATTAAGCAGAGATATTATCCGGTTTCACCGGCCATTCAAAATCACATAGATAAAGAGTTAAAGGATATGTTAGAAGCTGGGGTAATAGAAAAGTCAAAGAGTCCTTGGGCCTCTCCCATTTTGTTGGTTAAGAAAAAAGACGGTACATTCCGGTTTTGTGTAGATTATAGGAAATTAAATGCTGTTACTGATAGAGATGCTTATCATCTTCCATTTATAACAGCGATTTTGGACAAGCTTCGTAATGCGAAATACTTGTCTTCATTAGAAGTCTGCCTATTGGCAAATTCCAATGGAAGAGGAATCTAGAAAATACACTGCCTTTACCGTGCCGGATAGAGGTCTGTATCAATTTTTGAGGATGCCATTCGGGTTGCATAATTCGCCAGCTACATGGCAAAGATTTATAGGTGAAGTTTTAGGTCCCGAGTTAGAACCATACGTTTTTGTGTATTTAGATGACATTATCATTGTCACTGATTCCTTTGAGAAACATTTAGAAATTTTGAAAGAAGTTTTTGAACGGTTGAGAGTAGCAGGTTTAAAAGTAGGTAGGGAAAAATGTAATTTTTGTAGACCGTCTTTGAAGTTTTTAGGATATGTTATAGACAGAAATGGACTTCACGTCGATCCAGAAAAAGTTCAAAGCATGTTGAACATTCCAACACCCAAAAATGTAAAACAAGTTAGGAGTTTTGTCGGCACTATATCCTGGTACAGGAGATTCGTACCAAATTTTGCATTTTTAGTCAGGCCACTTACAGATCTTTTAAAGAAGAGTAAGAAATTTGAATGGACTCTTGAGTGTGAAGATAGCTTTAAAAAAGCCAAAGAATGTTTGGTTACGGCACCGATTCTGACATGTCCGGATTTTTCAAGACCGTTTATTGTTCAAACAGACGCGGGTGACTATGGAATCGGGGCCGTACTTTCTCAAAATTTTGAAGAGGGGGAAAAAGCAATATGCTATATAAGTAAGTCTTTAAACCGATCTGAAAGAAACTATTCCACAACGGAAAAGGAATGCTTGGCCGTGCTATGGGCAATTGAAAAGTTACGCCCGTATGTCGAAGGCGTTCGGTTTACGGTCGTGACGGATCACTACTCGTTAGTTTGGTTAAGTAATCTGAAAGATCCGCAGGGTAGGCTAGCTCGTTGGGCCATTCGGCTTCAACAATTCGACTTCAAGATCATTCATAGAAAAGGAAAAGAACATGTTATACCTGACATGTTATCGAGGGGGGTTCCAGCAATTGCTGCAATTTCGGAAGCGGAATCAGACCCTTGGGTGATCAAAATGATGTCATTAGTAGAAAAGAATCCTTTAATATACCCTTCTTGGAGAGTAGAAAATGGTCGGCTTTATAAACATGTTAAAGCTAATCATATAGTAGTTCATGAAGATAGAGAAGAATGGAAATTAGTGATAGGGAAAAGTAATAGGTTAGAAATTTTAAACGAATGTCATGATAATCCTCTAGCCGGACACATGGGGGTGCGTAAAACTTTTTGTCGAGTAGCTGAGAAATATTATTGGCCAAAGATGAGGGGGGATATAACTAGATACGTTAGAAATTGTTAAACATGCCAACAAGTGAAGCCTGTGAACGATAAACCAGCTGGTCTTATGACGGAAGGGGTAGGAAATTCGAAACCTTGGGAAATGATCTGCGTGGACTTGGTGGGTCCTCTTCCAAAATCTTCGAGGGGTTATATATACATTTTAACTGTGGTCGATTATTTTACAAAGTTCCCTTTATTATTTGCGTTACGTTCTGCGACTGCCAAGGCAGTTTGCAAAGAATTAGAGGATAATGTTTTCCTGTTGTTTGGAGTACCGAAGTGGATCGTCTGTGACAACGGTCCCCAGTTTCGTAGCAAGGAACTGAAAACGCTGTGCGAAGCGTACGCGTCACAAATTAGGTATACTGCGCATTACCATCCGCAAGCAAATCCTGCGGAGCGCATTAATCAAATAAATAAAACAACTCTCCGAGCATATGTATCTGAGAATCACAGAATTTGGGATACGCAGCTGGCAAAGGTTGCCTGTGCAATTCGAACTTCTTCTCATGACGTGTTAGGTATATCTCCATATTTTGCAAACTTTGGTAGAAACATGTCAACTAGTGGACGTGATATTAGATTTAGAGATAGTGATAGCGAAAGTGATAGAGTCCAACAGGAGGTAGATTTATGTGCACAATTTAGGAAGCTACAGTTAGACATAGCTAAGAAAATAGGCGCAGCAACCAAGAAGTCAGCGCAACATTATAACCTTCGCAAGAGAGATATTCAATATCATCCTGGTGAACTTGTTTGGAGGAGAAATTTTGTACTCTCCGATGCTGCGAACTATTACGCTGCAAAATTTTCACCTAAATTTGTCGGTCCTTTTCGGATATGTAAACGGCTGTCACCTTGGACATATGCCTTAATAGATGATAAAAATAAAGATCGTTGAACTTGGAACGTAAAAGACCTCAAACCGTATTATGATGAGGACGTCGGTAATTGAACTTTAAGCCTTTAAGTTTTTTTGTATAGCTTACCTTAATTGATTTGTTTTTTTTTAACTTTTACTATTTTATAAATTAATTAACTTAGTTTTTGGAAAAGGCATATGTTTTTGGAAAACGTTAGCGGTTCGATTTTGTAATTTGGTTTAAAAAAAAAAAAAATAATTGATAAAAGAGAACAGTAATTTTTTTTGTATAGAATCGGTATAGTTTTTATTTCTAAGAAAAGAAAAGTCATGTTATTGCGGTTGGCATCTTTGCTTTCAATTTTTGATGGAAATTCCTCTGTTGTTTTGTTAACCGTAGGAAATGGTTTACGTTTCTACGAAATGTAAGCACATTTCCAGGGAGGTAAGGGTGGAGTTTGTTACGGTAAAATTTACCGCAACAAAAGTCAGCCTTTGGCTTACCTTTTCCTTATTAATCATTCTTTTTTACGTTGCGGCTGCATGATTTTGAGAGAGTTGAGGGCAACCATAGTTCCATCAGCTATCGGTGTACTGACTCAAAATTATGCAAAACCAACAACAGCAGGAGGAGGTTCATTCAGATGATGTAATAATATATTAAATAACATGAAGACCAGAGCCAGCAGATATACCACCAGCTTAAAAATTTCATAAATTTGATTTTGCTCTTTATTTTGATTTTGTATAATCATTTATATTTTAAACCTTAATAGTTCTATTAATTTGAGAAGAAAATGTTTTATAATTTTTAAATTGAACTTAGTCTAAAAACTGAAAGATCGCTAGGTTTCATTCTTTAGAAAAATATACGACAATCATTTATCGACAGGTACCTATATATTTATTTTGTTTAAATTGTACTCCTATAAAGTACGAACTTATCCTTTCTGCTTTAGTATTTTTTTTGTAGTATAAAATTTCCTTTTTGGAGAGTTGTTCCTTTTAACGAAAAAATTGTAAAAAGTTGCTGAACACATTCATTCAGACGTGAGAGCTGAGAAATTTCTCTGACCAAGAGTTCTCAGTAAATAAGGCAAAAAGAAAGAGACAACACAGTTGCAAGTCAACCATGGTAACTCAGCTCAGCCTATTGGCGCGATGGAGTAAGCTAGCCCATGACCGACGAGCACTGTGAAGTTGAATATGGTCCAAAAAGAAAGAGAAAACCTCTGCTGAATGAGTGGAAGTTGAAACTGGGATTGGGACTTCTTGGTTAGCTATCAAACTGAAAGGAAGCAAAATTCCGAGTGAGAGAAATTAAATTTCTTTAATTGATTTTTAATTTAAAAGATTTTTACGGCACTATTCTGTGCGATAATTTAAATTAAAGTGAAACATAAGTGGCAGCGGAGGGCTACCACTTTGTAGAAAATTAATTTATATTTTTAGTTGTGTCAGAAAGGGGCACAAAGTTTATTTTGGCTGTGTCAGAAAGGGGCACGTAAAGGAGAAAGGAGCTAAGTATTTCTATTTTATATTTTATTAATTTGTTTAAGAAATTGTTCAATTTTGGAAATTGAACAGTTTCCCAAAAGTGATATATTTGTCGATAGATTTTTTTTGTTAGTTCCGGAAGTTGCGGAACATTTCACTGTTCTTGTTTACCGAAATTTATCGGTTGTTTTGGCCTTACGGCAATTTTTCAGTTGGTAGATTGTTTCAATAATTTATTGTTTAATTTAAATCCTGTTTCTTTTATTACATAATTCTCTATTGTTAATTTTAATTGCTGAAAAAAATTTCGTGTTTTAATCCAGGCTTTGCCACGGTTTCACGAATTCCTTAATACTCAATAAAATTTAAAATTCCAATCCGGAAAAAAAAAGATAAATTCCATCTCTGTTTTTATTTACTTTTGAAGTAATTTTCAGCGCACTCATTCTATTTATTTTTTTTTGGTAAACTTTTTTTTTTATTAAATGGAGGAATGCAACTGGCTATTTCAATTGAACACTGTTCATAGAAGAAACGGTAAGATAACGTTTAACAAGAAACATTACGACGGTGTTCTAAGGAAACAAAAGTTTCAGCAATGGATATGTCTCCAATCAGTTTAAGGGCTCTTTTTTGAATTCTATCTAATATATTCAATTGAGTTTTAGGAGCACCTGCCCAGATATGAAAGTTGTATTCAAGTTTTGAGCGAATGTATGCCTAATAAACTGTAGCCGAAGAGCAGGGATGTAATCTGGGAACGAATCGAAACAATTCAATGGATTAGAAGTTTCAGACAAGAGGTCATTGATAAATATCAGGAAGAGAGTCGGAGACAAAACGGAGCCTTGGGGCACACCAGCATTTATTTTTTGTAAATCAGATTTAAAACCATCCAAAACAGCTTGAATTGAACGGTCTGAAAGGTAATTTCGAATCCATCGAAGAAGAGACTCATCGATACCAAATGCACGCATGTTCGATATGAGAGCTTCATGCCAAACTCTATCAAATGCTTTTCAAATATCAAGCGCAATAACCTTGGTTTCACCAAACTGGTGTAAGGATTGGTTTCGGTGAGATATGCCATCAGATCACCAGTGGACCTATTGCTACGAAAGCCGTACTGCCGGTCATTAAGAAGCTTTCGTTCTTCAAGATAATTCTTTAGCTGTTTATTAATCAGCGTTTCCATGACCTTAGAAAGAAGGGACGTAAGTGCAATTGGTCGGTAATTTGAGGGGGAGGAGGACTTGTAGTGGCAACGTTTCTAGTCAATAATTTTATAAAACCCAAAGACAGATGGCACCACAGAGAGAAAATTCAGTTGTATTTCTGAACACACTTTTGTTTGTATAAAGTTGGCCAGCCTAGCATTAAGAATTTATAAATGTCATTGGTAAGAAAACCTAAAAAGAATCGAGTGGTAAAAGTTATTAGCTCTCTGTCCTTTATAATAATAAAGAAATATAAATTGTTAATAAAACAAACCCAAGTGTTTTTAATTAACAATATTGGTGACCCCAACGTCGCTCATAAAGCGATATTAATTTTTTCCAAAAAAAAAAAGAAGCAAAACTCACGACGATTGTAAAAAAATTGTGTGCGTTGAATATAGCGGATCGTTCAAGCACCGCTACAGGAACTGAGATCCACGCTATATAATTTTTTTGAGTGGCACATAGCGGATCATTAAAACACCGCAAAAAATTGCACACTCACAAATTAAAATTATTGGAAATTCAGTAAGAATTTTGTATCGCCACGGCAAAAAAGAAAAGTGCGATTATCAGTGTTTGCCAGTTGTTACGGTTGTGGCACACTACCGTTTTATATCAACTACGCCACCACCTTCAAGATTTTTTTGTGTGGCATAGTACAGTTGAGAAAACCACGCTAAAATTTTTTGACAAAAAATACCAATAAATTATCGAAGCATTCTCAAAGCCACCTCAGCCACGCAATATACAATTTTGTGGCACCATCAACTCCTGCGAAACTATTTTCGCTGCGCTGCCAGGGTCCAACACCCGCCACGAAAAGTTTTTTTTTGCACAATTCGTTGCACGAGCCAAGCGACCACGATCCGCATTCGACAAACAAATTTCGCTGCCCCGTCGCCCAAAAGCACCAGTGCTACGCAGAGTTGCACGCAGAAAGGTCTCCACCAACCACGATTGCCACCAAAATTCACAGAGCCGCCACCGCCACGTCGAAAAAATTTTTTTTGCATTCACCATCGTCAAAAGAAGCCACCACGATTCCACGTTCCACGATCGACCACCGCTGTACAGTTCTCCATCAACATCCCAAATTCTGTTTGCGAATCAAAACAGTCTCGTCGAGTTAAAACCGGCCATTTCATCAAATGTCCATTAAGACAGCAACGAACATTCTGCAGCACATTACGACATCATCAAGGACAGCAAAGCCAACATTTTCAACAATCTACAAGAACTTCAATCAACACCCTCAGTCAAGTCAGAGACCACCTGAACATAGGAACGTAAAACAAGTAACTTGTAACTTATCCAAAATTGATTTAAATTATTGTAGAAACTATATATTACAACATTTCAATATTAACCAACAATTTAGTTAAGATAACATTTTTTTGTTTCAAAAACTAATAGTTTTAAATTACAATATTGGTTTCCAAGAAACATTTCTATCAGTTCGAGAATTTTAAATAATTAAATTATTTCTTTTCTCAAATCTCATTTGTAAACAAATGAATTCTCTCTCTGGCCCTCTGGACTTAAAATTTATATAAGGGTTTATCATTTTTTTTAAAATATCACTCGAATCGGTTTCACAAAAGCAATTAAAATGACTGATGACAACAATTCTCCAACAACTGCAGCGCAGGCAGACAGGCCAACACCCCCCGCACCCACATCAGGGTTAGTAAACGCGACAAAAATGGACAAAAATGCCTGCAATATGGTTCATTCAGATCCAGTCTCAATTTTTAACTCGAAATATAACTACAGAGCAAACAAAATTTCACTACGTAGTACAAGCCCATGAGAGCTACTGCTGAGTAGAAGTGTGTTTCTGTTTCTGGCGACTAATTCGATCTATTTTCTATAAGAATTTCATTCAAACGTACAAAGTTTTGTTAAAATAAAAGTTCGATAGCCCACTATAACCGATCTCGCGTTTCGCATTTTACACAAAGTAAATTAAAACAATTATCTAAATAAAATAAAATAAAATAGTTGCTACATTTAAACTGTTGCGTGGCTGTGAGGATGGCAATTTACCCGTCTGCTCTGCCTAAAACAAAACAGATGATATGAATTGTTGTTTGACCAAATACAATGAAACAAACTTACTCTGAGGTTCGAGGATTCATGAAATATTGGGGATTCCATCAGTCCCGCGTTGAGAATAATTGGTCCTCTGTTCCAAATGAATCATTTATTTCTGAAAAGAAAAGAGAAAAAGGTTTAAAATATATTCAAAAAGAAAAAAAAGGAAATTATCCACATACTTATACTTCCGAATTTTCACCAAAGAAAATAACATCTTAATGGTTTACATTCCTATCCAAATGTTATTTCAATTTGTTTTCCTTTATTAAAGAAGTAAATTGAATTAACAATCCGATGGAATAAAACCATTAAACATTATTTTATTCAATAATAAAGTAATACTTACCATTAATTTCAGTCCCATCTTCTTCGGTTGACGTGTCGTTTTGATTTTTGTTTTGACAATTCTCACAAAATGTGCAAATAATTTATTGTCTAACGTGTTGTTTCTTTTCTTTGCGCAGGCGAAACTATCTTTGTCCTTTAGAGGGCATTGTTATTGACGCATGCGCAAGAAAAAAAAATTATGAGTGTGGTAGTGAAAATACAAAATGTTTGTATCTAGGTAATATTAGAGTATTATTTAGAGTATTACCAGAAGGGCTTTTGCAATATAGTTAATTAGATAAAAGTAAAGTGTTATAAGCGTGTTAGATAAGATTGATTTGGATTGATAGGGAATAAGATAGATTTGAAGATTATTTATTTTATTAGTAAGTTAGATATTATGAGTTGTATGTTTGTGTGAAGTAGTTTGTGGGTGGATAAGGTGTATACCGTATATCTCAAGGAAAGGGATAAATGATATAACCCAATATTAATTTTTTTTAGGAAGGGGGTGAAATAGTTATCTCCCTCTCAGATATAGAGGTAACTATGTACATGGTTATTAGGATAAAGGCTTGAAATTGTCTTAAGATTTTTCATGGTCATTGTTTAATGGTAAACGACATAGAGGTGATATCAAAGTTTAATAGCCGCCATAATTTTTTTGTTTGAATTAATTTTTAAATAAAATTTTGAACCAAAGGATTTTGTTTGGAATCGAAGGAATAAATTTTCTATTAATACTACACGTATTTAAGAAAAATTTAAAGTGGAAATCAGGTTAGTTGAAAGGTTCAATAAAAATAAAAAGTGATATGTGAGAAAATATGAAATATCTTTGATTATTTTCAGAACAAGGGGATTTCAATAGTGGAGAAAAATCAAACGTTTAGAAATTTAATCGATTTAAAATTGAAGCAGAGGTATGTAGTTTTGATGTGAAATATTTATGCAGATATGTAAGACTAGTAATTTTGATTAGGTTTTAGGTTCATTTTTTTTGGACTAACAAAAATTGCTAGAGTGGCCTAAGCCTCTGCTAGGTTATTTTCCTGAATCATTTGAAGATGCATATTAACAGTGAAGCTATCTTTTTGGAGAAGACTTTCCTTTGTTCTGGATTAACAGAGGAAAAAAGTCTTGAGGATCACATAGACCAACTGCCTTTGTGATTTTTGTATATATATACTCAACGTATATACATATGAATATCTAAGCAAAGGAAATTGAACAAAGGACTTTGTGACGATTGAAAAGGAGATCTTTGCTGGGCAATAATTCAAAGAGAAGAAAAAAAAAACTAAGAAAAGAATCAAAAGAAAAACAAAATTAGTGAAATTAAATTCTCTTAATCAATTTTTTTAATTTTTTTCCATTAACTTTGAATAGAGTAAAATTTTTTGTGAAGTAAGCCAATTTAATAATTACTTGTTTAAATATAATATAAATATACATTGAGTGAGTAAAAAGGAAACCAGTTCTTCGACGTGCTGCCGGCAGAACATCAAAGGATCTGAAGGAAACTGTAAGTTTGGTTTTATATATATATATAAATAAGAATAATAATTGGACAAAAAGGTCCATCAGAGTTTATTATAAAATTTGGTACCTACATTTTTCTTTAATTTTTTTACTATTTAGCTTTAAGAATTGAATTGAAATAGAATATCAGAATTGATTTTTTTTATGAAATTAAAGAAAGAACAAGGGAGAATTTAAATGAAAAGTCTTTTTAATATATTTTTTTTAATGATATTAGAATAAATATAATGGCTTTCTAAATCTTTAGCTAAAGGTGTGTGGAGGCTTGAAAAAGCCGTCCAGAAGCAGATATGGGATTGACGACGTGACATGACTGACACTTCTTCTACTGACTAGTTTGTGACTGGTGAGTCAATTTAGGGGCTTTGAAAGTATTTTCTTTTAAAGATACTTGGTGTGGTGCCCTGACCTTCATCGATTCCATCTGATGAGCGGTCGAGATTTAGTGGAACGTCATCTAAGGGAGATGTAATGAAGTGCGATAGTTAAAGGGTTTTTAGTTAAGGATTTTTTTTAACAAGAAAAGATTAATGAGTTGATATTAGTTTTTTTTTTGTTATTGTTTTTAATGAAATTTAAATCGGTGGTGGGAAATTTTGTTTTATTACTTTTTTTTATTTTAAATTGGTGAAGGGATTTTTAATATATAGTTTTTTTTTATAATTTTTTTAAATATAATTAAATTGCGAATAATAATAAAATAATAAGTAGGTTAGTTAGGTTAGATATAAATTTTTTTTGTCTACGCACTTTTCGTTTCTTTCCCTTGGGTGAAGTTAAGGTCCTTAGATTTACTATTTTCTTCTTCTTTCTTTTAATAATTTTAACGTAGAATCACTATACTATCTTTAACGTAACTTTCTATTCTATTTTTTTTTAATTTTACTTCCTGGCACGATTAATTTTGATTGCTGAGCAGGAGGTATAAGTGGAAGCGGCAAAAACCTACCCCGAAACCGTCGAGCATAGCCGTGTAACGACAAGCGTGCCGCCGCCGCTTTCACTATACCAAAGTACGTCCTCTGGGATTCCTAGCTCGCAACAATGGCGCCCAACGAGACCTATCGGCTTTAGAGGTCCAAGGCAACTCCAAGGAGGTGATTTTCTTTTTGAAGATCATTGCCTTGAACTTGTTTTAACCTACCGCGATTTTTTTTTTATTTTTTTTGATATTTTTTTGATTTTTAAAAATTTTTTTACTTTTCTGTCTCTTGCACAAATCAAGTGAATGCGATCACTTTTGGTAGTGTCACGAATCGAAGACAGCTATCCGATCTTAAGACCTTGAGTCATAGATTTTGTGAGGTAGTCTTATATTCGTGACAACGCTAAAAGTGGAACAGGGTCGTACGGTTTAGAACCTTTTGCTGTCCAAAGAACCAGGTTCAGCTCGGCTCTTCGTGAGGTTTAAGTTCGAGTCCGAAAACCTTGTTTGTGTGGAAGTTAATTTTTGTTTCATTGCCGACCATTTACAAAGCTAAACGCTTGGTTATATGTAGTGGCAATGAGAGAAAGATGAACTGAATCACCCGCTGAATTTCGGGCGGGCCAGTCACAAACTAAATATAGACGACATTTACGAATAACGAGACGACTACCATTCTGTTGAGGGATAGGAAAACTTTGTCAACCTTCACACACCTAAGCGATTATAATCTAATTTCAAATACAATTTTAGAATTTTTTTCTTTTAAACAAAAGATCATTTTTTTATTAAATTCCTTTTTTTTATATACTTTTATATTTTTTTATCTACAATTTTTTTTTATATAATTATATTTTTGCATTGATTTCATTTTTTATTGATATTCTTATTTTTGAATTACATTTTTTTACTATATTTATATCAACATTTTTTGAATTTCTTTACTTTAGATTACAATATTTGATTTATATTGTTTTCTTGGATTTTATTGATTTTTTTTATATAAAATTTTTGGTTACTAGCGTCAAACGAAAAATATATATAAAATTAATTTTCTTTTGCTTTGTTTGGTTGCTCAGAACTCCTTTTCGTAAGTTTTTTTTTCTAAGGTTTAAATAATTTTGAACATTATGGCTGAAGGCGGGAAAAAGCCAGGGACTATTCCCTGGCTTAGTAGAAATTAGTAGAAATTAAAACAATAGAAGAAAGGGCTTACTCGTCAAACAACAAGACTTGCTCTCGAAAGAGAAGCTCTTGTTTCTGTAGGTGTAGTACCATCCTCCACTCAACCGACTGGGACTGAAATAACAAACAACAACGAAAATGACTCGAACAAGAAATTTCAAGACATAACGAACGTAATACGAAACATGACCATACAAGGAACGAATGACACAAATACAAGTACGTTACAAGACCCAATTACGTCACGAAACAATACGAGAGTGGTATCTTCTGAAGAGCAACCGGATGACATATACGCAAACGAACATTTCAACCCACTCAATATAAACGAACAAGAACGAATACAACGAGAAACTTACGAACTTGAACAAGAACGGTTACGAACGGAACGTGAAACGGACAAGGTCAGGGAAGAAAGTAGGAGAAAGTCCAACAAACGATCTTCTACTCTTCAACCCTTGGCAGACGTAATCGACATGGACGAACGTATGCAACAAATTGCCTCTCTTACTGTTAAAGAGAGCCAAAACCAAACTCTTGGGTTCATGGCTGAAGGGATAACCAACATGCTCAAATTGTTAGATGAGAGTATGAAGGTTGTTCATTCAAAACTAAATAGTTTGGAGCACTTGACAGTAAAGAGAGAACAATTTAACCAAAACACGACAAAACAAGACAACACTTTTAAACAAAACACGACAAGACAAAACAATACTTTTATACAGGACCCCATACAACACAATACCTTTGCACAAAATACTCGACATGACGATACGAACGCTGACCAATCTTACAGACAGACAAACCACTCAAGAAATAGTGGCCCAGCATTTCATTCATCACCTGAACATTCCTCATTTCGGGACATCAATCGAAGGGTTGATGTCCATAAATGGGGAATCAAGTTCGATGGATCAACGAAGGGCATGTCGGTGGAAAGTTTTCTTTTCAGAGTGGAAACTCTTCAGAAGAAAAACGGACTGACTGACGAACAATTATTTACTAACTTTCACCACCTCGTATCAGGCAATGTGGAGAGATGGTACTGGCAGTTTCTCGAAGAGAACCATGGAGATACCCTCCTCAATTACTATGATTTAAAGTCAGAGCTTCTTAGTCAGTTCAAACACAACAAACGTGACCATGAGATTCTTAGGGCAATTATGGACCGTAAACAGCAGCCTCACGAGACTTTTGATGAGTTTTATGCAAATATAAGAGGCCTTACTCTGCAAATGCAATCAAGGCCGAATGAATGTGACCTTATGTCTATGCCTAGAAAAAATATAAAAGATATTGTAGCTACACTTATTTTTGGCTGTGCAATAGGTAGTGTAAGAGAATTAAGGGAAGAGTGTAGACGAGCTGAGGAGCACCTTGCAGCACGAGAATACAAAATGAAAAGATTCGTGAACGAATTAGATAATGAAAATAACTTAAGAATGAGAAATGTAGGTGAGCCAGAAGATGATGAGTTAGGGGTAGCTGCAATGCAACAAAGCAGACATGACAGAAAAACAAACGACTTTTATGACAGAGGTCAAAGACTAGTTGAACGAGAGAAAAAGACTGATAATTTAAGAAATAATCAACAAAATTTAGGAATGTGTCCGTCAACATTTCATACCTTAACGTGTTTTTGCTGTGGACAAGGCAATATTTCCTTTAAATGTTCAGCTTGTCAGGGAAACCAAAAAGTCGGCAGTGCATCCGGGAATCAATTGCCGATGAACAAGTCCCTCCCGGACAACCAAAATCTGAAAGAATAAAATCTTTAAAAAGAGATAACACGAATTTTAATGTAAATACTTACCAAAATAGAGATGTTTTACCCTTCAAGAGCCTTCACCAGCGAATAATAGAATATGAAGAAGATAGAAGAAGAATTTTTGGTGAAGAGGTAGTTCTAGGCAAAAAGAAAAGTAGAAATTATTTAAAAATGCGTAAGCTAAGGGAGAAATTTGCAATATCTAAGCGGACGAAAAACAAAATTGAAGAATCTATTCTAACGACTACAGATGACAAAAGGCCGTATACTAAAGTGCAATTAGAAGACGAAGAAATATTAGGTTTATTAGATAGTGGAGCGTCTGTTACATGTCTGGGGAAAGATGCAATAAATTTTATCACTAAGAAAAACATAGCACTTATAAAAATGAATAACGAAATTAAAACTGCTGATGGAAATCATCAAAAAGTAGAAGGCCGTTTTAAATCAACTGTCTCGTGGGGTGACAAATCTCACGAATTGGAGATTTTCGTTGTTCCTGGACTTAAACAACCTCTATATCTGGGTGTGGATTTTTGGAGTGAATTTAAAGTCGCTCCAAACATCATAAGTGAACTTAACGTTCCATCTTCGTTCAAAGAGCAACCTATTTTTCGTGAACTAACACTAGTTCAACAGCAGCGGCTGGAGGACGTCAAGTCACTGTTTCCCTCCTTTGTTACACTTGGGTTGGGTAAGACGAGCCTAGAAGAGCATGTTATTGAAGTGGATGACGAACAAATTCCCACTAAACAAAAGCACTACCCAATTTCGCCCGTCGTACAAAAGCTCATGTACGACGAATTAGACAGAATGTTGGCACTAGGTGTAATCGAGGAGAGTGACAGTGCTTGGAGTTCTCCAGTTGTTTTAGTTCGGAAAAATGGTAAAAGTAGGTTATGCTTAGACTCTAGAAAGCTAAATGCTCGGACGAAGAAGTTTGCTTATCCCCTTCCTCATATTGAGGGAATAATAAGCAGATTGCAAGATACTAAATTTATCTCCAGTATCGATTTAAAAGACGCCTTTTGGCAGATCCCTCTGGAGAGCAAGTCAAGGGAGAAGACAGCTTTTACAGTCCCTGGGCGGCCGTTATATCAATTCACGATTATGCCATTTGGATTGTGTAACGCCGCCCAGCGAATGTCTAAACTAATGGACAAAGTCATTCCTGGTCGACTTCGGCAGAATGTCTTTGTCTATCTCGATGACCTCTTAATTTGTCCTCCAGACTTCGAAACGCACATTAAGGTACTGGAAGAAGTTGCAATTTGTTTGCGACAAGCGGGTTTGACAATAATTGTCGAAAAAAGCAAATTCTGTTTTAAAGAAATTATGTATTTGGGTTATATAGTTGGGGACGGTTGTTTACGGACGGACAAGGACAAAGTATCGGCGGTCGAGGAGTTTCCAATTCCTAAGACCCCCAAACAACTCCGTAGGTTCCTTGGCATGACAGGGTTGTATAGACGCTTCATGCCAAACTATGCAGTCATTGCCGCCCCTATGACCGATTGCTTAAAGAAAGCTCAGGCTTTCAACATGACTGACGACGCCATCAAGGCATTTCAACTACTCAAAAAGAGTTTCGTTACAGCTCCCATACTAACAAATCCAGACTTTTCAAAACATTTTTACATACAATGCGACGCTTCAACTTCTGGTGTAGGGAGCGTAATTTTTCAAATGGACGAGGAGAATAATGAACGACCGATAGCATTCATGTCTCAGAAGCTTAATTCCGCTCAAAGGAATTATACAGTGACAGAACTTGAATGCTACGCGGCCGTTTTGTCGGTAAAGAAGTTCAGAGCCTACGTTGAGGGATTACCGTTTACCATCATTACCGATCACGCAAGTTTAAAATGGTTAATGACACAAAAAGAAATTGGAGGGCGTTTAGCCCGGTGGACTTTTAAACTCCAAGGTTTTAACTTCGTGATCGAGCATAGATCTGCGGCCCAAAACGTAGTCCCTGATACTCTCTCACGAATCCATATGGAAGAGATCGCGACCCATAATTTAGCACCAGAAGTTGACTTTGATTCACCATATTTCTCTTCGGAGGAATATGTTGAATTAAAGAAGACAATCGAACAAGAACAAGACAGACTACCGGATATTTGCGTATCTGATGGATTTGTGTATAAACGAACAGACATACGAACAGGTGACGCAATACAGGACGACCGAGCATGGAAGCTATGGGTACCTAAGGAGTTGTGTGAGGGTCTTTTGAAATCTGCTCATGACTCTCCAGCGTCAGGACATGGTGGCATAAATAAAACTCTGGCAAAGTTACGCCAAAAATACTATTGGCCGGGTATGGCCACCGAAGTACAACAGTGGGTGAAGGCATGTGATCCATGCAAGTGTAGTAAGTCGGTAAACTTGACTACTCGGCCGCCGATGGGCAAACAGACAATTACAGAACGACCGTTCCAAAGATTGTATATAGATTTTCTTGGCCCTTATCCACGAACAAAAAACGGCAACACACATATATTTATTGTACTTGACCATTTTAGTAAATATATTTTCTTAAAAGCAATCAAAAAAGCAACATCATCTGAGGTAGTGAAGTTTTTAGAAGAAAGTGTATTTCATGTGTTTGGTGTTCCTGAATATATCCATTCAGATAATGGAAAGCAGTTCGTATCAGAACTGTTCTCTACGTTTTTAAAGCGATATGGTGTTAAACAGGTGCATACTGCTATCTATTCTCCACAAGCGAACGCTTCCGAACGTGTTAATCAATCAGTGTTGTCCAAAATAAGATCCTATCTCGGAACTGATAAAAAGAATTGGGATCAACATGTAAGTAACGTAGCGTTTTCACTTCGAAGTGTTGTTCACGATGCGATTACAGTTGAACCATACTATGCATTTTTGGTACACAAATGATTCAACACGCTAAAAGTAACTTTTAGCGTGTTGAATCATTTGTGCTTCAAAAACTAGGTTCGGTTAAGGAAGCCAACATAGAAATATTAAACAAAGAAGATAGACTTGAGTTGATACGCGCAAAAAAATTTGAAAACCTGAAGATCGCTCATGAAAAAAGCAGAAAAGTATATGATTTAAGAAGTAGAAATGTGCAATATAAGGTAGGCCAAGTAGTTTTTAGAAGAAATTTCAAACAAAGTAATGCTGCAGAAAATTACAATGCAAAACTAGGGCAGACATTTATAAAGTCCATAGTTTTAAGAACCAAAGGTAATTCACTATATGTTATGGGGGACTTAAATGGAAAAGAAGTTGGTGTTTTTCATGCCAAAGATCTTCATGCATAAATTAAATGTGAATTTTGATGACGCACTCAGATGATGTTGTTTAGAACTGTGAGATAGGAATATAGGATAGCCAAAGGTACCTGAATAGTTATTTCTAATTATAGTTGTGATTTTTCTGTTTATTTATTTTTATAGATTTAATTTAGTTCAAAGTCTATTTATTTATTTCAGAGTTTATATATTTTATAGTTCATTTTCTTTAGTAAGATCTGTGATATTATATTTATGTTTGATCCAGGTACCTAATACAGGATATTTTCAATCTGTGAATTTTTTTTTATATTTTATTTCATAGTTTATACTTATTTTATTATTTAAACCTGTGATATTATTTTACAAAAGTCCCAGTACCCGATTCTTGTTAATAAAGATCGTTTATTTATTGATTTTAGCTGTGATATTTTTCGTACAGTTATTTATTTATTTATCTGTGATGTTCTATTCTATAGTTAGCTTTTTTCATCTGTGATACTGACAATTTTAGTTCATTAATGTTTTATCTGTAATAATAGTTTGGTTTAAATTGTTATAAATATTTCTATATAAAGTTAATTTACATCTAGAATAAGATATCTATTCTATTGATTATAATAAAGTGGGTTAATTAATAATTAGTAGCAACGTTACTGTTTATAAACAGTACATATAGGTACGCATAAGGTTTAAGTACTAAATATAATCTTCGTTCTATCGAACTATGTACCTACATAGGTATCTACTACTTGTTAATATAACAGGCTAATTAATATTCGAAATGGGAAGTGCAATTAAGTAAGGTGCAATACTATTTAATTTTTTAAAAGTTAATAATTTATTATCACGTACAGTATTAGATATATTCATAACATCAATATAAAGCCCGGAATATAATAATTAATAATGATATAAGCATGACATCTCAGTTAGTGGGCTCAGCCACACGTTACCGAGCCAAATAACTACGTACCAACCTAAATAACATGGAAGGTTGATCTTGTCAGCCACCTTTTTTTTACGATGCAAGTGACCTCACGGCCACTCAGCCACTTTCATCGAGCCTGTTGCGTGGTTGTGAGGATGGCAATTTACCCTTCTGCTCTGCCTAGCACAAAACAAATGATATGAATTGTTGTTTGACCAAATACAATGAAACAAACTTACTCTGAGGTTCGAGGATTCATGAAATATTGGGGATTCCACAGTCCCGCGTTGAGAATAATTGGTCCTCTGTTCCAAATGAATCATACCTTTATTTCTGAAAAGAAAAGAGAAAAAGGTTTAAAATATATTCAGAAAGAAAAAAAAAGGAAATTATCCACATACTTATACTTCCGAATTTTTACCAAAGAAAATAACATCTTAATGGTTTACATTCCTATCCAAATGTTATTTCAATTTGTTTTCCTTTATTAAAGAAGTAAATTGAAGGAACAATCCGATGGAATAAAACCATTAAACATTATTTTATTCAATAATAAAGTAATACTTACCATTAAATTCAGTCCCATCTTCTTCGGTTGACGTGTTGTTTTGATTTTTGTTTTGACAATTCTCACAAAATGTGCAAATAATTTATTGTCTAACGTGTTGTTTCTTTTCTTTGCGCAGGCGAAACTATCTTTGTCCTTTAGAGGGCATTGTTATTGACGCATGCGCAAGAAAAAAAATTATGAGTGTGGTAGTGAAAATACAAAATGTTTGTATCTAAGTAATATTAGAGTATTATTTAGAGTATTACCAGAAGGGCTTTTGCAATATAGTTAATTAGATAAAAGTAAAGTGTTATACGCGTGTTAGATAAGATTGATTTGGATTGATAGGGAAAAAGATAGATTTGAAGATTATTTATTTTATTAGTAAGTTAGATATTATGAGTTGTATGTGTGTGTGAAGTAGTTTGTGGGTGGATAAGGTGTATACCGTATATCTCGAGGAAAGGGATAAATGATATAACCCAATATTAATTTTTTTTAGGAAGGGGGTGAAATAGTTATCTCCCTCTCAGATATAGAGGTAACTATGTACATGGTTATTAGGATAAAGGCTTGAAATTGTCTTAAGATTTTTCATTGTCATTGTTTAATGGTAAACGACATAGAGGTGATATCAAAGTTTAATAACCGCCATAATTTTTTTGTTTGAATTAATTTTTAAATAAAATTTTGAACCAAAGGATTTTGTTTGGAATCGAAGGAATAAATTTTCTATTAATACTACACGTATTTAAGAAAAATTTAAAGTAGAAATCAGGTTAGTTGAAAGGTTCAATAAAAATAAAAAGTGATATGTGAGAAAATATGAAATATCTTTGATTATTTCCAGAACAAGGGGATTTCAATAGTGGAGAAAAATCAAACGTTTAGAAATTTAATCGATTTAAAATTGAAGCAGAGGTATGTAGTTTTGATGTGAAATATTTATGCAGATATGTAAGACTAGTAATTTTGATTAGGTTTTAGGTTCATTTTTTTTGGACTAACAAAAATTGCTAGAGTGGCCTAAGCCTCTGCTAGGTTATTTTCCTGAATCATTTGAAGATTCATATTAACAGTGAAGCTATCTTTTTGGAGAAGACTTTCCTTTGTTCTGGATTAACAGAGGAAAAAAGTCTTGAGGATCACATAGACCAACTGCCTTTGTGATTTTTGTATATATATACTCAACGTATATACATATGAATATCTAAGCAAAGGAAATTGAACAAAGGACTTTGTGACGATTGAAAAGGAGATCTTTGCTGGGCAATAATTCAAAGAGAAGAAAAAAAAAACTAAGAAAAGAATCAAAAGAAAAACAAAATTAGTGAAATTAAATTCTCTTAATCAATTTTTTTAATTTTTTTCCATTAACTTTGAATAGAGTAAAATTTTTTGTGAAGTAAGCCAATTTAATAATTACTTGTTTAAATATAATATTAATATACAATGAGTGAGTAAAAAGGAAACCAGTTCTTCGACGTGCTGCCGGCAGAACATCAAAGGATCTGAAGGAAACTGTAAGTTTGGTTTTATATATATATATAAATGAGAATAATAATTGGACAAAAAGGTCCATCAGAGTTTATTATAAAATTTGGTACCTACATTTTTCTTTAATTTTTTTACTATTTAGCTTTAAGAATTGAATTGAAATAGAATATCAGAATTGATTTTTTTTATGAAATTAAAGAAAGAACAAGGGAGAATTTAAATGAAAAGTCTTTTTAATATATTTTTTTTAATGATATTAGAATAAATATAATGGCTTTCTAAATCTTTAGCTAAAGGTGTGTGGAGGCTTGAAAAAGCCGTCCAGAAGCAGATATGGGATTGACGACGTGACATGACTGACACTTCTTCTACTGACTAGTTTGTGACTGGTGAGTCAATTTAGGGGCTTTGAAAGTATTTTCTTTTGAAGATACTTGGTGTGGTGCCCTGACCTTCATCGATTCCATCTGATGAGCGGTCGAGATTTAGTGGAACGTCATCTAAGGGAGATGTAATGAAGTGCGATAGTTATAGGGTTTTTAGTTAATTTTAGTTAATTTAATTTTTTTAACAAGAAAAGATTAATGAGTTGATATTAGTTTTTTTTTTGTTATTGTTTTTAATGAAATTTAAATCGGTGGTGGGAAATTTTGTTTTATTACTTTTTTTTATTTTAAATTGGTGAAGGGATTTTTAATATATAGTTTTTTTTATAATTTTTTTAAATATAATTAAATTTCGATAATAAAAAAATAATAAGTAGGTTAGTTAGGTTAGATATACATTTTTTTGTCTACGCACTTTTCGTTTCTTTCCCTTGGGTGAAGTTAAGGTCCTTAGATTTACAATTTTCTTCTTCTTTCTTTTAATAATTTTAACGTAGAATCACTATACTATCTTTAACGTAACTTTCTATTCTATTTTTTTTTAATTTTACTTCCTGGCACGATTAATTTTGATTGCTGAGCAGGAGGTATAAGTGGAAGCGGCAAAAACCTACCCCGAAACCGTCGAGCATAGCCGTGTAACGACAAGCGTGCCGCCGCCGCTTTCACTATACCAAAGTACGTCCTCTGGGATTCCTAGCTCGCAACAAAACTGCTAAAATTATTCAAAGTGAAATTTCGGTATCTCTCTTTTCACATACACAGTTAAAAACATACAACTCAACATTTCACTGACATTGTTAAAAATAATATTAAAACTTGCGCTCGATTCTCTTCGTAGTACCTCATCTTCCCCTCTGCACAAGTCAACCCAACAATCAAACATGGCCATGGATAAAGCTTGGATGGATGAGAAATTGAAAACACAGAGTGAGTTAATCGTTACACTTTTGTCAAAAAACTCGAAGAATCTGAAAACAGAGTAACCGAAGAACTTGATCGCGAAATAAAAAACATAAAAGAAAGCTTAATTGATATAAACAACCGTGTTTCACATCTTGAATCGTCTCACTCAGAAGTAAAAACTGACATTGCTTCTCTTAACACCGAAGTTAACAACATCAAAATTTCGCTCTCCGACCTCTCCTCAAATTGTAAACAAACCATAACTTTGCTAGCAAATAAATCTTTAGATTTAATAAATGTAAACACTCAACTTAAAAATGCCACTGATGAACTTAAAAAATTAAAACTTTGGCACGAGTACGATAACTTTGGCGCCAAGAATTGATAACGGTTTTTTGTAGAACAGTTCAATACAAGCATTTTTTACTATGAGTGGGGGAGTCTATCTCCCTCCGTTTGGGCGGGAGGAGCAATTTTATAAAACCAGTGCTAAAAATTTAAAACAAATATTAAAAAATAACGGTAATACTAACAACTAAGTTTTATATCTTTTTTTAAAGCCAATACTTTTTTCTATTAGATGTTTCTTAAATCAAGTGAAACCTTTGCATAGTCTTTGAAAAAAACGGACTTGAAACTCAAAAATTGCGAAAAAAGGTAAAAAAAAATTTTGAAGTATGATTTTTCAAAACTGTAAAATAAAATACTGCTTTTTTTTTATAAAATTCGTTGCTCATATTAATTTTAAATCATAAACTGAAAACAATATGATTTTATGTTTTCTGGTTTTTGAGAAAATGGAAAATTACTAAATGTGAATTCGGGATCTCAAACTGGGCACGAGTACGATAACATTGGCGCCAAGAATTGATAACTGTTTTTTGTAGAACAGATCAATACAAGCATTTTTTACTACAGGTTGGGGGGGTCTATCTCCCTCCGTTTGGACGGGAGGGGCAATTTTATAAACACAGTGCTAAAATTTTAAAACAAATATTAAAAAATAACGGTAATACTTACAACTAAGTTTTATACCTTTTTTTAAAGTCAATACTTTTTTCTTTTAGATGTTTTTTAAATCAAGTGAAACCTGTGCATTTTCTTTGAAAAAACGGACTTTAAACTCAAAAATTGCGAAAAAAAAGGTAAAAAAAACTTTGAAGTGTGATTTTTCAAAACTGTAAAATAAAATACTACTTTTTTTTAAAGAATTCGTTGCTCATATTAATTTTAAATCATAAACTGAAAACAAAATGATTTTATGTTTTCTGGTTTTTGAGAAAATGGAAAATTACTAAAACAACTTTTCTGTTGGATACTTGTTTTATAAACAGAGAGGTATGTAAGGGGGGGCATGCTGCCCCCCTGCAACCCCCCTGCTTGGACACACTATAGGATTTGGAGTGGGCGCGAGGTGGGGTGGTTCGAGGTTGGGTGTATGCAAAGTTTCTATTGCATTTAAAGATGCAAGAACAAAGAACCTACGTACAACATTCACCGTATACCAAAAAAAAAAGAAAACTCTCATAAGAAAGTAGTTTTAGTAATTTTCCATTTCCTCAAAAACCAGAAAACATAAAATCATTTTGTTTTCAGTTAATGATTTAAAATTAATACGAGCAACGAATTTTATAAAAAAAGTAGTATTTTATTTTACAGTTTTGAAAAATCACACTTCAAAGTTTTTTTTTACCTTTTTTTTCGCAATTTTTGAGTTTAAAGTCCGGTTTTTCAAAGACTATGCATAGGTTACACTTGATTTAAAAAACATCTAATAGAAAAAAGTATTGGCTTTAAAAAAAGATATAAAACTAAGTTGTAAGTATTAATGTTATTTTTTTAATATTTGTTTTAAATTCTTAGCACTGTTTTTATAAAATTGCCCCTCCCGCCCAAACGGAGGGAGATAGACCCCCCACCTATAGTAAAAAATGCTTGTATTGAAGTGTTCTACAAAAAACCGTTATCAATTCTTGGCGCCAAAGTTATCGTACTCTCCCCAAAACTTTCTTTGAACTCATACGAAAACCGCATTGTGGCGAAAGATGCTTTCTTGTTTGGGATCCCTTACATGCCGAATGAAAATCTGAAATCAATTTTTAATCTGATGTGCGCCACCGTTAATATAAAGCCTCCGACTTTCAACAATATATATCGCACTCGCCCGCGACACAAGTCAAACTTAAACACTGCAATAATGTTAAAAATTACATCGGCTTATGATAAAAACTTTGTGTTAACATCGATCGCAAATTACAGGAAGAAAAACAATAAACAACTAGGTCTCAATGACATACACCTTGCTGTTGACAGCTCTTCGAACTCTGCGTCTTCATCCAAAATTTATATACGGGAGAGCTTATCGGAGCAGAACAGGTGTATATTCCAACGAGCACTTGCGTTAAAAAAGAATAAACAAATCTCTTCTGTATTTACTGCCCGGGGGGTGGTCTACATAAAACGACAACATGATGACACAACTTTGTCAATTGATTTCATTGAGGATCTCGACAACGTTGCCAGTTTGGAAGTTTCCAATTGATATTATTATTATTATTCTTAATTCATTAACATACATATATTAAACAACAATTGGTGGTAGCGCCTTTAAGTTGTTGTTGTTGTTCAAACACATTCAATGAAAATAAACAGAATGGTCAGTAATAAAAACTGACATTCTAATACAAATAGTACAATATAACAACAATAATATATTAAACAACAAAAATAATTATTATTTTTATATTTTCTCCCTCTTTCCTTTTTAAATAAATTATAAAGTAGAGTTTTCATTTAGATATATATTTTCTTTAATTAAATTTTTGCTTGTTTTTTTCTGCAATAAATATGACCTACGGTAACACATTACGTTCAATGGTAAAAGTTTTGTGCAGACAAAAAAGCGGTCTCCGTATTTGCCACATTAATGCCCAGAGTCTAATGCCAAAAATTGACGAATTTCGTGATTTGTTTATTGATTCTGGTGTGGATGTAATCTGTATTACTGAAACATGGTTTATGGATGAAATAGGTGATGATGCCTGTTGCTTAGAGGGCTATCGAGTTTTCCAATTTAATAGGAAAGAACGTGAGGGTGGCGGGGTAGCGATATACGTGAAGGGAACTTTAAAATGCAAATTTAAGTTTTCTTCTGATGTAGATAGTCGTATTGAGTATTTGTTTCTTGAAATCACGAGTAATGAAGGTGGTATTCTTTTGGGTGTAATATACAGACCTAATAGGTATATTGATCTTTCACCTCTTTATAGACTTTTAGAAGAAATCTCGTTGAATTCGCCTAATATAATATTGTGTGGCGATTTTAACAGCAATTTGCTAAATCCTAACCTCCTCGAACAAAATATGTGCACTTTTAATTTGGTTCCAGTTAACAATTGTACACCAACTCATTATTCTGGTGGTGAACCTACGCTGTTGGACTTGTTTTTTATTAGCGACATTAGTAAAGTAGCTTTATATGATCAGCTTTCAGCACCTGCCTTCTCAAAGCATGACATGATTTCTTACCCTGAAGTTCAGTTTTGATCATACTTATCAAAAAATCGAATATCGTGATTTTCGAAACATTGACCTCCAGCTTTTGGAAGAAAATGTAAGAAGAACTAACTGGGAAACTGTCTACTTTTTACCTACAGCAACTGAGCAGTTAGAGTTTCTTACAAACAATATTATTTATTTGTTCAATACTCATGTTCCTCTAAAAACTAAGATCATTAAACCCAAGAACAAACCATGGTTTAATCAAAATATACGGTTTCTAAAATAAGTCAGCGTGATGAAGCTTATAAAAGATGGAAGCGTTACCGTTTAAATGAGTTGAAACCTACTTATTGCGTTCTTCGGAATAAGGTAATTTCAGAGATACGTTTGCTTAAAACACAAATGTACTCGAATCATCTAAATACATCGCTAGGTAGCCGTCAGCTATGGAAGAATTTAAGTAGCATAGGCATAGGTAAGTCAGTCATACTCCTATGTCTTTCGCGGATCAAAAAAGTGATATTGGTTTTGGATTCCGTGCAGTTGATAGTGCCGATGTTGTAGAAAGTATCCTCTCTATAAAATCAAAAGCCATGGGACTGGACGATATTCATCCTTCTTTCTTAAAAATGATTTTGCCAATTGTTTTGCGGTATATCACTTTTATTTTCAACACTATTTTGACTTCAAGTAATTTTCCTGATCAGTGGAAGATTGCAAAAGTGTTGCCCTTACCTAAAAATGCAAAAGCGGATGAATTTAGACCAATTTCAATACTGCCTTTCTTATCAAAAGCATTTGAGAGAGTCCTACAAAAACAAATAAGCATATTTCTTGCCACAAACAACATGCTTACACCAAAACAATCGGGTTTTCGCAAAAAACAGAGCTGTATCACAGCCTTATTAAATATAACTGACGATGTTAGGCAGGCAATTGATAGGGATGAAGTGACTTTTCTCGTATTACTTGATTTTTCGAAAGCGTTTGACACAGTCAACCATTTAAACCTTTGTAGAAAGCTTTACACTATCAGATCTTATTCAAATGGAGCTTAAAGCAAGCATCAGCAGATGAAAGAAGATTTGCCAACACATATAATGTGTCCCACTGGCTCATCACTTAGTGCAGGTGTTAGTTGTTAGTAAGCACAATGCAACAAAAACAAAAACACATGCAACATATAAAGTCAAAATTAAACAAAATGACACAGAAACATTTAGGATCGTGGAGCACTGGTTCTGAAAATAGTTTTTAAATTACTTTTATTTAAATTAAAATCCAACACACAATTGTTCAAGTTATATAACTTACTCATCCGCGTGAGAGGCTCATGCATGCCATAATTGGTTCTGTGATGTTCGATATTAAAAAGCTCAGAACTTCGAAGGTGGTACGACCGTCCGCGGTAGTTAAAACCAATTAAGGCTAACAGTTCCGACGAATCAATTTGTCCAGAGATAAGTTGATGGAGAAAAATTAAGTCATTGTTTACTCTACGTTGATATAAAGATTGTATCTGCAAAAGCCTTATCCGATGCTCATATGGTGGCAGGTTATAAGGATCAGCCCATGGAAGGCCTTTAAGAGCAAAGCGAATAAAATTATGCTGGACTGATTCAATACGATTCTTATGGATTTCATAGAAAGGGGTCCATACTTGTGAGGCATACTCAAGATGCGGCCTAACATAACAGTTATACAAAGAGAGGGTAACGTATGGATCGTTAAATTCCTTTGCCCACCGTTTTATGAATCCAAGCATAGAGTTCGCCTGTTTTACAATAAAGTTAACATGTTCAGAAAATTCCAGATTAGCACTGAAATTAACTCCTAAGTCCTTAAAACTAAAAACACGACTAATTTTATTTTGTGTTATACAATATTCAAAATCACTTGGAACTTTTTTCTTTGAGAAAGTAATAGTTTGGCATTTTATAGGATTAAGAGTTAACCCATTTTTATTACACCAAATAATGAAACTATCAAGATCAGCCTGCAAAAGAGTATGATCATTGGGAGATTTAATTGATTTATAAATTTTCATATCATCTGCAAATATGAGAATCTCACTAAAGCGTATAAAAGAAGAAACGTCATTTATAGCAAGAATAAATAAGAATGGACCCAAATGGCTTCCCTGCGGTACGCCTGAATGGGCAACGAAAGTATTAGAAAGGGAATTTCTAAATTTAACCTGGTAAGTTCTATTTTCTAGGTAGGATTTGATCCATGATATAAAAAGAGTAGGGAAACCGTATGCTTGCAGTTTAAAAACAATAATATTATGACTGAGTTGGTCAAATGCTTTAGAAAAATCTGTGTATATACAATCAACTTCAGAACCACTTTCTATTGCATTTGAACAATTATGTAAAAAGGTAAGAAGGTTTGTAACAGTAGACCTTTTCTGCACGAAACCGTGTTGCTGTTTACATATAATGCTCTTACCAAAGAATAAAAGGTTTTCACATACAACCTGTTCAAAAAGCTTAGGGATACAAGACAATTTAGAAATAGGTCTATAGTTCTTGATGTCAAATTTGTCGCCTTTTTTAAAAACAGGAGTGAGAAATGATTTCTTCCAGAATGATGGAAATTTCCCAGACTTTAACGAAAGCTTAAATAATAATTGCAAGGGCTGCACTAATACACGACTACACTTTTTCAGAACAATTGGCGGTATACCGTCGGGGCCATAGGAGCAATCGTCATTTAATAATGACAAAAAGTGTAAGACCCTATCTTGTTCCACAGGAATAGTGTTAAAACTTACTTGCGGGTAGGTGCTCACGTCTTTAAAAAAATCTTTATCAACACTTACATGAGTATCAACAAAGGAGTTTGAAAAATTATTTGCGAACGCATTGCAAATATCACTGGGATTTTGTATCGAAGAGTTTTCATATATAAAACTTGCTGGGAAGCCATCCGAATTTTTCTTCGAGTTAACAAAATGCCAAAAGCTTTTAGGGTCGTGTTTTAAAGAGATTCCCATTTCGTTAACATAGTTGGAGTATAACGCTTTTGAAAGATTATTAAATTCTTCAAAAAGGGTTATATACTGTTCAAAGATTATTGGAGAAAGGGTTTTTATGTAAATTTTCCATACTTTATTTCTCTTGTTTCGAAGAGATTTAAGCTCTTGTGTATACCAAGGGTGACACAAATTATTATTTTTAGATCTTTTCGTAGGTACAGAATTATTTATACAGCTACTGAGTATATTATAAAACCCAGTTACCGCATTGTCAATATTTGTAGAATCTAATATATTTTCAATATTAGATTTACTTATAACATCAGAAAGCAACTGAAAATTTGTCTTACGAAAATCAAACACATATGAACAGTCTTGTGGATAACAATTATCAAGAAGATGGCTGCTCAGGTCAAAAAATATATCCAGAGGTGGATGGTAGTTGTCTATATTAGTAATGCCAGAACTAGATTCGAGAACCACAGTACTAATAGCGTCAGAAGAAAATACTAAATCGAGTACTCGATTTTTAAAATTTTTAATACAGCTTACTTGCTGTAAGTCAGTAGAATAAATACCATCTAACGAAAAAAGCTCTGTTTGTGAAGATGTTGATGAAGCTTCTTGATAAGAACCATCTTCCGAAGGAACCCACTCTATATGGGGCAGATTAAAATCTCCGAGAAGTAAAATATTGCTGTTATAGCAAGACAAGTCAATAATAAAATCTAAGGCCATAGAAAGTTCATTATACAATTCGATTGAACTTTTTGGTGGAATATATGCATTTAAAACATATATTAGCTTAGACTGTATTGTTAATTTGATACATACTAAGTCAATAGAAAGAACAAATGGAAAAGAAATAGACGTTGATAAAAGACGATTACGAACAGCGATCAGAACACCGCCTCCTACTTCTTTAGGTTTATCAACATGACGATCTTTTCTGTAAACTAAGAACTCTTGATTGAAAAGTTCTGTGTCCAAATAGCTAGAATTCAGCCAGGTTTCTGTTAAAACAAAGATGTCATGTGAAAAAGCTTGAGAGTTAGTATATAAATTGGCAGTTTTGCTGCGAAGCCCTCTAACATTCTGATAAAAGAGGGTAATCCTGTTCAGTTTTTTGCTGCCGAATTTTTCGATATAACGCGCGGAGGTCTGTTTTTCTTGAAAGTTGTAAATTCTTTTACAAGAGCTTCAGTTGGCCAGTTATTATTGTTAATGATTGAATCGAAAAGTGTGGGATTGGCAACTATTTTAAAAGAAGAAACGAAACTATTTACTTTGCTAATCTTGGTGCATTTAATAGACGCTTTGTCAGGAATGCATTTGTTAGATACTAAATGGGAAACAATATCATCAACAACAATATCTGGATTCAAACGCGATACAAAAATAGACTTGGGTTTCGGGACAGCCTCGATAGGTCTAGGACAAGAATCTGTTGATACAAGATGATCCGATATGGTTTCACAATCCATATCACCATCTATATCTGAAATAGGCATTAAAGTAGGATTGACGGTCTGAGATAAACCAGGTGAAACCGAAGCATTGTTACGGTTTGAACAACTCCTGAGATTGGTTCGCTTTGGGGGAGGACTTGTATTTTTAATCACTGATTTTTCTCGTCCCCTTTTCTTACCATTTTTAACAACTGGGTCAAGAAGAATACTAGCATTGTCAACTGATGAGACAGAAACAAGGGGAGGTCCTTGGATCAGATCATCAGTTGAAGTTGAATTGTTAACCTTATCATTAAAAGGACACAAAGTGGATACGTTTGAGACTGCAGTATTGAAATTTCTAAGCAAGTCCTCAAACCCTGCAGACAGTTTTAATATGTTTTCTTTGAAAGAATTCATCTTGAAAGCAAGCTGCGAAATGGATATTTTGCGGCAGTCGGTGCAGTACCAAAAGGCAATTTTCGAAGCTATTATTTTTTCGATGAATGCATTCGTGGAACCAACACATTTCGCATGATAAAGATTGCCACAGGTTCCAAAACATGCAAACAAGGGCTGATTGTTTGAGCTATCAAGGCAGGCTGTTGCAGAGCAAACCATTATCGCAAATTAAAAAAAAATTTTAAAAAAATATATATAAAAAAGATACGAAAAAAATAAAACAATAAAAAATTATTGTTTTTAGTTTAAAATTAAAATAAAAATGATAAAAATAAGGGAAAACAAAATAAAAAAATAAAAAAAAGAGGATTGCAGACGGTAGGATGCGAACCCACGAAGCGAATTTCTGAGAGTGGAGTATTATCCAATTGAGCTAACAAGCTCCTTAAAATGTTAAGGAATTTTGTTAAATTAAAATAAAAAATACTAAAATTAAAATGAGAAAAGCTCAAATTAAGAGGAAATTTAACGTTAGCTTAAGGTGAACACATACACAGAACCACTTAAAAGCACTTAATCACACACGCAAATGAATCAAACAATAAAATTAAAATTAAATAAATATGAATACGGGTAATTTAATCAAACAATTATTTTCACCGCGCACTGGATTTAAACAAATTATTTGGTATGAATTTAATTTAAATATATGAAATATCACTAGAAAAAGTGATATTAGTCAAAAATAATAATTAAAATGCAGTAATTTGAAAAGAAAAACTAATTTAAAAGCGCGACGATTTGGACACAACACAACACATTAGAACCAGTGCTGACAAGCTTAAACAACAATTTAATTTCTCAAGTGCTGCTACACAATTGATCTACTCGTACTAAACACACAGAAAGCAAGCAGTCCTTGTTGGTGTTCCTCAGGGTTCGATACTCGGCCCTCTTCTATTTTCATTGTATGTAAATGAAATCCCTCCAGTTATTAAAAATTGCGAGTCACATATGTATGCGGACGACGTCCAAGTGTATCTAAGCTGTCCTCTTGGTCTTATTGAGCACGGTGCCTCGTGCGTAAATGAAGACCTTGAAAAGCTAGTATTTTGGTCTGAATCTAATGGTCTTGTTATAAACCCAAAAAAAACTAAGTGTTTGGTTATATCGAGGAAACTATTAGATCTGTCCTATTTTCCTCTAATTCATTTAAATAGTCTTCCAATCGAATACGTCAAAACTGCAAAAAATCTCGGGATGACATTTAATAACTTTTTAACTTGGGATAATCATGTTAACGTACTCGTCGGTAAAGTTTATGGCATACTGAGAAGTTTATGGGTCTCTCATTCGTTCACACCGGTTAAAATTCGCCTGTTAATCGTGAAAACTCTTTTAATACCAATTTTAACTTATGGATGCGAAATGTTTTGTAATTGCAACTCTGTAAGCAAAAGAAAACTGCACATCGCCTTTAATAGTATTGTGCGATATATTTATGGATTAAGGAGATATGACAGGTTATCTAATTACATTACACGCCCGCTAAATATGTCTTTTGAAAAATATCTGCAACTCCGTAGCTTAATTTTGCTTTCGGATATTTTGCTGACTCGCCAACCGAATTATTGCTTTGAAAGGATAAGATGAGCATCCTCGCACAGGTCTCATCAGTTAATTCATCCCCATTATTCATTTCTAACTTCTGAACAACAATTTTTTGTATATGCTGTGCGTCTGTGGAATTCCTTACCACGTCATATTAAAGAATTACAGAACACTACAAGCATAAGTAAAGCCTTAAAGTTATATTTTTTACAAATTCTATGAATTAATTTGAATTTCAATTTTAAATATGTATTGCTTGTAAGTTTTTAGCTCTGTTATAAAATTAGCTTAATGCTAAATTATAAGATATTGTATCTTACTGTGTTAAGCATTCTCAAGTAAATAAATAAATAAATAAATAAAAAAAAAGCCCTTCCTCAAGACGTGGCCGCAAGTGTTTATGATATCCTAGTACAAGAATCAACCACGCCATACGCTAATTTAAAGAAGGCCTTAATTGACCGACACTCTATGAGCGAGAGTAAACGCATAGAAGCATTATTATCAGGCGAGGAAATGGGGGACAAAAAGCCGTCTGAGTTTTACAGAAAACTCCAGACTTTGGTTGGACAATCTATGATTGTAACAGAAAGTCTCATAGTTAAACTATGCCGACGACGTCTGCCCGCTCTCGTACAAGCTTCAATAAAATCTTCTGCAGAAACAAAAATAGACGTTTTGCTCAAAATGGCCGACGAAATTTACGAGGTCTATCAGCAACAAAACTCTTCTTTGAATATTTCTCTGCAATCTGAAAGAACAATAAATGAACTCACTAGTGCAAACAATAATTTACAAAGTGAAATCAGCGAAATAAAATCAATGCTATCCAACTTCAATTTCAATCAACGTCCTTCACGGAACTTCAGAAGACCGACTTTTTCGAATAACTTTCAAAGATCCAGGTCAAACTCTTGAAAACCTCAAACAACCATGTGCTGGTTCCATAAGAGGAACGGAAAACGCGCAGTAAAATGCACAACCCCCTGCAGTTTTAATAAAGGCAATTCCCCAAACTAGATTCTACTGTCATTAATGCGGCAAATGACAGTAGTAGTCATAGTGTTCAAAGCCGCATCTTCATAAAAGATCCAATTTCAAACTTAACCTTTTTAATCGATTCTGGTTCAGATGTTTCTGCAATACCACCAAGTGTTTTTAATTATAATATTGGTAAAGTTACAAAAACCAATCAGAAAAAACCTGATCAAATAATTTCTGCAGCCAATGGCTCAATAATAGAAGTTTTCGGTACAAAATACCTCAAAACAACACTTGGTTTTCGAAAAGTATTCAACCACACGTTTATCATCGCATCTGTCACTAAACCTATCATAGGTGCAGATTTTTTAAAACAGACCGGTTTAATTATAGACTTCAAAAACTCCAGACTCATCGATCCACTCACGAAATCAAGCGTAATAGGCACACCCTGCCGACAAAACGTTGCCAGTACTAGGTTTTTCGCCATTGAAGCACAATACAATTCTATATTAAAAGAATTCGTTTCGCTAATGCATCCACCCGATTTTACCCTCCCCGTAAGACACTCAGTGGTACATCACATACTCACTAAAGGCCCATTACCTAATTCGCAACCCAGACGTCTAAACAACGTTAAGTTTAAAATAACCAAAGAGGAATTTGATTACATGGTGCAAATCGGCATTTGTCGACCATCTTCATCTCCATGCGCATCACCTCTACACATGGCAGCCAAACATGAAGCAAAAGATTGGAGGCCTTGCGGTGATTATCGATGGCTGAACGCAGCCACCATTCCCGATCGAAATCCATTGCCTCACATCCATGACTGCAACGCAAACTTACACGGTTGCACTATTTTTTTCAAAAGTTGACCTTATTCGTGCTTACCACAACATTCCCGTGGCAGAAGACGACATCAACAAAGCAGCTATTACGACGCCCTTTGGGCTATTCGAATTTCTGCGTATGCCATTTGGGCTACGAAATGCGGCCCAAACGTTTCAACGTTTCATGTCTCAAGTAACGAAAAATCTCGATTTCGTATGGGTTTTTGTAGACGATATTTTAGTCACCAGCAAATCTTCTGAAGAACACGAAAAACATTTAAGAACCCCCTTTCAGCGTTTAGAAGAATACGGTCTACGAATCAAAGCCTCAAAATGCGTTTTTGGTGTCTCAAAACTTCAATTCTTAGGTTTTGACATTTCAAAAGAAGGCATTCAACCCTCACAAAAAAGAGTTGAAGCGATTAACAATTTCCCTCAACCGACTTCAATTAAAAGTGCTCAGCGTTTCGTGGGTATGGTGAACTACTATCACCGATTTATACCTTACCTAGCTCGCATTCTAGCGCCAATATATGATCATCTTTCAAGCCTTGACAAAAACAACAAGTAAAATTTTACTTGGCCTGCGAATTGCCAAGAAGCTTTCTACAAGGCAAAGTCAGAAATAGCAAAAATAACCCTACTCAACCATCCTCGTGAAAACGCAAAGCTCAGCATCACGACTGATGCGTCCAACACGGACATTGGAGCGGTTCTGCAACAGCAAAACGGTGAGTACTGGGAGCCCATAGCATTTTTCAGTAAAAAACTATCTCCATCACAAACGAGGTACTCTGCTTTTGATCGAGAATTACTCGAAATATACCTTTCAATCCTTCAATTTCAAAATTTCGTCGAAGGGCAAGATTTTTGCCTTCTCACAGATCACAAACCGCTCACAACCGCACTTTTTACTAAAGCAAAACGCAGTCCGAGGCAAGAACGCCATTTGGACCTGATTTCACAATTCACCAGTGACATTAGATTCGTCAAAGGTTCACTTAACGTCGTCGCTGACACGCTTTCTCGTCCAAACACTGACCAAATCGAAAGCAAAATGCCAAAAAACGTTGAAGACATAGCGAAGACACAAACCATCGACGAAGAATTATCGTCACTTAGAAAAAATCCAAATCCAAATTCAAAAATCAAACTCGAATCAATAAAGATACCAGCCTTAAACGTAAATCTTTGGTGTGAAACATCCACCCAACAAATTCGACCATACGTCCCAAAATCACTCAGAAAAATAATTTTCAAAAAAATTCATTCCATAGCACACCCCGGAGTTCAAGCTACTCGAAAGAAAATCATTAAAATGTATTTTTGGCCCAAAATGAATCATGACATAAACTTCTGGGCAAAAGCATGCAAGGATTGTCAAAAAGAAAAAATACAAAGACATACAAAATCAGAACTGGAACAAATCCCCATTCCACCTGGTCGATTCCAACATATCCACATGGATATCGTAGGACCAATCCCACCATCCAACGAAAAAAATTATATTTTAACCATCATCGATCGATTTTCTAGGTGGCCCGAGGCCTACCCAAGAACTTACGTTCAAGAACATGTGTCAAGATTCGGGGTGCCGAATATCATAACAACTGACCAAGGTTCACAATTTGAATCCAAGTTGTTTAAAGAATTAACCAAGCTCTTAGGAACAAACCGAATTCGAACCTCAGCGTACCACCCCCAAGCGAATGGTATGGTTGTGAGATTTCATCGTCAATTAAAAACTTCGATTCGTGCTTTTGGTGACAAAACTCACTGGTCACAACAACTTCCAATCATTCTTCTCGGAATACGTACGACGATTAAAGATGATCTCAACTATACACCTTCCGAACTCCTATACGGAGAAAATGTCAAATTGCCTTTAGACTTATCCATCTGTTCTTCTGAGAACACAAATAAACACAACTTCATGGAACAGCTCAAACGATGCTTCAAAAACATTAAACCATCTGAACTTTCCACGAGAAAAACAACAAAACGCGTATATATTCCTAGTAGTCTAAACACTTGCGACCAGGTCTTGATCAGAAGCGACAAAGTAAGAAAAAGTATGGAATCCCCATACGAAGGTCCATTCAGAGTAATTAGAAAGCTTCGAAAGCAAATCATTGTAGATAAATTCGGGAAAAATTACTCAGTTTCCATCGATCGAATCAAACCATATTTCAGCTCATATTTTTTTTTAAAGAAAAATTGTTCCACGACGGCTTTATGTGACAAATTAAACTTTCAAAAAAGTTTTCAATTGTCTCATACAGTTGACTTCGTGAAACATATTAGTTTCACTGGGAGGGGAGTGTTGTAGTGGCAACGTTTCTAGTCAATAATTTTATAAAACCCAAAGACAGATGGCACCACAGAGAGAAAATTCAGTTGTATTTCTGACCACACTTTTGTTTGTATAAAGTTGGCCAGCCTAGCATTAAGAATTTATAAATGTCATTGGTAAGAAAATCTAAAAAGAATCAAGTGGTAAAAGTTATTAGCTCTCCGTCCTTTATAATAATAAAGAAATATAAATTGTTAATAAAACAAACCCAAGTGTTTTTAATTAACAATAGACTCGCCTTTTTTAGGGACTGGCTGGACAAATGCTGTTTTTCATCCACTCGGAAAGTGTCCAGAAATATAGAAAGGATAGAAAAGCTAACGCAGTGGTTTTGCCAGCGAAGAAGAACACCTCTTTAGAATAATAGGAGATTCACCATCTGGACCAGCAGATTTGTGTATTTCAAGATTTTTTAAGACTCTTGCTACTGTACGAGTGCGAAAGAAGATTTGTCCCATAAAACCGTTTACGATAAAAAAAAAACCGATAATAGTCTCAATCGAACTAATATAAGTGTTATGCTTATATATTAGTTTAAATGAGAAAAATCAACATTGCAATTAATCAACACTAAGCTATGCGCCAAATGTACACGAAAACTCAAAAAGTGCAACAAGCAGCACGTTAATAATGCTACCTTCACGTCTAGCTCAGCAGGTCGTAGGTTCTTTGGAAGATTTTTTTGTGGAAAACGATCTCAGCCAACTTTCAGTGCAAAATTGGAAGCGGATAGCTAGAAACAGAGCTGGCTGGAGAGACATGATGGTTGAGGCCGTAGTCCATTCTGGACTGTAAGCGCCGTCTTAAGTAAGTAAAGAAGTTAAAAATTTATTATTTATTATTTAATATTTTCAATACATAGTATATAGAATTTGTATTATAACAAAAAACATTATTTTATGTTAAGAATTTACTTTCAGAAATCAGAAACTATCCTGTTTAGAACCCCATTGTCTAGGGCTTCTAGGGATACAAGAAAAAACTGGAGAAATCTAGTGATCGTTGGACCAAGTGGACATCCACTGCCGAATAAAGATGTGGTAAAGTACCTTGGCATCTGGCTAGATCAGTATCTATTTCAATCGACATGTAGATGCTGCTCTGCCCCGAGCTAGGGGAGCCTTTGGTTTGACAAGACAGTTGTTTTATAGCAGCCGCCCTGATAGCAGAGTAAAAGTGATTTGCTATATGGCCCTCATCCGGCCAATGATAACCTATGGGTGCCCTGTGTGGTTCCACGTTGCCTCATCTCAAATGGAAAAGATTCGGGTGTTTGAGATGCAGTGTCTTAGACGCTGCCTTGGATTACACAGAACAATAGAGTTAGAGTACACACATTACTATGCCAACGAGGTTCTACACAACAGGGCCAATATAAACAGGATAGATAACTTTTTAATGAAGCTAATTCGGGGTCACATTGCAAGAGCGATGACCTCAGCCAATGGACTTATTTTCGGGGCTTACTACCCCAATGATGAATATAGTGAGAGCGTTTGTCTTAACGGTTTCATCCCGCCCGAGACATTCCTCTATTTAGACAGTCGGGGGCTGATACAGGATAGATTGGCGGTTCCGTTAAAGGGCTTAGCTAATCAAGTCAAAAAATTCTGGTGGTTGGGTGACCACCTTGACACTGAAAGTTAACCATTGATGCCTTGGCCGACTTACATAGTTCTAAGGGTAATGTAGGTACAGTAGGTAGAACAGTGACGGTGGCACAAAAAAAAAAAAGGACATGAATGTATTTGTATGTGGGTACTTGCGGTTGCCAATATATATGTATATATGTAAATATGCATGTGTGTGGGCATACGTGAGTGAGCATATACGTATGGAAAAAAAATTGCTGGTGGCTGTTCTTGTTTTTAAGTTATTTTAAGTAGTTTTAATTAGATAAAATGTAGTTTAAGTTAGTTTTATTTAGTTATAACGTAGCTTAAAGGTAATTTTATTTAGCATAATTTAGTTTTAATTAGTTTTATTTAGGTAAAGAATAGCTTTAAGTTTTATAAAAAAGGGAAAAAAATGACATTGAAAATGAGTTTTTATTTAATAATTTTCTCATTAGTTTTAAGTAATCATGAATTTTATATATAAGTTATTTTACGTCGAAAGGCATTGTTTAAATATGGTCAAAGGTTAATTAAGAGCGCCCGCATGGGGCCAGTAAGTTAGTTAAGTTTATATGTAAGCTAGTTGTTTAAAATTTTTTGTCTAGCATTAAGATAAATATAAGGAAATGAAAAAATATAAAATGAATTAAAATGCAAAAAAAAGCGACGTAGTCCATTGGTGCGAAGGGACTCAGGTTCGGTCCCCAGAAATGTTAGTAATTTTTATAGTTCTAAAATATAACATAATAATAATTTAACAAAATAAATGTCTCTAAAAATCTGTACAGTTGAAAAAATACAAACAAAATTTTTTTTTCATAAACAGTACGGTTGCACAGGCAAATTCGTTTGTCCTAAAAAAGATAAGAGTTTGCTGCAAATGAAGTGAAAAAAGACCGCTGGCAAACGAATAATTTTTTGGTTTACAGCAAACGATTTCTTCTCTCGCATGGATTCAATCAATGAAAATCAACGGCTACAAATTTAATGGAATTTTGCTCTGATGTTATAAATACAAATCAAGAAGGACACCAAACTGATACTATTTATTTGAACTTTCCAAAAGAATTCATTCCATTCTACTGCGAAAACTTAATTTCATAGGACTACCTATCTGGGTTTTAAATAGGTTAGAATCCCATTTATCAGATAATTCGTGCGGTTTCAAAACAAAGTTTCAAAACAAATAAATGTGTGTTCCGGAGTTCCTCAAGGAAGTCACTTGGGACCCCCGAGCAATGTTATTGTCCGATCAAAAATCCAAATGTTCACTGACGATGGGAAATAGTATTTATCTTTTAAAAATGAAAGTGAAGCGAGCTGGTTGCAAAGTGGCCTAAACAATGTAGTTAAATGGTGCCGTACTAACAAAATGGAGCTCAATATGTCGAAATGTAACGTAATGACTTTTACTCGTCGAATACTGCCGATCCAGATTTAATATAAAGTAAATGACTTTTGAAAAGTGTAAAATATGTTTGTGATCTTGGTGTTATATTAGATCAAATGTAGGAAAATTCACCTCACCTACCTCGACATTAGGCAACATAAATTCTATAGTTTTAACATATTAATCATATTTAAAAACCCGGCCAATTTAAAAAAATTTCGTTTTACTTAATTAATGCACAATCTGCGTTACCGACCAGAAAGGTGATTGTATAAAAATTTGTATTAAGCTGAGACAATTCATAAGGAAGTTAGTGTAAACACAAACCCAACGTCAGTATTCACTACTACCCCTAGCGGTATGCGAAAGCAAAAATAATTATACTCACCCAGATGAAAATCAACAAATTATTCGAATAGTGAGTAAAAATGTCAACACAAGTAAGAGAATGGAGGCAAATGAGGAAAAACCTATTTAGAGACATACGACATCATAGTAGAAAACTGGAAAAGCACTATAGACCAAGACTGAACGAAATGGCGCACACGGATAGTGATGTGCTAAAAACGAAAATGTACTACAAATGATCAGTAATCGAGTCGTCCCCGAGGACGTGGTAAAATTTTTATGTCTGTCAGAGCCTTAGAGATTTTCTTAAGTGTTTTTAAAGTGATTTTCAAGAACAGGTAGTTAGAAAGAATAAGAATATTAGTGGTCAGAAAGTCGAAATAAAAAGATTTTTATTTATCATTTTGACATTGTGTGAGAATAAGCAAATAGTTGAGACAGTAGAGTATTATTTTTCTTTAAAATAATAGTTGTAGAACATGGTAAAAGAGCTAAGCGAAACAGAAAGTTGAACTAGAATTGGTAAATAAATAGTTTTTCTATACGCGTGAACTGATAGACGAAATTGATAAAAGTAGTATTGCTAGAAGTATTCACGTAGTCCAAAGTAGAAGGAGTAAAGAAGAAGAAATATTTTTGCCGAAGATTGAAGAATAAAAGTTAGATAACGTCATTCATACAAACGAAGAAGTCAAATTAATAAAGGGAAAAATAACTAATTTTTGTTTGTATCAGTCAGAAGAGTCCGAGTCAAGTAAAGAGACTGAGAAACTTTATTTTTATAAAAATCTAATCAGATTGAAAATAGGTAGTCTGTTAATAAAGTCTTTTTTGCAAAAATCTAGTACTCACAAATCATAGAATCTGAAAAAAATAAGAAAAACACTAAGAATGAATCAAAGTACCTAAAAAGAATCGTTAATGCGTTAGTCTACTCACTTGATTACAAAATCTTCCAGCATATTTACTTTACCTCCATTAGAAAAACTTCTCCTTCAAAATTCACAATACTTACCTAGAGTCCAATCTAAAACGCTAATGAAACTCACAATCAACGAAAAATATAAGAAAATAATAATAAAAGTTTATTTGGGTAAAAGAACATAATAATACTTACCTACGAAAAATTTAATCACTGATGAAACTATTTGACTGAAATACTTACCTCCAATTAGAAAATATTTAAAGAATAATTATAAAATGATCTTAACATTTTTACACCCAATGTAAACAGAACCTAAGTCGGCAAAGTAATTCGCACGTACTAGTAAAAGTTGCATTCGATCAAACTTAACTACGGCCAAGTTCGCACTTGACGGGTAAGAAAGTTTCGTAAAGAAACAAAATCCAATTTGCTAAAATGGAACCTTAGTGCGGGTTATAAAAATTTTAAAAAGTCTTTCCAACTTCGTATTTCATTAAAGTAAGTTTAAAACCGCGCAAATAAAAGTAAACACTAAAGCCCTAAGCAGCGAAGAACATTAAGCAAAAATTATAAAAACTAAAAATTATAAGGATTAAGTAACAAAAACGAGATCAAGAAAAAATTGCAGAGCAAAAAAAGGAGAAATAAAAAGGAGTAAAAGTAGAAAAAAATTCAAGATCACGTTAAGAAACACATGAATTCTTATAATTCAAGAAATAGTGCAATATTCTGTGCAATAGTACAATAGATACCTCAATTTTCATGCATTACATACGACACATTTTTTTCTCCTCTTTGTGAATCAAAAAACAAAATCTTTAAAAACATCCCCCAGCTCATGGTGGATGTGGACATAGTCCAGAACAACAAAGCGAATGATATAGAACTTTATACGGAGCTCCTGGAATTGAGTGAGACATACCCAAATCCAACTCCACGAAAAAGAATCCAATTGGATAACGTGTCAGTCGGATGGGAATGCGGAAGGCTCACTCAAGGGAACACGTTTAAAGAAGTGCAAAACCTTGGAGGAAGTTATTTGGAACATTACGATAAAAAAACCAGGTAACAAGAGAGAATTTGTATATATAAAAATCAAAAATTAGTTACTATTGTACCTATTAATACGTACAGTTTGTGCATACAAAATGAAAAAAAAAGAGGCGCAAAGTCTCGAGCACAATTCCTTAGGTAGTCACGAGGTCAGAACACAATAGTAGATAGTCGTAGTAAAGTACCTTTTTTTAGAATGCTTTTAGTTAGCATGTTTGCAACATTTAGAAATTTTTCTTGGCTTTGTAGGATATATAAATTTTATTTCAGATAAAATTAAATAATGTATAGACAATATACTAAAGTTTTCCTTTTCACGCAGGCAGACAACGCTAGAAGTGTGGCAGCAGACGCAACAGGTGATCCAAAGTTGCAGTGGGACAACCACAACACAATTGTCCACTCCAACAAAACATCACCTCAGAAGGAAATATTGCCACACTCCAACATATTGGCCTGCCTGGGTTTTTTTTTTTTGGATATATACCATTTGTCTTCTTCGAATCCATTTACTGATGTCATATTGGTTTAATATCTATTCATATACATATGGACATACGAGGAGGTCAATAAAAAGTTTTAATGATCACTAAAATTAGTCACATTTGTATCGAACTGCATGAGTATTGTAAACTCTGCTGTCGATGTATTTGTAAGTAAATATGTATAGCATTAATTTAACGAAGAATGAGCTTTATCGAGAAAATATAACTTCGATGAGTTCAGTTCTTTATAGAATTTAGAGACGGACGGAAGGAGCAATAAAGTTATTAAGTGTTTTTTTTTTTATAATTTTTCCACTATAAAATCGTGCGTTTTATTTCAATGGTTTTTTACTGTGATCTAGTTTAGATGCTGAGCTGTCGAAACAACATTGGAGGAATGCTGTATGATATCGTACAGAATACAACGAGGGAAGCAGCCAATAAGCGGCTATTGACATCTTTCAACGTGGGACTCAGCATCAGCAGCCATAATGATCATCAATAACGGAAGTGTTAACCAACTACAAAAATAGAATTCAAGCAATAAGTACCCTTTTGTAAAAAAAACCATAATGTGTATAACCTGGCGTGAGGTATGATAAACATATTATAAAACAAAATTCTTAGTTTATCGTAGAAATATTTATAACACATATATTATGATTCCCACTATAAGTAGATATTTTATTTATACGTATCCATAGTGAAATAAATTTTCTTATCCTACGTCGAACCACAAATTTAAAAATAAACTATACCTTGGTGCAAATAATTTACCTACCAAAAATAATTACCTACGTACCTACGTACCTCGAAAAGTTTTTTTTTTATGTACATTTTTCATATCCATAGGGAAATTTCTTTTATATAAAACATTTATTGAAATCATCGATCACAGTAAAATATGTGCGAAACAAACTCACTGTTCAAGATCAATTACTATTTATTTGAAAATTAATCGTTTCAACTCAAATAATTTATATCTAAATTCAATGAAAAATATTAAATCATTAATTCAAAGTCATTTATAACTAAAATCATTCAATTTCATACAAGTTATTATTTTTGTTAACAATTGCCAAACATGTCATATAATACCTTACAATTTTAACTTTAAATTGTGCAGTTAGTAAACTTTGCTAAAATTGAAATCTACTGTACTGTAAATGCATAAACCTATTCATCTGCACAGTTTCAATTTTGTGTGTTTTTCTTTGCGCTCATCTTCGTGGCGCCGCAAATTAACTTTATGACAAATTATTTTGTAATAATCGATCTCTTTTTATTTGACTCGCAAGCAGAATAGATCGTGGTAACTAGAACATTGTATCAGCCAGATAATCTTTTGTATATTATACACTAAACATTAATAAACATTATACACATAGGATTTAAACACTCAATCTTTTATTAACAAACAAAACATTTTTTTTTAATCATACAGTCCATTCATTCGCATTCATAGTGGTCCTTCGGCGTCGAATATTTAAAAAATCAAAATCATATATAAAAAAAAAAAACTAAATCAAATCCTTATCCTTTTAGTGAAGTGTTTCGAAGTTATACAAGTGCGTACATATATTAAAGATTGTATGAAATCTATATGTACTTTGTAAACTGCAACTAATTAAGTGAACTTTAACAATCTCGTGTTAGTTAGCTTGAATTCACTTCGAACAATTTTATCATTGCCATTTAATTCGGGATTAAATCATAAAAATAATTGCTGTATATATGTACCTACTGCCATTTGGCTACAAATTCATAAGCTAGTACATACCTATATACATAGGTATACTACTCTACGCAAGTTAAAACTTGACCTTTCACAATTTGGTTTAAATTTAATTCAATTAATTTAATCGATTGATAATTATTTTAGATCAATCAAATCCTATTTTATAGAACTGTTTTTTTTTCGGAAAGACTTGGTAATTGTATTGTGCGATGTCGAGTGCACTGAAAAGTAAATGTGGAAATGCTAAAGGTCGGTTAACTCGGGCGGCAGCATTCATAGATACGATCGAAGAATCTACAACAATCGAAATGTTGGAAGTTCGTTTAAATAAACTCGAAATCGCGTGGTCTGATTTTTCAACTCTTCACAACGAAATCCTCGAGAAATCAGAACCAGAAGATACCGAGGAAATCGAAAGTGAATTCTCTGCATACGAAACGAAATACTTTTTTTCGAATGCAGAACTTATTATAGCAATGCGCATTAGAGTAAATCAAAAGGAACCCGTAGAAACTGCATCAGCTATAGATCGCCTTACTGAACAGCAGTCCGCATTTTTGAAAAAGATTAATTCGTCTCCTTCTTCTTCTTCGCAATTACCGGTAATTGTTGTGCCACCGTTTAGTGGAAATTATAAGGACTGGCCATCCTTTCGCGATCTATTTTTAGGGTCAGTTGACACCAAAAGGAATCTTAGCCCAACTCATAAATTCCATTATTTAAAATCGTACCTTCGGGGTGATGCGGCTAATCTAATTAAACACATTTTGATATCCGACGCGAACTATCCCGAGGCATGGACCGTTTAGAAAAGCGGTACGATCGTAGTCAGCTTATCGTTCAATCATTTATTGAGACATTTTTGTCGCTTCCTACAATTAGTGCGTCCAATGTAGACATTCTGCGAAAAATTTCTGACGGTGCTGATGAAGTCGTACGTGGCCTTAGTGCGTTAGACAAATCGAGCCGCGACCCATGGCTTATTTATTTATTGCTGAATAAACTCGATCCTAATTCTAAACAATCTTGGGCAGAGCACATTGGTTCTCGGGAAGACTGCACGATAGTTGAATTTTTACAATTCTTAGATAAACGGTGTGATGCTCTTGAAACATGCAAATCTATGAGTTCTCGTTCGGTTCCCACGCGGATAAAACCATCAAATAATATTCGAGCTCATTTAGCTGGGCCATCAGATGCTTCGTGTCCATCCAAATGCCCTATGTGTCAAAGTGATCATATACTCCCTCAGTGTGCCAAATTCGTCGCGTTAGACATTGAATCCCGTAGAAACTTTGCGAAAACAAACTCTTTATGTTTTAACTGTCTACGTGTTGGGCATTCGTCGTATAAATGCCATTCTTCGTTTCGTTGTCGGGTGTGTAAAGCACGCCATCATTCACTCGTACACTCTGCGGAATCAGACATGAAATACCAATCATCATCTTTAACTTCTTCGACTCAATCTCAACATTCGTTATCAAATCTTGCTACACCTACTTTTCCAATCGTAAACAACCATTCGCTTGATTTTAGCTTTCGAAAGAAAACCCTCTTGCCAACTCTCTTAGCTAAAATACAAGATATTCAGGGAAATCTTATTGACTGTCGAGTGCTTCTTGATTCCGGGTCTCAATCTACATTTGTTGTCGAATCTTTTGCTCAAAGGCTCGGGTATCAGCGCACACATTCAAGAATTCCTATCCTGGGGTTGTCGTCAACTGAAGTAGGATATACTAAAGGACGGATATCATTAAAATTGTGCTCTCGTTTCAACTCTACTCAATTATTCGTTGATGCCTTTATACTCAATAAGTTGACTTCCAACTTACCATCTCAATCTATAGACTTTTCTTCATGGTCTCATATTACAAATCTTGAACTCGCAGATCCAAGCTTTAATATTGCTGCTCCCATTGATGTTCTTCTCGGTGGGGATAAACTTTGGAGTATTATTAAGGGTGGACAAATCCGTGGTGCTGACGGGGGTCCAGTCGCTCAGAATACTTCGTTCGGTTGGGTTATAACCGGACAATTTTTCGAAGAAGAACAATTAAATCATTTTACTTCTCTTCACTCTACCGTTGACATCGATGCATTACTTCAACGTTTTTGGGAACTTGAAGAAGTTGCCCCTGCAAATCAATCGCTTTCGCTCGATCAGGCTGAAATACACTTTCAAAGAACATTTTCTCGATCTTCAGATGGAAAGTATGTCGTTGAACTTCCATTTAAAACACAAAATCCGTGCTTCGAAAATACTCTATCTCTTGCTGTTTCTCGTCTTCACTCCATGGAGCGCCGCTTTACTCTAAATCCGAAACTGCAGGAGATGTATTCAAATTTCATGCAGGAGTATATTAACTTAGGTCATATGACTTTAATTCCTCGTGAAGAAATCGGTGTTTTTAATGGCAAGTGTTTTTATCTACCCCATCACGCAGTACTTAAACCGGAGAGTTCATCTACAAAACTCCGTGTTGTATTTGATGGTTCAGCCAAGGACTCAAAAGGAAAATCTTTAAATGCTGCTCTCTTGATAGGTCCTCCTATTCAACGGGACTTGATAGGTGTCTGCTTACGTTTTCGACAACATCCTTTTGTCTTTACTGCTGATGTGGTTAAGATGTTTCGCCAGATTTGGGTAGAAGATTCACACACTGACTACCAGCGTGTTGTTTGGCGTAAGTCCCCTTCAAACGAAATCCAGCATTATCGTTTATGTACTGTAACGTACGGTACAGCATCAGCTCCATTTTTGTCGATACGAATTCTGAAGCAATTAGCCGAAGATTACCAATCAGAGTACCCAAACGCAGCCCGTGTTCTAATGGAAGATGTCTACGTTGATGACGTCATGACAGGAGCAAAATCAACTAAGGAACTTATCGAACTGCAGACCGAATTAATTACACTTCTTTCTATGGCTAAGCTTCAGCTGCGAAAATGGAGTTCGAATTGTTGGCCGCTTCTAGCATCGCTTCCAAAAGAAGAGTGTGAGTACTCCATCTTCGATACGGACCGGTCAAAATCATTTGTAAAGGTACTTGGTATGCATTGGAATCCTGCGAGCGACGAATACTCTTTTCGCATGTCCAAGTGTATTCCAACTCTTTCGTTAACAAGACGTTCGTTACTCTCAGAAGTATCGCGAATATTTGACCCATTAGGACTATTAGCACCATCTGTGATACTGTTCAAAATCCTCTTTCAGGAACTTTGGTCATCGAATCTCAAACTAAAATGGGACGACCCATTGCCTTCAGAATTAGCTGATCGATGGACTAGTTACAGGCAGGAACTTTCATTTTTTGAGCAGGTACGAGTACCAAGAAATGTGTTTTTATCGACGTCAGAAGAGATTGAACTACACGGATTTTCTGATTCATCCTCGCTCGCCTATGCTGCTGTCGTGTACACTCGTTGCAAAATCGCTGAAGGAAGTTATAAAATAACTATCATAGCCACAAAAACCAAAGTCGCTCCGTTAAAACCCACTTCGATTCCGCGGTTAGAGCTGTGTGGAGCTTTGCTGTTAACTCGGCTCTTTAATTTGGTAAAATCATCGTTTTCTCAAAAGATAGCTAGAACCGTAGCTTGGTGTGATTCGGAAATTGTTTTGCACTGGTTGTCGTCACCGCCGCGTCGCTGGACTACGTTCGTCGCCAACAGAACAGCTGCTATTTTGGAAACGGCTCCAAGGCATTTTTGGAGTCATATTGCATCAGGGTCAAACCCAGCAGATTGTGCGTCGCGCGGTATTCTTCCGTCAAATCTACCAAGCCATCATCTCTGGTGGACGGGTCCGTCGTGGCTATCGCTGGAAAAAAACGAGTGGCCAAAATCGAAATTCACTCTTGAACCAGAAGAAAACGAACATCTACTCGAAATAAGACCATCTCCGCGTCAAGTGCTACTAACATCGTCTAGTGAACATAACCCAATAAAGTCTCTAATAACTAAAATTTCGTCTTGGTTTCGTATACCAAGGATATTTGCTTACGTTCTTCGATTCATACACAATATCAAAACTGTAAAAGCTAATCACCGAATATCGTATTTAACCACAAAAGAAATTTGTGCTGCAAAAGTAATTATCCTTAAATCGGTCCAAGAAAATTCATTCTGTGCGGACATTCGTTCCCTAATAAACACAAAACAATTACCCAAAAAATCAAAGTTACTCAAATATTCTCCTTTCATAGACAAAGAGGGCCTTCTTCGAATTGGAGGAAGAATCAAAAATGCTGCCATTTCTTTTTCTATAAAACATCCTATTATTCTTCCAGCAACTAATCCAATCTCTTCTCTTATTATAGAAACTCTCCACAATCGCTATCTGCATCCAGGAGTTTCAGCAACCTTCGCCATAGTTAGACAACAATTTTGGATCATGGGATGTCGAAATCTTTGCCGCAAGATAGTTTTAAACTGCAAAAAATGCTTCAAACAGCGAAAGGAAACCACTTCTCAGCTAATGGGTGATTTACCACCCCAACGGATCAATCAAAGTCGCCCGTTTTCACATACTGGTTGTGACTATGCTGGACCTCTCACCATTAAGCTGTCAAGAGGGCGGAATCCAAAACTGTCAAAGGCCTACATATGTCTATTTGTATACATGGCTTCTAAGGCCATCCATCTCGAGCTAGTGAGTGACCTCACCTCTGAAGCCTTTCTCGCTGCGCTACGTCGATTTGTTTCACGTGGGTTTTGTTCGAACATCTATTCGTACAACGGAACCAACTTCCAAGGTGCTCGTCGATGCCTGAACGAGATGCACAAGTTGGTATTATCTAAATCTTACAACGAAGCTGTTGCTACTTCACTGGCTAAAGATAACATCACATGGCACTTCATCCCTCCATCTTCACCACATTTTGGTGGCCTTTGGGAGGCGGGTGTTAAATCTGTGAAGTTTCATTTAAGACGAGTCATCGGAGCAACAATCCTTACTTTCGAGGAACTATATACAGTTCTTACTCAAATTGAAGCTGTTTTAAACTCTCGTCCTCTTTGTGCTTTGTCTGATTGTGATTTAAACCCTCTAACCACAGCTCATTTTCTTATAGGTGAACCGTTTACTGCTGTTCCAGAGCCAACCACGTTAAACACACCTGTCAATCGATTGTCCTATTGGAATCACCTTCAAAACATGGTACAAGGGTTTTGGAAACGATGGCATCTGGAGTATATCACCACACTTCAAGAGAGACATAAATGGAAGGAAACTACACCAAACCTAAAACCAGGAGATCTGGTCGTAATAAAAGAGCCCAACCTTCCACCAACAAAATGGTTACTTGGAAAAATCGAAGCAACAACTGAAGGTTCTGATGGTCGAGTACGAGTCGCAACTGTGAAGACAGCAGGAGGAACATTCGTTCGTCCAATCACCAAGCTGGCGCCTTTACCCATGTCCTGAAACTGGTTCCAGGGGGGCCGGGATGTTCAAGATCAATTACTATTTATTTGAAAATTAATCGTTTCAACTCAAATAATTTATATCTAAACTCAATGAAAAATATTAAATCATTAATTCAAAGTCATTTATAACTAAAATCATTCAATTTCATACAAGTTATTATTTTTGTTAACAATTGCCAAACATGTCATATAATACCTTACAATTTTAACTTTAAATTGTGCAGTTAGTAAACTTTGCTAAAATTGAAATCTACTGTACTGTAAATGCATAAACCTATTCATCTGCACAGTTTCAATTTTGTGTGTTTTTCTTTGCGCTCATCTTCGTGGCGCCGCAAATTAACTTTATGAAAAATTATTTTGTAATAATCGATCTCTTTTTATTTGACTCGCAAGCAGAAAAGACCGTGGTAACTAGAACATTGTATCAGCCAGATAATCTTTTGTATATTATACACTAAACATTAATAAACATTATACACATAGGATTTAAACACTCAATCTTTTATTAACAAACAAAACATTTTTTTTTAATCATACAGTCCATTCATTCGCATTCACTCACTATTATTTAAATAATTTAATGCGAAATTTCATAAATAATAATTTTTGTTGGTACTCTATATGTAGTGATTGTAAAAATAAAACAAAAAACAATAAGAATTTCTTAAGCATCATAGTCACCACATTTTGCAAAAATTTTATATTTTTCTTTACTTGTAAAGAAAGACCGCTATAAGAAGAAGTATTTTCGTCCTATGTGGGACATAACTCAGTAACGATAACGTAAAAAAAAAGAGATAAAGATTAACTCAAGTACCTACCGTTTGTCCGATAATTAATTCGTCACGTCTTAATAAACTTTAAACATTTCATATCATTTAAATAAAAAAAAAGATAAAATAATTAAATGAATAAAAGTCGTCAATGTATGAACCAAATCGAATATTGGTTACCTACATATGAAAGTTGGATCGAATCTGTATCAAGTGTACCTAATACCTCAACGAATAAGAATACCTACTTAATCATTTTATTTTGTATCTTGGAAGCAAGAATTGAAAAATTCCTTCATCTAGAATCGTCTGGTCGTCGTGTGACAGGGTGCACCTTATCCATCGTCGTTCCTTTCTTATATTTATATATTTAATATATTTGCATAAAACTATATTGAAAATTTAACTTAATACATTAATTTTATTTCAGCTTCACTATATCTTTATACATTTTTATCTAATATCCGAACCTCCAATACTTTGGTGAGTTCGTTGAGCAAATTATTCTTATCTTTTGGGAAAAGGGAATTTCTTGGACACAGACTTTTTGTCTTTAATTTGTTGTTTTAATATCTCGATTTTGTTCATGTGGAAATATCCTATGTAGGAATTTCTTTGGGAAATTTTTAATTATTTTTGATAATTACAACTTGAATTTTATTTTTGCTCGCGTAAGTCAATAATATACTGATTAACAGCGATCAGTCGGTAAAGGACGATTTTTATTGATCTTGAGGCCATTTGCGTCTTCCTTGACTGGCTATGACCATATTCTAGCAGAGTTAAGCGGCCGGTAAGTAATTTCAATAAAAAAAAAATAAGTTCAATTTTAATCCGTTTGCAATCCGCAATAATTGTAGATCAGAAGGAATATTCGTCGGGATAGTCCTTCTCAACGTGAAAGGAGGGGAGGTGAATTTCATTTCCAACCTCAAATCTTTAAAGAAATCTTAATAAGATTTTATTTTGTTTTCGAATCGGTATTGAGCAAATCAATATCGAACTTTTTGGTTGATCATAAAATTCCATTGATTTAAAAATAAAAATTAGAAAGAATCTTGAATAAGGAATCGAATCTTGATGAAATGTTAGTAAATTTTTCAGAATAATTTTGTTGATTACGCATGAAATTTATCCAAATATAGCAGTCTTTTTGTGCAGATTTATAAAAGATAAAAAACAATGTTTCAGACCTTTTTTTTACTTTTGAAGATTTAGTTTAAATTTCAAAACTATGATCACATATGAAGTATAATATCAGGATTACTTAAATTACTTTATTTTTGTTATTCGAAATCAAGTAAAGTTAGTTCATGAAGTAGTAGAACATAACATAAAGTTTCTTTTAGTAAAAAAAAAAAAAAAAAAAATACATTTATAGAGATTTAGTTTAGATACTTTAATTAAGATATTTTTCTTTATAACGATTGTTAGAGTATAAGTTTGTTAGAGTATAAGTTATAACGAATAAAAATTGTTTAAGTCAGAGATCTTAACGATAGTTTTCCTCTTTACAATTTTTTTTTGTCTTTTGAAGATGCGATTAGTCTGTAATCGCAGGGAAGTAGTTTCACTTTCAAGTAATTTTAGGTAATATGTCAGCGTAAGATCTTAAGGATGGGGAGTCGTGACTGGCGTTGTACACACAATGCCTAAAGAGGTTCCTCGGCAACTACAACAGCAACAAAAACGATAACAACAACAGCAACAACTGCAGCATAAATACAATCCTTTCGCGACTTTCGGACGGGAAGTTAGGCGATAAAGGGGGAAACCAATACACCTGTTTCTCCCGACTCAATAAGGGTTCCTGTGAAATTATTCGGATGACAAGGAACATTAGGTAGGGTTAAGGGCCAAGTAATCCGAACGGACTACCTCCATATTGTCCGGTTTACATCCATACCATTGATCTTCTTCAACATTTATTCTTTTCCGACTATATCTTCACGAATTCCAACCATCGACCCCTCTTGCTTCTTAGCATTAGCTTCTGTAAACTTGAATCGAGTCAACAATCATCTAGACTCCAGGTCTATTAATTGTAGCACCGACTACTTTTTCCTGCAGCATGATTCACTTCCTTGAACCGTTGAGCTGGCCAATGCGAATTTAGCAGACCTGCAGCGGCAGTCGAACGATAGTCACCCTGTTGACTTAGGCTTGGACGTGCTTAGCAATAAGTATTAAAAGTCACATAGGTTAGCAGGTGTAGGATCCTTTTTCTTTTTGTATTGGCGGTGAAAGACAATTACAGGGATAGCGATACCTTCTTAATCCTATAGGTAGGAGAATTAAACCCCCTTCGAATTTTATCGTAGATTCTAAGGCAGTAGTTCAATCATCGTAATAGTGAACACGAAAACATGATTTCATCAGTCTTAACCAACTAATAAAAACCTGATGATCCTAGGTATGATAAGATCAACGTATACCACATCAACATACGTTGAGTTTTCTCGATGTAGGGAGGGTAAGAAGGAACAGTCCTGTCAAAGGTTAGTGACCTTTGACACTATAGGAAGTTACCTCTCTTTCGTTTTCCTATATCGATAGGACTCTCAATATTTTTGTCAGGATCCTGGAAGGGACCCTCTAGTTACCAAAGGAAATATGAAATGATAGAATGAAATTTATTAATAACTATTCGTGTGGTTTTGGTTTAGATCAATTCAACTATGAGTAATTTCCTGTTTCTCGTGTCTTCTTTTTTTTGAAACCAATATAGCTTGTCGAATCTTTTTCAACACCTCATCGACATTTCATTTCTTTTTAATTTAATATTTTTTCTTTATGTAACGGGGGGGGGGAATCCAACCCTCCCGTCCGTTACATAACGGCGCCCATACGTGTGGGGCTCGATGGAATAAGTTTTAACGAATTTGTGAAGAAATTTGGAAAAGAGTAAATAATTTTTTTTGTAGTGTGATGAAATTTTTTTTTTTAATTAATTTTTTAAGTTTTTGAGTCGATAGTTTTATTGAGATTTACCATCGGAAGGGAATTAGCTTAAGTGTCGACCGGTGTTGGTTGATCTACGTCCTAATTACGTCAGCAGCGACAACTTTTTGAAATCTTATGTTGTTGAGGAATCACTCTGGAAGCAAAAGAACTCCAGTCACGACTCCATTCCTGAAACCAAAATAGAAAAGCCGAAAAAAGAAATAGTAAGATTATATTTTGAAAATTTTTTTTTTTTGAGAAATAAAATTTCTGAAAGTTATATAGATTTATTTAAGTTTAATTTTGCTGGTAGCACCAATAATTTTTTTTGAAGATTTATTTAGATTTAGATTCAAGTTTATGCTGGTAGCACAATTAATTTAGCATCAAGTTTATGCTGGTAGCACATTTTTTCATTTCATGCTGGTAGCACAATTTATTTAGAATCAAGTTTATGCTGGTAGCACATTTTTTTCATTTCATGCTGGTAGCACAATTTATTTAGAATCAAGTTTATGCTGGTAGCAAAATTTATTTAAGTTCAAGTTTATGCTGGTAGCAACCTATTTAGATACATGCTGGTAGCACATTTTAGATTTAGATTTTTTTTAGTTAAGTTTTTGAATTTATTCATTCAATTTTGTTTAGTATATTCTTTTAGCATTTAGATTAAGTTTAATTTTTTATGGAAATTTAATTAATTAATTTTTCTTAGTTGAAAAATATCAGTTTTTTTGAGATTAAGTTTTTTTGGAATTATCAAGGTGTTTACCCACAGAAGTATTAGGTTAAGGATAGTTAGTAAGTTAGATAATAAGTTATAGTAGGATTAGGTTAGAATTTATAAATATGTAGTTAGTAAGTTATTTAGTAGGAGTATTATAAAAATTTTTTTACTAGGTTCTCCACAATCGTTGTGCACAATCGCGTAAAAATTTTCTTTTTATAAATCATTAATATACACCTTATAAACTATCAATTTCGATTCATATAACATGGGAAAAAGAAAGGATATCTGTCAGAAGGAAGAAGCAATCGGAGACAAGAAGAACCAGAGTCACCGAAAGCGAGGAGAGTACCGTCTCCAGAACCGCATAACACCGGGTTTCGGAAAAATCAGTATCTTTTTCACGACACGACTATGGGAGCAGGGGAAGCCGTTGACGAGAGTCACATCGAAGAACCTGGTCCGTCAGTAAGTAGAAGGAGAGAATCGGAAAGAGCACAAATAGTATCTGAAAAATTACTCAAAACACCGGAAAGACAACCAAACGTGGAAAGAACACCACCACGCCATATAGAAGATTATGAAGGGTACATCAAAGAAGTAGCTTTGGCTGCGGTAGGTTTTAGTCGAGCGGAAGATAGAAAAGCGTTACAGGAATATTTAGCTAAAAGTCAAGCTCTACTTATGGAAAAGATGAATGAGGCTATGAACAACGTATTAGCCCAAATCAATGTAGTAAGACAACCTACAGCTCCAACGATTCCGTTATGTGACCTACCAACTCCAAATCTACCGACGTCAAATCTACCAACTTTAACTGTTCAAAGAGAACTAACAGAAACGTCACTATTGAATGTACCAGACTTTCCTAGAATTTGGCCAGATAGAGCAAACATAGCAAATCGAAGAAATACAAGTCGCAATCCCGAACCAGAGTTCTACGAACAATTGAACCGGATGCAGTTTAACAATACCTCCGCTAATAGAGATGCGAGAGTTCCTATACCTTCACCAGCAGTTTCAATGTACAGATCGCCACATTATCAGAAATGGGGAATTACATTTAATTCCAAAAATATGACAGTAGACGAATTTCTATTACGTTTAGAAAAAGTAAAAGACAGCTACGGCGCTTCATTGGACGAAGTGGTCTCAAACTTTCATCATTTTGTTAGTGGTCCTGCCGAGGTGTGGTATTGGATCTACCTGAAGAACAACCCACAGACTTCCTAGATAGCGTTGAAACTGGCTTTGATAGATCATTATGGTAGTTTGGAAACCGACTCCGAAATCTCTAGACAGATGGCAGAGAGGAAGCAAATGCCAGGAGAGAGTTTCGACTCATTTTATGATGCTCTTTTGAAATTAAATTCAAAAATGAGGAATCCTCGACCGAATGAAGATCTGGCTAAGATCATCAAGCAAAACGTTAAGCGCCGGATGGGCGAACTTTTGTTAACCTTCTGAACGACTAGGCTAGCTGACTTAGTATACACGTGCCGTGAAATGGAACGTTATCTAACTCAACATGAGCCGATACGTCCGAGGATGCCAATCTTCAACAATCCGGTAAGAAAACAAGTAAGTGAGATCGAGATTCAAACAGAACCTGTACCAGAAGACATGTCTCTTGCTTTAGAAGCATTTCAAAGGAACCGAAATCGCGAAACCAAGATCAATTTCGAAAAGGCAATATGCTGGAACTGTCCCAAAACCGGTCACATCTTCTTAGATTGTACAGAACCCCAGAGCAAAATTTTCTGCTACCGATGTGGTCAACCCGAAGTCTTGTCCACTAACTGCCAAAAGTGTAAGGGAAACCAATCACTGAGTCAGCGATCGTCCGAGAGGGAGCTGACCAGGATGGGCAACTCGGGAAGTCCTAATTAGAATCTTTACCCATAATTGATAAAAAAAATTACCATCTTAAAGAAACCCGAAACTCAGAACATTACAAATAATTTTTCAAAACCTACTAGAATTCCTATCTTAAGACCTCTAAAATCACTTCACCAGAGGCAAATTGAGTACGCCGAAGCGCGTCAACGCATTTATACTTACCCTAATCATAACAAAAAAATCCAAAAATTAAGAAATAGATTTACTTCTAAACGTAAGCTACATAGAGCAGTAAACAAAGCCGAAATGGTATGTCTGAAAGACGATCCACGTACCTACCTTAAGGTAGAATTATTTAAACATAAATGGCTTGGTTTACTCGACTCCGGAGCGAGCATTAGTTACCTCGGTAACGGTGCCGCTAAATATATTGAAGAAGCTAATATTCCATATAGAAAATTTAATTCTAGCATTTCCACAGCTGATGGAACTAAACAGCGTATTGCTGGGGTGGTTACTAATAATGTTACGTACAAAGATCTAGTTCTTCCGATCGAATTGTACATAGTGCCATCTTTAGCTCAAGATTTATATCTAGGCATCGATTTCTGCTCCACAAATTATATCTTCTACAGATACCGTTATCGAGACAACAACCGGTCAGGCAAATAAGCCGGAATGTCTCTTATCTGTAGAGGAATCGATTATTCTGCAAAATACAGCTAAGAAATTTCTGTCATTCGCCATTCGAGGTCTCGGACGGACCCATTTAATGGAACATTCCATAGATGCGGGAGACGCAGAGCCCATAAAGTAACGTCACTATCCCATATCGCCAGCAGTACAAAACCTTGAGTACGCGGAATTGGATCGTATGACCTCGTTAGGTGTTATCGAGGAAAGTCAGAGTGGTTGGTCTTCACCAGTCGTGCTGTTGAGAAAACCAGGAAAAAACCGCCTATGTCTCGACTTCCGAAAAGTTAATGCCGTAACGAAGAAAAATGCGAATCCAATTGCGCATATTGAAGGATTGCTAGCACGTCTTTCCGAAACACGTTAAATTTCTAGCGTGGATTTGAAAGACGCTTACTTGCAAGTGCCCCTGGAGAAAGAATCACGAGAGAAGACAGCGTTTTCAGTCCCAGGAAGACCCCTGTATCAGTTTAAAGTGATGCCGTTCGGACTCTCGAACGCCGCGCAAAGTCTGACGAGCTTAATGGATAAGGTGATTCCACGCGAGTTGAGGGAGCAAATGTTCATTTACCTTGATGACTTGTTAGTCATCTCGAAAGATTTTAACGATCAAATTTCGACACTCGAAAGTAGCAAAGCATCTTACGGATGCTGGATTAACAATAAATGTAGAAAAGTCTCAATTCTGTTTTAGAGAATTACAATACTTGGGTTATATTGTAGGGAAAGGTTGTTTGAAAGCAGATCCAAATAAAGTAGCTGCTATTGTAGAATTCCCTGTACTAACCACGATACGCCAAGTTCGTCTTTTTCTAGGAATGGCATAACCGCACCCATATCAGATACATTGAAAAAGAAACAGAAATTTGAGTTTGGATCTGAAGCTATCAAGGCCTTAGAAACAGTTAAAAAAGCGCTGACTTCAGCACCAATTTTAGTCAATCCTGACTTCACGAAGCAATTTATTATCTGTTGCGATGCTTCATCCACAGGAATTGGATGCGTCCTATGTCAATTGGACGAAGAAGGGAATGAGAAACCTATTTATTTCTATTCGCAGAAATTGAATTCTGCTCAAAGAAATTACACTGTGACAGAGAGAGAATGCTTGGCAGCGGTCCAAGGAATTTACAAATTTCGACCATACGTCGAGGGGTATAAATTCTTAGTGATAATTGACCATGCGAGTCTACGGTGGTAAATGAGCTTGAAGGACCCAATGGGAAGGTTAGCTCGTTGGAGCCTCAAGCTTCAAAGCTTCGACTTCGAGGTGGTTCATCGGCGTGGCTCTCAACACTATGTGCCTGACGCGTTGTCAAGGGTCTATGAAGTAGACGCAGTGGATATTGAGAAACCCACTCCCGAGACTACCACTTCGAACTCGCCTGATGTGTTGCACATTGATCTGAAAGATCGAGCTTTTAAATCAGATGAATATTTTCAAATAGCTGCACACATTAAGAAAAACATAGAACGTGTACCTGATCTTCAAGTATCAGATGACTTTATTTACAAAAGAGTTAAGCACGCAACTGGGAATCCTCTTGAGGAAAACTTGTCGTGGAAGCTTTGGGTTCCATCGCAGTTGACTGCAACATTGATAGAGCAAGCTCATTGTCCACTAGTAGCATGGAGGGATCGCTAAGACTTTATATCGCCTTCGAAAACAATTCTATTGGCCAGCAATGAGTAGTCAAGTGAAGTTATTCGTTAATAATTGTGACACGTGCAAAACGACCAAAGCACCAAACAGTACTTTACGTACAGAAATGGGTAAAGCCTTCACTGTGGACCGACCATTCCAACATCTGTATGTAGATTTTCTGAAACCGTATCCTAGATCGAGAAGAGGAAACACTTTTATCGTAATAGCTTTAGATCAGTTAACTAAATTTGTCCTTATAAAACCTTTGGAAAAAGCAAATTCAAATGAATTAATAAAGTTTCTCACAGAAGAAATATTTTTAATGTTCGGATTTCCGGAAACACTTTTATCCGATAACAGTTCACAATTCGTGAGTAAAGATTTCGGGACAAAGTCTTCCGTAGGAACTTCCCGCTCAGTAGCGCTGCAAAATATTTAAACGCTAAATTGTGTCCTAAATTCATAAAAGCACAGGTAATAAAAGTAATTGGTAATAATCTATACCGCGTCAAAAATGTGAAAGGTTTTGAGATGGTAGTGCATACCAAAGATCTGCGGAAGTAAAAGGCAAAATCGATATAAACAAGTTTTCAAAACCGACTAGTTCAGCTGCACATGAGACAAAGGGACACTTAACCTCCAAACATCTTCATCAAGCATAATCAAATAAATTTTCTTTTCCATCGTCGTTGCATGAGCTTACACTACATACAACGAAGATGTTTTGTAGGAAAATTCACGTCACCTACCTCGACAGTAGGCAACATAAATTGTATAGTTTTAACATATTAATCATATTTAAAAACCCGGCCAATTTAAAAAAATTTCGTTTTACTTAATTAATGCACTATCTGCGTAACCGACCAGAAAGGTGATTGTATAAATTTTTTTATTAAGCTGAGACAATTCATAAGGAAGTTAGTGTAAACACAAACCCAACGTCAGTATTCACTACTACCCCTAGCGGTATGCGAAAGCAAAAATAATTATACTCACCCAGATGAAAATCAACAAATTATTCGAATAGTGAGTAAAAATGTCACTATAGACCAAGCACTATGAAACAGCACTATAGACCAAGACTGAACGAAATGGCGCACACGGATAGTGATGTGCTAAAAAGGAAAATGTACTTCAAATGATGAGCAGTAATCAAGTCGTCCCCGAGGACGTGGTAAAATTTTTATGTCTGTCAAAGCCTCAGAGATTTTCTTAAGTGTTTTTAAAGCGATTTTCAAGAACAGGTAGTTAGAAAGAATAAGAATATTAGTGGTCAGAAAGTCGAAATAAAAAGATTTTTATTTATCATTTTGACATTGTGTGAGAATAAGCAAATAGTTGAGACAGTAGAGTATTATTTTTCTTTAAAATAATAGTTGTAGAACATGGTAAAAGAGCTAAGCGAAACAGAAAGGTAAACTAGAATTGGTAAATAAATAGTTTTTCTATACGCGTGAACTGATAGACGAAATTGATAAAAGTAGTATTGCTAGAAGTATTCACGTAGTCTAAAGTAGAAGGAGTAAAGTAGAAGAAATATTTTTGCCGAAGATTGAAGAACAAAAGTTAGATAACGTCATTCATACAAACGAAGAAGTCAATTAATAAAGGGAAAAATAACTAATTTTTTTTTGGTATCAGTCAGAATCGTATCAGTCAGAATTTTTGGCTGCGCAAAATCGTATCGTCACCTCCATGTGGTGCCCGCTGGATAACCGAAAGGTGAACTAACGACGAACGTGGATCCACTGGATCCAGAGCTGTGTCACCTGAGTTATCTTTTCAGGAACTAGGAGAAAAATATCACTCTGAATGTACCAGCTCAACATTAAATCCAAGAGCGTCTGACACAAATTGTGCGGCACACTGGTCAGCGTCTGATCCCAGAGGGACGGCTGAATATAAAACTGTGAATAGAATTAACTGAACTATTTATAGCAAAAAGCAAAGTTGAACATGTATTTATGGCAATGAACAAAACAAACAGATTAAATACCCCAGGTGGCACTCCAGCAAAACTGGAAAATCCACTCTCTAATGAGATCGGTTCTTCGGATTCTGGGGAGGACCAATTATTGCATATAAAATTTGATAGGAGTACAAGAACACCGAAAACTCCGCTAAAAACGCTAAGGGTTAATTCACCTTTAACTCAGACAACTACAAATGATGTAATAATCATTAACGAAAATGGAACCAATGACTATGAAAAGATCGACAAAATCGACGATATAGATCAAGAGAGTTCTAGAGAAAAGTGCCAAGTTGAATCCAAACACTACTTTGATGAATGGCAAATAGAAATAAAAGCTAGAAAAAAACTTGAAGTTTTAGTTCAGAATCTTCAACAACAGGTCAAAAAACTCGAAGAGAAAATTTCCTTGCTAGACGAGGAAAAGTCGGAGTCTACAATACAGACAAATGCAAACAAATCTGCAACTTTATATCAAACTGATGAAGAAGAACTTTTGATTGAAACCGAAAGTAAAAGAAAGAGGCGTAATGCTAAAAAAAGAAAAGCGGAAGGTAGCCCTGAGATTGATCCCATTAATCACAAAAGTTCTCCAACCAAAAATAAAAAACAATTGAGTACATTAAAACAAAAAGTAAAAGATGTGCCAGCTAATGTGCGAGCAGAATCTAACTCTAGAGGCAATAGAAAAGCATTGCCACCTCCAATTATGATCTCTGGATTGCCAATATTTGGAAATTTGAAGAAAATAATTGAGAATGTAACAAAAAAAGAGTGTAAATACACATCTTACAATAAAAACAATTGGAAAGTCACTGTCGAAGACGCCGATGAGTATAGATCTGTCACTGAAGAACTGAAGTGAAGTGGCCAGAGGCCTCCATTCTTCATGCTGTGCTGAAGAAATAGTTGAGGACCTTGTTCAAAAAGGCTTTCAAGCAGTTGATGCAGTCAATCTTTTTAAGAATGAAACAACGAAAGACTCCTCTGGGGAAACCAAGACAAGAAAAAGATCTCTTCCTTTATTCATGCTCACTTTTGACAACAAAGAAAGTCTCGAAAAGATCTATAATATTAGATCGATTATGGGCATAATTGTTAAAATTGAACCTTTGCGAAAGCCGAAGATTGTTCCACAATGCAAACGTTGCAAAAATACAGCAACCATGAGCTTGCTTGTGTTAAGTGTGGAGGAAAACATGCAACGAAAAGCTGTACAGTGAGCAAAGAAGTTAAAGCAAAATGTGTGAACTGCCAAGGTAATCACCCTGCTAGTTATAGAGGATGTCCTGTTGCTAAAAAATTTCAAGAATATAAAGGCAGTAATTTAAGAAAAAACACGTCTGCTGGAAAAAAAACTTAGAAACGCAGAAAAAATAAAAATAGCTGTGGAAAATAAAACTAAGAGAGAGCCCTATAAGGAAGTTACCCAAAGCAGAACTGTTGAAAAAACATACTCGACTATAGTAAAAAATGCACGGAAAAATGAAGAAACTTCCGTAAAAGAAATGCTGCAACTTATTCTCAAAAGGATCGACCAACAGGATTTAACCATCAAACAGCTAAGCGAAGAAGTCGCTCTTAAAAAACAATGATGGACAGAACACTTAAAATTGCTACTTGGAATGCAAACGGCCTTTTGCAACATGCATCCGAATTAAACATCATTTTAGACGTAGAGAATGTAGACATTTGTCTCGTGTCTGAAACACACTTTGCCACTGGACAAAGTTTTGAGAACAAAATGCCAAACTATACGTGCTATCACGCTCCGCATCCAGCTGACAAAGCTAGAGGAGGATCGGCAATACTAATAAAAAAGTGCTTGGTACATCATGAGGAAGCCGGGTTAATAAATGAAAATATGCAAGTGGCAACAATCAGTATAGGCATGAAAAAGAAAGAGTTTAAAATAGCTGCAATATACTGTCCACCGAGGCGCTCTCCAACAGAAGAAGAATATAAAGAACTCCTTAATTCGCTTGGAAATAACTTTATTGTTGGTGGTGACTTCAATGCTAAACATACCCAATGGGGATCTAGGCTCATAAATACAAAAGGTAAACGACTTTATCTAGCAGGTCGCAAACACAAATGTGAATTCTTTTCCTCTGGAACGCCAACTTACTGGCCATCTGATCCTAATAAAATACCAGACCTTATAGACTTTTTCGTGGCCAAAGGTATAAAGCGAAATCATGTAAGTGTTGTAGGTAGTTACGATCTTTCATCAGATCATACTCCAGCTATTTTATAACTGAGTGAAGTAGAAATAAAAGAAAAATGTAATCCAAAGCTTGTGAATAAAAGAACAAATTGGGAGGAATTTAAAGTAAAACTGGAAAGTTTTATTGACCTTAGATCCCCAATGGAAACTAGTGAACAAATTGACCACGAAATTGAACAATTTATTGCTGATGTGCAACAGGCTGCAGAAAAAAGCACGCCAACTATTTTGAACAGAAGAGAAACAGAAATAAAATACCCTGTAGAAATAACAGAGTTAATATTGGAAAAAAGAAGGGCTCGAAGAAAATGGCAAACTTCGAGATTTCCGGGCGATAAGAGAGTATTTAATCGACTAAATAACGAATTGAAAAAAAGAATCTATGAATTCAAAAATGATTCACTTAGCAGTTTTCTTGAAAGTTTGACGACGGATGCTTCTACTGATTACTCACTGTGGAAAGCTACCAAACGTCTGAATAGACCGCAACAACAAAATCCGCCCATCAAAGCATAAGACGGAAAATGGACTGCAAATCCGAAACAAAAAGCTGACCTCTTCGCAGATCATCTCTCTAATGTCTTTAAGCCGTTTCCACAAAAAGCAGGGGCAAATAACTTACAATTTGTTAATAAAAATGATGACTTAGAAATTCCCTTAATAAGGCTCAAAGAAGTAAAAAACATGTGCCATCACAAGTTATCAAATAAAAAATCACCCGGGTATGATCTAATTACGGCTCAGGTCTTGAAAGAAATGCCAACAATAGCCTTCAAAAAATTCCAATACATAATAAATGCATGCCTTAAGCTCCGTTATGTTCCATATCATTGGAAAATTGCAAAAGTCATTGTTATACCAAAGCAAGGTAAGCCACCAACCGAAGTTACGTCTTACAGACCAATATCGCTTATACCAATTATGGCAAAAGTTTTCGAAAAACTGCTTTTAAATAGACTAAGCAAAATAATAGATGAACGAAAACTAATACCAAATCATCAGTTTGGATTAAGAAACAAACATTCCACGATAGATCAAGTACATCGAATTACGGATGTTGTTGAAAAAGCACTTGAAGAAAAACAAGTATGTTCCGCTCTATTTCTAGATGTTGCTCAAGCCTTTGACAAGGTTTGGCATTTGGGGCTCGAGTACAAACTGCACAGGGACCTTCCCAGGCAGTTCTATGAAATACTCAAATCATATATTACCGACCGAGTTTTTAGAGTAGGTACTAGCAAGAGTATTCGGAACTTAAGAAAATCGAAGCCGGCGTACCACAAGGAAGTGTCTTAGGACCAACCCTGTATTTGTTGTATACAAGGGATATTCCAGTGGACAACAATGCGATCATGGCGACTTTTGCAGATGATACTGCGATATTAGTGTCAGATAAATGCGTTGTAAAGGCAACAGAAAAACTGCAATATGCAGTCGACAAGATAAGAGAATGGACGCAACAGTGGCGTATCAGACTCAATGAAACAAAATCAACGCATATAAACTTTACTAATAAAAAGATTAATAATGTTCCACTTTTTATTAATAGTAAAGTAGTACCTTAATCCAATACGGCCAAATACCTTGGGATGACTTTGGATGCAAAGCTAAAATGGAAAGAGCACATCAAGAAAAAAAGGGAAGAACTTAACTTAAAATACAGAAAAATGTACTGGTTACTGGGAAAAACCTCTGCCCTATCAATTGAAAACAAATTAATGTTGTATAAGCAGGTATTAAAACCTGTTTGGACGTATGGCATCCAACTTTGGGGTTGTACAAAGAAAACAAATGCGGAAACCATCCAAACATTCCAAAACAAAGTCCTTCGTGGAATAGTAAACGCCCCTTGGTATATAAGAAACAGCGATTTACATCGTGACCTTCAAGTAGAAATGGTTACAGATATAATTAGAAAACACGCTGTATCACACAATCAGCGACTGCTTAGTCACACTAACTCCGAAATGGAGACAGTCTTAAATGTACGTACCAATGTTCGGAGACTAAGAAGAACCAAGCCTCATGAGCTGATGGTCTAAAAGCGATGGGAAAGTATTAAATCATCAAACTTCCCAAAATGTGAACTAAAAATTGAGAAACTAAAATCATTTGTCGATCTTTTATAGATTGTTCATGATTCTAGGTGGTTTTAGTGCGGTAGAAGTCCCACACTACTTGATACCGAATTAATATTCAAGTGTCTTTTGAAGATTTCCACCTACCGAAAGAAAAAAAAAAGTCAGAAGAGTCCGAGTCAAGTACAGAGACTGAGAAATTTTATTTTTATAAAAATCTAATCAGATTGAAAATAGGTAGTCTGTTAATAAAGTCTTGTTTGCAAAAATCTAGTACTCACAAATCATAGAATCTGAAAAAAAAAATAAGAAAAACACTAAGAATGAATCAAAGTACCTAAAAAGAAATCGTTAATGCGTTAGTCTACTCACTTGATTACAAAATCTTCCAGCATATTTACTTTACCTCCATTAGAAAAACTTCTCCTTCAAAATTCACAATACTTACCTAGAGTCCAATCTAAAACGCTAATGAAACTCACAACCAACGAAAAATATAAGAAAATAATAATAAAAGTTTATTTGGGTAAAAGAACATAATAATACTTACCTACGAAAAATTTAATCACTGATGAAACTATTTGACTGAAATACTTACCTCCAATTAGAAAATATTTAAAGAATAATTATAAAATGATCTTAACATTTTTACACCCAATGTAAACAGAACCTAAGTCGGCAAAGTAACTCGCGCGTACTAGTAAAAGTTGCATTCGATCAAACTTAACTACGGCCAAGTTCGCACTTGACGGGTAAGAAAGTTTCGTAAAGAAACAAAATCCAATTTGCTAAAATGGAACCTTAGTGCGGGTTATAAAAATTTTAAAAAGTCTTTCCAACTTCGTATTTCATTAAAGTAAGTTTAAAACCGCGCAAATAAAAGTAAACACTAAAGCCCTAAGCAGCGAAGAACATTAAGCAAAAATTATAAAAACTAAAAATTATAAGGATTAAGTAACAAAAACGAGATCAAGAAAAAATTGCAGAGCAAAAAAAGGAGAAATAAAAAGGAGTAAAAGTAGAAAAAAATTCAAGATCACGTTAAGAAACACATGAATTCTTATAATTTAAGAAATAGTGCAATATTCTGTGCAATAGTACAATAGATACCTCAATTTTCATGCATTACATACGACACATTTTTTTTCTCCTCTTTGTGAATTAAAAAACAAAATCTTTAAAAACATCCCCCAGCTCATGGTGGATGTGGACATAGTCCAGAACAACAAAGCGAATGATATAGAACTTTATACGGAGCTCCTGGAATTGAGTGAGACATACCCAAATCCAACTCCACGAAAAAGAATCCAATTGGATAACGTGTCAGTCGGATGGGAATGCGGAAGGCTCACTCAAGGGAACACGTTTAAAGAAGTGCAAAACCTTGGAGGAAGTTATTTGGAACATTACGATAAAAAAACCAGGTAACAAGAGAGAATTTTTATATATAAAAATCAAAAATTAGTGACGATTGTACCTATTAATACGTACACTTTGTGCTAGAAGTGTGGCAGCAGACGCAACAGGTAATCCAAAGTTGCAGTGGGACAACCACAACACAATTTTCCACTCCAACAAAACATCACCTCAGAATGAAATACTGCCACACTCCAACATATTGGCCTGCCTGTTTTTTTTTTGATATATACCATTTGTCTTTTTCGAATCCATATACTGATGTCATATTGGTTTAATATCTATTCATATACATATGGACATACGAGGAGGTCAATAAGAAGTTTTAATGATCACTAAAATTTGTCACATTTGTATCGAACTGCATGAGTATTGTAAACTCTGCTGTCGATGTATTTGTAAGTAAATATGTATAGCATTAATTTAACGAAGAATGAGCTTTATCGAGAAAATATAACTTCGATGAGTTCAGTTCTTTATAGAATTTAGAGACGGACGGAAGGAGCAATAAAGTTATTAAGTGTTTTTTTTTTATAATTTTTCCACTATAAAATCGTGCGTTTTATTTCAATGGTTTTTTACTGTGATCTAGTTTAGATGCTGAGCTGTCGAAACAACATTGGAGGAATGCTGTATGATATCATACAGAATACAACGAGGGAAGCAGTCAATAAGCGGCTATTGACATCTTTCAACGTGGGACTCAGCATCAGCAGTCATATGATCATCAATAACGGAAGTGTTAACCAACTACAAAAATAGAATTCAAGCAATAAGTACCCTTTTGTTAAAAAATACCATAATGTGAATAACCTGGCATGAGGTATGATAAACATAATGTAAAACAAAATTCTTAGTTTATCGTAGAAATTTTTATAAAACATATATTATGATTCCCACTATAAGTAGATATTTTATTTATACGTATCCATAGTGAAATAAATTTTCTTATCCTCCGTCGAACCACAAATTTAAAAATAAACTATACCTTGGTGAAAATAATTTACTTACCAAAAATAATTTCCTACGTACCTACGTACCTCGAAAAGTTTTTTTTTATGTACACTTTTCATATCCATAGGGAAATTTCTTTTATATAAAACATTTATTGCAATCATCGATCACAGTAAAATATGTGGGAAACAAACTCACTTATATGTAAATAATTTAAAGCGAAATTTCATAAATAATGATTTTTGTTGGTACAGAAACGGATCTTGAGTCCGTGTAAAGTAAAAAAATTAATTTTCCAGAACCTTCAACTGGTTCTATTGAATAAAACACAACTGTTGGGATATATGAGTTTAACAATTATTTATTAACTGGTAGATATGAGTGTTTATCGCGGCACCGCCCAACTGCAAGTGCCGTTAGTATTTTATTCTAAATCTATTGACAATTCATTTACTTAAATATAAACTGCTCAATTGCAGTTCCCATCAATAGCTTGGCCTTCAATTTCCCATGCATACTCGATCGGTCGCGTTTATGCTGATGGGAATGGATCGAATGACGAAAGGCGCAAAGCGCGTGTGCATGGGTTGCACTTTATGTACAGGTGGGTCAATGTCTGACCGTGATAACTGCCGCCCCTTCAAATATCTGCGTCCCGCAGATTGCTGGATGAACAGGATGAAGAACTCGGGTTACTTTTGGTGTAATGAACTTGCACTTCTTGGATAGGTCATGGAACAGGTAGGGGTATTGGCCTTCGATGAAGGGATTGGCGGATCTCTGGGATGTTCACCTTTCCGTAAATCTTCTTCCAGAACAAACATATGCTGGCTACAACTGTTAAAATGCTGAAAATCTCTGTAAGTATAGAAGAGTTAAGATTTCTTTTTAAGATTTTTGTTAGTTCGATGTTTCTCGTGCTAAGTTCATGCTTAGCATATAGGTGTTTATCGCGGCACCGCCCAACTGCAAGTGCCGTTAGTATTTTATTCTAAATCTATTGACAATTCATTTACTTAAATATAAACTGCTGAATTGCAGTTCCCATCAATAGCTTGGCCTTCAACTTCCCATGCATACTCGATTTGTCGCGTTTATGCTGATGGGAATGGATCGAATGACGAAAGGCGCAAAGCGCATGTGCATGGGTTGCACTTTATGTACAGGTGGGTCAATGTCTGACCGTGATAACTGGTACTCTAAATGTAGTGATTGTAAAAATAAAACAAAAAACAATAAGAATTTCTTAAGCATTATAGTCACAACATTTTGCAAACATTTTATATTTTTCTTTACTTGTAAAGAAAGACCGCTATAAGAAGTATTTTCGTCCTATGTGGGACTAACTCAGTAACGATCACGTAAAAAAAAGCGATAAAGATTAACTCAAGTACCTACCGTTTGTCCGATAATTAATTCGTCACGTCTTAATAAACTTTAAACATTTCATATCATTTAAATAAAAAAAAAGATAAAATCATTAAATGAATAAAAGTCGTCAATGTATGAACCAAATCGAATATTGGTAACCTACATATGAAAGTTGGATCGAATCTGTATCAAGTGTACCAATTTTTTTTTGTATTTTGGAAGCAAAAATTGAAAAATTCCTTCATCTAGAATCGTCTGGTCGTCGTGTGACAGGGTGCACCTTATCCATCGTCGTTCCTTTCTTATATTTATATATATAATATATTTGCATAAAACTATATTGAAAATTTAACTTAATACATAAATTTTATTTTAGCTTCACTATATCTTTATACCTTTTTATCTAATATCCGAACCCCCAATATTTTGATGAGTTCGTTGAGCAAACTTTTCTTATCTTTTGGGAAAAGGGAATTTCTTGGACACAGACTTTTTGTCTTTAATTTTTCAGAATAATTTTGTTGATTACGCATGAAATTTATCATAATATAGCAGTCTTTTCGTGTAGATTTATAAAAGATAAAAAACAATGTTTCAGACTTTTTTTTACTTTTGAAGATTTAGTTTAAATTTCAAAACTATGATCACATATGAAGTATGTTACATATCACCCTCTGTAAACATACATTTTGACGTTTGGTTTACTACACTGAACGCGCCTATTAACTTTGATTGTCATTTCTTTTTATTCATTCCTATTTCATCTCTTGTTCATATCATATCTTAAATTCTAATCTTTAATTTTCTTCGGAATCAATTATGTTATTTAATAATAAATAAATTTAAAATAATATTGTACTCTAATTCTTTTGAGATTTAATAAAGTATAATATCAGGATTATTTAAATTACTTTATTTTTGTTATTCAAAATCAAGTAAAGTTAGTTCATGAAGTAGTAGAATATAACATAAAGTTTCTTTTAGTCAAAAAAAACAAAAAAATATACATTTATAGAGATTTAGTTTAGATACTTTTATTAAGATATTTTTCTTGATAACGATTGTTAGAGTATAAGTTATAACGAATAAAAATTGTTTAAGTCAGAGATCTTAACGATAGTTTTCCTCTTTACAATTTTTTTTTGTCTTTTGAAGATGCGATTAGTCTGTAATCGCAGGGAAGTAGTTTCACTTTCAAGTAATTTTAGGTAATATGTCAGCGTAAGATCTTAAGGATGGGGAGTCTTGACTGGCGTTGTACACACAATGCCTAAAGAGGTTCCTCGGCAACAACAACAGCAACAACAACGATAACAACAACAACAGCAACAACTGCAGCATAAATACAACCGTGAAGTCGTTCTTCACTTGTTTGTCAACTTTCTATAAAATGCTTTAAAGCATGGTTACGAGAATTTTCTTCACTTTAGCGGGATGTACCTACATAAATTTTCGCCAATAGGTACGTCATTGAGAAGGGTGTGGGAAAAGAGGTTTTGCATGATAACATTTATCTTATTAATTTGTTTTAATTTTTTTTATTATCAAACCACCTGCTTAAATATTTTTATTTGTAAAAAAATTGAAAAGACACACAGTTTGAGAATATCAGGAAGATGTAATCATGAACTCGAACCTTATGTTCATTCAATCTTTGTTCAATTTTAATTCAATTATTGTGGAAGGTATTGATGATCGTGTGTCTACCATAGGAGGAAGACGGATCTCGATTGAGGAAGAGAGCCATTTTAGTGATGATATGTTAGGTTCGTGCTCTTGATGCTCATCAATCATTGGTCTAAGTTAAAAGAGAAATCGATGTAAGAGTTCCTACTATAAAGCGAGAAAAAAAAGGAATTGAAAATTGTTGTTATAGTGACACAAATGCATACTTCGTTCTTGAAAGTTGTTTTCATCATGAAAGTGTTTCCGGTACGTTTTCTGAGCCGATTTAATAAAACAAATATTTTTTTGTCACACCTATTTTTTATAAATTCAAAAATAAATTTTGAGTTCAAGTGTCAAATTTTTAAGTCAAAAACTTGGCCAGAAACGATGCCCGGCGGAATCATTCCCAGCGCCATTTTCGTAATGAGCTTCCATTATATTTCAGTCTACTAGCCACAAAAAAACACCCTATAAAACCATACGCCCCTATGAACTCGACTCCACATTCATCTGTTTGTCCATCACCATACGAATCCTCTACGCACATACCTATTTGCAAAAAAAAAAAAAAAAGAAAAGAAAAAAATCTTTCATGCAACGAATTCCCACAACACCACATTCACATAATCAACGAAGTTCGATTCCTCATCTCATCACTGATCCAGCTTTTAATCAAAAACAGATGCCCTCTGATCTACAAATCAAAAGCTTCCTTACTACACCTTTATCAACTTTAAAATCCATACACGATCATCATATACCATCCAACATCATAATCATAATAGTTATCCACCAATATATCTGTAACTATATCTGTACTTATATCTCAGCCTTCTTGCATTTTTTTTTATCCATATCCTATCTATTTATCTCAATGTAATCAATAAAAAAGCAAAAAAACAATTTTTTTAGCTAAATTCAACCTTTAAATAATTATACCCTTCCGAAGATTCAACTCGTTGATCTCGTAACTAAGTGCAACAAAAAAAAAAATATTAAAAAAATTCGAAGTGATTTAAATCGTTATCAAGTGTTTCATCTTTAAATCAAATTTAATTATATTAAGCATTTACGAATGGTACAAAATATCCCAGGGAGCGGTGCACCACTTCAAGGAGTTTGTCACAATCTTTAATAAAGATTTGTTTTTTTTTTCTGGTAAGTCATTTAATTATAATATTACATTTTATAGATTAAATAGCTGATATACAATGAGATTTGAAATAAAATCGAAGCGAATTTAGAATTAGCTTTTTGTTGGTTGGTGTACCTACTAAATCGGTTCGGGTACAAATAAACACCATTAAATTTGTATTGAAATTTATCATACAATATTTGTAAAATCGCGAGTTGAATTAAAGAGAAGAAAAAAAATATTTAAATAATCTTCTGAAAAATTATTTTTTTTGATTATGATGTGTAAATTAACTATTTCTACTTCTAATTAAATTTAGAAATTTCCCTCTTTAGTTTATAATGTAATTGTAAAATACTTAGCCTCATTCGAATAAATTCAATATAACATTTAATTTAAAATTTATATTTTTCTGCTTTGAAAGCTTTTTAGTTTTTCTTATTATTGTTATCATGAATTTGGCAAAATTATTATAATCCACAGATAATAAAATAATTGCAAATGTTGCCTACGTTGTAAATTTGAAGTTAATTCTTTTTTCAATCGCTTGTATAGTATTATTACACGTTTACATTTATATAATTTGTTGATTTCAATTTTTTCTGGCATAATGAGATCAATTTTTGTTTGAATTTTTTTTTATAGAAAAATAAGAAAAACAAGATGTGTCTACGAATTTATCTAATTTCTGCTGTTGGTCTTTTCATATGTAGTTTTTTTAGTTTATATAGATAGAAGATTTTGATAGTGAAAGATTTTCATTAGTAATTTTAGTTATTTGAATTTGATTTGTGTTTTTTTTTTGTAGTTTCGAGATTATTTAAGAAAAAAAAAATATTGTGAATCATTTTTTTAAGAATTGGGAATTTCAATAAAATATCTATAAACAGAAAAATACTGTTTCAAAATATTTTGACTGTTTTCTCATTTCGAAGTATTTTCTACTATGATTTTGGGAAGTTTTGGATTCACTTATAATTTTCAGGCACATAGATATATGTACGTAAACTAAGTGACGTCAAAGGTGAATGTGACCAATGCGAGAAAACCTAACCAGCATGATAAAGTGCAAGATCCTACAGTCAGCAGATAAAGATTTAAGTGTCTTTAAGTAAAGACCTACAAATAGTATGAAGATGGATCCATTCCAGGCTTTGAGGTTTTTGTTATCCTTGAAGAAGTTTTGAAGATTTTTCTTTGGGTTAGTACAGTGACGATAATGTAATCTTTTTCTTTTGATCCAGCGTCTATAGTTAGGGGTTGTCATTAATTTTGAGGACATGACAGCCAAGGTAGCATCCAGTGCGATGCGTGGGCTGGTTAATACCTCCGAGAGACAACATCATCTAACTCTCTCCTCACTTGAAACTCTTTCAACATGTGTGAACCTTTCATGACGAATTCGGGCTCTTCTATTTTGATCCCGACTCTTTTTTTTGTAAATTTATCCCGGCATGTTAATACGTAACACCGTTCAGCGCTACAATAGCAAGAACCCCCCCTCCGACAAGCTAGGTTGTGCCATATGCAAGCATGCCAAGCTATCGTAGACTGAACACCCTTTCTTTTCTGCTGCCGGGATCAGCCCTAGGTACCTGTAAACGTAAGGTTGTAATGCTGGTGATAAAGAAAGGAGAGGTTTTAAGGATTCTCAGATTTTGAATGTTTCAACTATGTGCTTTGCTGTTATTTTTGATCAAAGGGTTTAAGCACCTCTTCATGAAGAGAAGAGAATATGAAACATCCCGATGGAATATCCTTTAGCCGACAACACCTCGGTTAATCCGTTACAGGTGGCGCCCAACGTGGGGCCCAATTCGTCCTTAGACAATATCCTTAAGGAAGTTGATGTCCTTGTTTTTCAAAAAAGAAAAAAAAAATTAAAAAATTTTTTTTTAAATTTTTTTTATTTTACATCAAATTGATTTTTCTTGATTTATTTTTTTTTTATATATTGTTACCTGGCAACGAAAAGTGATTTAAATTTTTTTTTGTGAGCTTGGAATTGAAGTGCGGACGTCCAGTAAATGGGTTGACATATTTTCCCCGTTTAGTCTGTTGCGACAAACTTTCATTTCATGCAAAAGCAATATTCAACGCAACTTTCTCAATTTTCTTCGTGTTTCTGACTCGGTCGGAATTATAGTCGTTCAACATATTATTTTTGAAATTTTATCTTGTAGGAAACAATCAATGGTCGTCTGATAGTATAAGCTCTAGAAGCTCCATATTATGTCCATTGTGAATTGATAGTTTCCTGTTATAAAATCACTGCCGTATATATCTTTATAAAAAAAAATTAAGGTCAGTTTCCGTTCCTTCATGTAGGTACAGCAATATGTAAATAGTTTCAAAATTCATACTTTCCACAAATGGGGTTTAAAATATGACCATTTTAACATGACCGTTGATGAATTTATTTTTCGATTAGAAAGGTTGAAGGATTGCTACGGTGCTTCTTGGCATGAAATTGTGCTAAATTTTCACCAATTCGTTACGGGTCAAGTTGAAAATTGGTATTGGGTTTTCCTCAAATCAAATCCGAGTATAGATTGGTCAGGTCTTCGGTTTGCATTGATGGAACAATTTCGTTCTCTCGAAACCGACGCTGAACTATCAAAACAATTATACGATCGCCGACAGAAACCTAACGAAACTTTTGATGATTTTTTCATGGCCATTCAAAAGATGAACACACGGTTGTTTTGTCCAAAGCCTAATCACGAGCTCATTAGCCTTATTAAACAAAATGTTCATAGGCGTATGGGGGAGCTGTTGTTGACGTTTAGGGCTCATTTTATTGATTAAATAGCTGATATACGATGAGATTTTAAATAAAATCGAAGCGAATTCAGAATTAGCTTTTTGTTGGTTGGTGTACCTACTAAATCGGTTCGGGTACAAATAAACACCATTAAATTTGTATTGAAATTTATCATACAATATTTGTAAAATCGCGAGTTGAATTAAAGAGAAGAAAAAAAAATTATTTAAATAATCTTCTGAAAAATTATTTTTTTTGATTATGATGTGTAAATTAACTATTTCTACTTCTAATTAAATTTAGAAATTTCCCTCTTTAATTTATAATGTAATTGTAAAATACTTAGCCTCATTCGAATAAATTCAATATAACATTTAATTTAAAATTTATATTTTTCTGCTTTGAAAGCTTTTTAGTTTTTCTTATTATTGTTATCATGAATTTGGCAAAATTATTATAATCCACAGATAATAAAATAATTGCAAATGTTGCCTACGTTGTAAATTTGAAGTTAATTCTTTTTTCAATCGCTTGTATAGTATTATTACACGTTTACATTTATATAATTTGTTGATTTCAATTTTTTCTGGCATAATGAGATCAATTTTTGTTTGAATTTTTTTTTATAGAAAAATAAGAAAAACAAGATGTGTCTACGAATTTATCTAATTTCTGCTGTTGGTCTTTTCATATGTAGTTTTTTTAGTTTATATAGATAGAAGATTTTGATAGTGAAAGATTTTCATTAGTAATTTTAGTTATTTGAATTTGATTTGTGTTTTTTTTTTGTAGTTTCGAGATTATTTAAGAAAAAAAAAATATTGTGAATCATTTTTTTAAGAATTGGGAATTTCAATAAAATATCTATAAACAGAAAAATACTGTTTCAAAATATTTTGACTGTTTTCTCATTTCGAAGTATTTTCTACTATGATTTTGGGAAGTTTTGGATTCACTTATAATTTTCAGGCACATAGATATATGTACGTAAACTAAGTGACGTCAAAGGTGAATGTGACCAATGCGAGAAAACCTAACCAGCATGATAAAGTGCAAGATCCTACAGTCACCAGATAAAGATTTAAGTGTCTTTAAGTAAGACCTACAAATAGTATGAAGATGTATCCATTCCAGGCTTTGAGGTTTTTGTTATCCTTGAAGAAGTTTTGAAGATTTTTCTTTGGGTTAGTACAGTGACGATAATGTAATCTTTTTCTTTTGATCCAGCGTCTATAGTTAGGGGTTGTCATTAATTTTGAGGACATGACAGCCAAGGTAGCATCCAGTGCGATGCGTGGGCTGGTTAATACCTCCGAGAGACAACATCATCTAACTCTCTCCTCACTTGAAACTCTTTCAACATGTGTGAACCTTTCATGACGAATTCGGGCTCTTCTATTTTGATCCCGACTCTTTTTTTTGTAAATTTATCCCGGCATGTTGATACGTAACACCGTTCAGCGCTACAATAGCAAGAACCCCCCCTCCGACGAGCTAGGTTGTGCCATATGCAAGCATGCCAAGCTATCGTAGACTGAACACCCTTTCCTTTCTGCTGCCAGGATCAGCCCTAGGTACCTGTAAACGTAAGGTTGTAATGCTGGTGATAAAGAAAGGAGAGGTTTTAAGGATTCTCAGATTTTGAATGTTTCAACTATTTGCTTGGATCAAAGGGTTTTAGCACCTCTTCATGAAGAGAAGAGATTATGAAACATCCCGATGGAGTATCCTTTAGCCGACAACACCTCGGTTAATCCGTTACAGGTGGCGCCCAACGTGGGGCCCGATTCGTCCTTAGACAATATCCTTAAGTAAGTTGATGTCCTTGTGTTTCAAAAAAGAAAAAAAAAATTTATAAATTTTTTTAAAATTTTTTTTTATTTTACATCAAATTGATTTTTCTTGATTTATTTTTTTTTTATATATCGTTACCTGGCAACGAAAAGTGATTTTAAATTTTTTTTGTGAGCTTGGAATTGAAGTGCGGACGTCCAGTAAATAGATTGACATTTTTCCCCGTTTAGTCTGTTGCGACAAACTTTCATTTCATGCAAAAGCAATATTCAACGCAACTTTCTCAATTTTCTTCGTGTTTCGAATCCGTATTTTCTGACTCGGTCGGAATTATAGTCGTTCAACATATTATTTTTGAAATTTTATCTTGTAGGAAACAATCAATTGTCGTCTGATAGTATAAGCTCTAGAAGCTCCGTATTATGTCCATTGCGAATTGATAGTTTCCTGTTATAAAATCACTGCCGTATATATCTTTATAAAAAAAATCAAGGTCAGTTTCCGTTCCTTCATGTAGGTACAGCAACATGTAAATAGTTTCAAAATTCATACTTTCCACAAATGGGGTTTAAAATATGACCATTTAAACATGACCGTTGATGAATTTATTTTTCGATTAGAAAGGTTGAAGGATTGCTACGGTGCTTCTTGGCATGAAATTGTGCTAAATTTTCACCAATTCGTTACGGGTCAAGTTGAAAATTGGTATTGGGTTTTCCTCAAATCAAATCCGAGTATAGATTGGTCAGGTCTTCGGTTTGCATTGATGGAACAATTTCGTTCTCTCGAAACCGACGCTGAACTATCAAAACAATTATACGATCGCCGACAGAAACCTAACGAAAATTTTGATGATTTTTTCATGGCCATTCAAAAGATGAACACACGAATGTTTTGTCCAAAGCCTAATCACGAGCTCATTAGCCTTATTAAACAAAATGTTCATAGGCGTTTGGGGGAGCTGTTGTTGACGTTTAGGGCTCAGAGTCTTAACGAGATGGCTTATGTTTGCCGTAATATGGAGAAATACATTAACGAGCAAAACAAACAAAAGATTCAAAATCCTATAGTTCCACCATTTCGTAGGCATATAAATGAAATTGAGATTTCAGATGAGTTCCCATCAGCAGCAACCTTTCCCGATTTTGTTGAAGCTCTACATCCGTTGCAAAGAGACAGCAGTACTTACACTTGTTGGAACTGTAGAAAAGTGGGCCACAGTTATCTTGAGTGCGCTGTTCCACAGAGATCCTTGTTTTGCTACCGCTGCGGGAAAGAGGGCACAACTTCACCTCAGTGTACAAGTCCTAAATGCAAGTCCTAACTCACGACAGAGCAAACATTTAACCGGGATGGCTTGCTCTCGAAACCAAAAACAGGATTCTCCTTAAATTGAGACAACCATAACTCCTCTTTAGATATTCCATTGGATATTCCACCCATCAATTTTCAAATCCAGATTTTAGAAAGACCAAATAATTCAGAAAAACCAGAATCAAACATATCCTCACCACAAATTAGAAAATTACTTCCGTTAAAAGTCTTCATGAACGCCAATTAGAATATTACGCTGCTAGGAAAAGGATTTTCGGTGAATCCAAATTGCCTATATCTAAAAGAATCGCTAGGATTCGGGAACGAAAGAAAAATATAAAAATCGGTTTAATGAATATTGAAGCAACAACGTTGTGCTGTTCAGATGATCCTCGTCTATATGCAGATGTCCAAATCTTAGGTGAAAATATTTTGAGATTGCTAGACAGTGGTGCTAGCATCAGTTGCCTTGGCGTTGACGGCGATGCTTTTCTGAACAAACACCAAGTTGTTTGCACTCGTTTCTCATCCAATGTGCGAACTGCGGATGGTCGTCAGCAACCTATAACAGGTAAATTCATGGCAGATATAACCTATAAAAATCAAACAAAAAGGCTTGAGTTGTATCTTGTTCCTTCGCTTCAACAGAAACTATATCTAGGAATGAATTTTTGGAAGTTGTTCGATATTGCGCCACATTTAATATCCGAAATTTCTTCCTCTATTACACCTTTGAACAATAGGTCTTCAGAGATGCGTGAGCTATTAAGAGAAGAATCCATTAAACTTCAAACAGCCATCAGCATGTTCCCGTCCTTTGCTACTTTTGACCTGGGGAAAATAACGTTGGAGGAACACGATATCGACACAGGGGATGCCGAGCCGATAAAACAGAGACATTATCCTGTTTCTCCTGCAGTACAAGCGCTGTTATATGAGGAATTGGATAGGGTACTCGATTTGGGAATAATTGAAGAAAGTAATAGCCCAAGGAGCTCTCCTGTAGTCTTGATTCGAAAACCAGGAAAAAACCGCATGTGTCTAGATTACAGGAAAGTAAACCAGAAGACCAAGAAAAGTGCTTATCCCTTGCCTCATATACAGGGATTGCTAAGTCGTATTTCAGATACACACTATATCTCTAGTGTCGATCTGAAGGACGCCTTTCTGCAGATACCGCTGTTAGAAGTCTTCACGAGAAAAGACGGAATTCACCGTTCCAAACAGGCCTCTGTACCAATTCAAAGTAATGCCCTTTGGCCTTTGCAATGCACCGCAACGGCTTTGCAAATTGATGGACAAAGTGGTACCTCACGAATTAAAAGAAAATGTTTTTGTTTATTTGGACGATCTGCTTATAGTCACACGCACCTTTGAGGAACATATTCGTTTCCTTAACAAACTTAAGGCTGCTGGTTTAACAATAAACCTTGGAAAATCGAAGTTTTGTTTCAAGGAACTTAAATATTTGGGCTACATAATCGGCGATGGCTGTCTCAAGACCGACCCCATTAAAGTCTCTGGTATTAAAGATTTCCCGATTCCTCAAAATCAACGTCTTACGTCAGGTACGTAGGTTCCTGGGTATGTCTGGGTGGTATCGTAGATTTGTTAGAGATTATAGTACCCTTGCTGCCCCTATCACAAACACTTTAAAAAAGAACGCCAAATTTGAATTTACGCCTGAAGCCCTAGAATCTTTTCAAAAAATTAAAGATATGTTAACTTCGGCACCCGTTTTAGTTAACCCCGATTACACCAAGCCTTTTATCATTTTGTGTGATGCTTCTTCTACAGGAGTTGGTGGCGTTTTATGCCAAAAGGATGAAGAGGACAATGAACGTCCCATATTTTTCTACTCACACAAATTGAACAAGGCTCAGTGTAATTATAGCGTCACTGAACGGGAATGCTTGGCTGCAGTATTAAGTATTCAACAATTTCGTCCCTATGTTGAGGGATACCACTTTAAAGTAGTAACTAACCATGCTAGTCTTAAGTGGTTGATGAGTCAAAAGGACGATTACACCAAGCCTTTTATCATTTTGTGTGATGCTTCTTCTACAGGAGTTGGTGGCGTTTTATGCCAAAAGGATGAAGAGGACAATGAACGTCCCATATTTTTCTACTCACACAAATTGAACAAGGCTCAGTGTAATTATAGCGTCACTGAACGGGAATGCTTGGCTGCAGTATTAAGTATTCAACAATTTCGTCCCTATGTTGAGGGATACCACTTTAAAGTAGTAACGGACCATGCTAGTCTTAAGTGGTTGATGAGTCAAAAGGACCTCAGTGGCAAGTTGGCTCGGTGGAGCCTTAAGCTTCAAGGATATGACTTCGATATAGAGCATAGAAAATCGTCTCAACATCTTGTTCCTGACGCTCTCTCAAGAGTTTTTGCAGCCGATGAGTAAAATTTAGAAACCGTATCGGAAGAATATCCTTTTGATGTGCTGCACATAGATCTAACAGACCCCAGTTTTAAATCTGAGGAATATGTTCAGATCATTGACAACATCACAAAACAAAACGAACAGCTGCCAGACCTTCAAGTCTCGGAAAATTTCGTGTACAAGAAGGTTCAACACAGCACAGGAAATCCTTTAGAGGATGACCTAGTATGGAAATTATGGGTTCCATCGCAGCTAACTACTAAACTGATTTCATTGGCTCATCAACCACCAAGGTCAGCACAAGGCGGCTTAGGTAAAACTTTGTGTAGGTTGCGACAGCATTTCTTTTGGCCCAATATGGCTTCACATGTGAAGTCTTACGTAGGTAGCTGTGAGGTATGTAAGATAACCAAAGCTTCCAACCAAGTTCTAAGACAACAATTTGTAGACCTTTTGTGGTGGAACGGCCGTTCCAACACATCTACTTAGATTTTCTTGGGCCGTACCCTCGTTCTAAAAAGGGAAACGTTTACATCATTATTGCTCTCGATCATCTAACTAAATTTCTAGTTATTAAAGCCTTAAGAAATGCTACGACTGAGTCCGCAGTTAAATTTGTGAATGAAGAGATTCTGTCTATGTTTGGTATTCCTGAATCAATCCTTACAGATAATGATAAACAATTTATCAGCACTAATTTTTCAAAATTGTTAACTTCTTATGGTATAAAGCACATTAAAACCGCCTCCTATGCACCACAAGCCAATGCCAGTGAGCGGGTAAACCGTTCTATCCTTGCTGCTATTAGGTCGTACATAGGTAAGGATCAGAGAGATTGGGATGTACAGCTACCTGCCATCACCTGCGCTCTTAGGACGGCTATCCATTCGGCTATCGGTATGTCACCTTATGAAGCCTTGTTCGGTCAGAAAATGGTCGAACATGGTACCGAATTTGATCTGCTGCGCAAGCTTGGTTGTGTTAATAACTCAGAACTTAACGTCATTCCCAAATCGTCAAAAATGAACATTATCCATATGGCCATAAAGAATTCCCTGCAAAAAGCACACCAAGCTTACGAGCATGCGAACAATACCCGAAGTAAAAATATAGAATACAGCGTTGGAGATATAGTATATAAAAGAAATTTCATGCTTAGCGATGCCACAAAGAAAATAAACGCTAAATTATGCCCAAAATTTATAGTGTCGAAAATAAAAAAAATTGTAGGCCGTAATCTTTACGAGTTGGAAGACGGGAACGGAAAAGTGTTAGGAGTGTTCCACTCGAAGGACATTAAGAGATAGTTCTTCTTCTGCCCGGTTAGCTACAGCCTGAACTTGAGACTTATTCTCGGGTGTGGGTCGATTAGTTAATTTACCTTCGTCATTTCATTCTTTTTTCATTTGTTTCGTCAGTACCTACATACTCGTCAAATGAAAAAGTTTTGTGGGAAACGAGGTTTTGCATGATAACATTTATCTTATTAATTTGTTTTAATTTTTTTTATTATCAAACCACCTACTTAAATATTTTTATTTGTAAAAAAATTGAAAAGACACACAGTTTGAGAATATCAGGAAGATGTAATCATGAACTCGAACCTTATGTTCATTCAATCTTTGTTCAATTTTAATTCATTTATTGTGGAAGGTATTGATGATCGTGTGTATGTGTGTCTACCATAGGAAGAAGACGGATCTCGATTGAGGAAGAGAGCCATTTTAGTGACGACATGTTAGGTTCGAGCTCTTAATGCTCATCAATCATTGGTATAAGTATTAAAAGAGAAATCGATGTAAGAGTTCCTACTATAAAGCGAGAAAAAAAAAAAAACTTGAAAATTGTTGTTATAGTGACACAAATACATACTTCGTTCTTGAAAGTTGTTTTCATCATGAAAGTGTTTCCGGTACGTTTTCTGAGCCGATTTTAATAAAACAAATATTTTTTTGTCACACCTATTTTTTATAAATTCAAAAATAAATTTTGAGTTCAAGTGTCAAATTTTTAAGTCAAAAACTTGGCCACAAACGATGCCCGGCGGAATCATTCCCAGCGCCATTTTCGTAATGAGCTTCCATTATATTTCCGTCATTATCCGATGGCTGGTGACGGGCTATAAAAAGGCCAGCTTTCGAAAAATCGCTCTCTTTTGCATAGTATCCGTTCGTGGTCGTGGTTTAAAAAAAAATCGTTGCTTGTCCAGAAAAAATTTGTTTTAAGTTTTTCTTTCTTTATTCAAAAAAAAGTTAAAAGTTAAATGTTCGTAAAAAAATATAAGTTTAAAAAAAAAAGTAAAAACTAAGTTATAAAGAAAACCCTATTCTATAAAATTCGCTACATAAAACGGTCGCTAAAATACGTATGAATACACTTCACAAAAAGAAACAAAACTTTATCCACGTGAACCAGTGTAAAAAGACAATTCATTTGTGCAAAAAAAAACAATTCATTTGTGCGCGCAATAAACAGCCAAAAATCTAGTGCGATCACTCCCTTTTTATCGCAGTAAAAATCACATAAACCACTTTTTGCCCATAAACTTCTTGTACTTAAAACCCCGCCAAGCTTCCAATCTGCACGTTTCCCTCAAGATCCGTGAAAACGCCGCAAAAACATGCTAATATCACTATTAAAAAAGAAAAAAAAAACATTTTGAGCAACTAGCCACAAAAAACACCCTATAAAACCAAACGCCCCTATGAACTCGACTCCACATTAATCTGTTTGTCCATCACCATACGAAATCCTCTACGCTCATACCTATTTGCAAAAAAAAAAAAAAAATAAGAGAAAAAAAATATTTCATGAATTCCCACAACACCACATTCACATAATCAACGAAGTCCGGTTCCTCATCTCATCACTGATCCAGCTTTTAATCAAAAACAGATGCCCTCTGATCTACAAATCAAAAGCTTCCTTAATACACCTTTATCAACTTTAAAATCCATACACGATCATCATATACCATCCAACAATCATAATAGTTATCCACCAATATATCTGTACCTATATCTGTACCTATATCTCAGCCTTCTTGCATTATTTTTTTATCCATATCCTATCTATTTATCTCAGTGTAATCAATAAAAAAGCAAAATAACAATTTTTTTTAGCTAAATTCAACCTTTAAATAATTACACCCTTCCGAAGATTCAACTCGTTGATCTCGTAACTAAGTGCAACAAAAAAAAAATATTCAAAAAATTCGAAGTGATTTAAATCGTTATCATGTGTTTAATCTTTAAATCATTATTATTATTATTATTATAATAATAGGCCCCTATTACGATTGTCAATTATAGATTGGTAATTGCTATTTATCAACTAAATTTTTTAAATGGTATTGTGATTGTCAATTAACAACGAACAGTCGATAAATTTTTAATTTTCATCAATACTCTATTGTGAATGAAAAAATCGGTATTGCGAGTGTCAAATGACATCAACTTTCTTGGTATCTGTCAAGTTTTCTTTCAATTAAAAAAGTTTGGTTGATGAAATTATCATTTTCACGAGACGTACAAAAATGTAAGTTTTTTTTAGAATTTTTTCAAGTTTTAATAAAATACATATTTTCAGGGCAAAAATAGTAAGTAACAAAAAACAATTAGCCCGATTAGTGGACCTAATGGAGCAAAACTTGGATGTTGCTAAAGGCATTTGTTCGAAAGTTTCATCTCAAAAAAAATGGGAAGAATTCGCTACTGAACTAAATATTTTAGGACCACCATCTCGAGAATGGCAAAAGTGGCAAAGAGTAAATTTAATTTGCACGTTTTCATAAATCTGTTTCATTTTCCTCCTCATATATTTTAGGTATGGATCGATCTCAAATGCAAAACCAAGAAAAAAAAAACAGAAAATAAAGTGGAAATTACAGCAACTGGTGGTGGACCCAACAGACTCCACATTTTCAACAACCTGGAGGAAGCAATTATTAAAATGTTGGAAATGGAAACATGCGTCAATCCACCAGGTGTAGAATTCGGTTCTGAAAATGTAGTTGTCAATGATGTTTCAATCATTGCCGAAACAAGTTCACCAAATGAAATCGTGGAGACTGAGAACTTAATTCAAAAGATTCCAAAAAAAACTTCAAAAATTGAGCAACTGCAAGCTGAAAGGAAGACTTTGCTTGAATCTCAAACTTCGTCGCAAAAGGATTTTTATGAGAAGATGGTAAACATCATGAGTGACATGAGAAGTAGCGTCAAAAACATAGAGTACTACATTAAAAAGGATGTAAGACAAAATGCAGACCTTTTGTCAACTAAAAAAGAAAAGCTTAAAGCGTATAAAGAAAATAAAGAAAATAAGAAGAAATATAGAAATGATAAATTGGTAATAAAAAAACAAATTCTCGAGATCAAAAAAGAAAGGCGAAACATCGTGGATTTCTAAGTCAACTCATTTTACTTGTGTGCTGAAAAATTTTTTTGTTTTTTACCTACCTGTATGCACTATATTATTTTAAGTATTTCATCCTTATTAGTTTATGCTCATACATATATGAAATTACAATGAAGTGATATTATTATTTAATTTTTATTATTTTAAGAACTTGAAACCACTTACCTACATTATGTACCTAAACGTTCTAAACTAACAATGGAATGAATTAAATGAATTAAAATATTTTTTTTAAACCAAACTATTTAATTTTAATTTTTTTTATTTTGAAACACAATAAGGATACAAGCTTCAAATATCTTAAAATTTCATTTCGGACAGCAACAGCCCTCTCACAATCAGGAAGATGACCTATATTTTCCGATTCAACGTAATTTGTCTCATCATCAAAGTCCATATTAGCATCATCGTTCATCATACCATCTTCAATGGCCGGTACATTAAAACTAATGCAAACATTGTGCAACGCTGCACAAACGTTTGCAATTTGGGTTGCCTTTTGGGGTGTGTAATGTAATTCTCTGGCTCGAAGCAAGCATCTAAATCTATTTTTTAAAACACCTATTTTCCGTTCCACTATGTTTCTTGCTTTTGCGTGTTTTTTGTTAAAAAGGCTTTCTAATGATCCTTGTTCTGGATTCCGGTATGGTGTCATCAAATAGGGCTGCAAAGCATATCCAGCATCACCTTAAATACAGTATAGATAGTTACAAAAGAGCAAACAAAATTAAAAAAGTACCTACCTAATAACCACGTATTTGTTTGTCCACTTTGAAATTGCCTTTCCAATAATAGTTTTAAATTTGACATGTTCCAAACATTCGAGTCATGCGAAGAGCCTGGATACCTTGCGTTGAAGTATCTTATTCGCATTGTATCATCGCATACCTAAAACAATATGAAATAAAAACTTAAAATATTTTCTACATGTACTTTAAAATGTATTACTTACGAGCATAGCATTCAAACTATAGAATCCCTTTCTATTGTAGTAAGCGTGTTGGAATCGTTTTTTTGGAGAAGCAATTTTTATATGTGTGCCATCAACACAACCTGTTACGCCCGGAATCCCACTTCTTTCAAAAAAATAAATTTTTGCACGACGTGTTTCAGATTCTGTATACGTGTATTTTATCCACTTTGGGCATATACAGTGTTCAAGTGCATTAACAACATCCTTTAAAACAAGTGAAACTGTCGACTGTGCAAGGCTTATTGAAAAATCATTTCCAACACTTAATTGGTACGACCCTTGTGCAAATAAGCGTAGTGCTGTGCACAGTCGAATGATGTTTGGGACTGATGTGCATCTTTTGGACGTCTTTAATTTTGGTTCTATTTCTGATAATATGTATGAGAAAGCTGCCTTCGATAGACGAAAATTTGATACGAAGCTGAAATTGGATAGTCATAAAAAATGATAACTTTCATTGAAAACAATACTCACATTTGTTCGTCCAACTCTAGCGGGTTGGAACAATCTCGCAGCTCTCTTCTTCTTTTTGTTATTTGAAACAAGATATCCTCTTCCTCATCATCCTCAAACCACAATTCAACAGATCCCATTCTAATATATATTGTTAACTTTTAATTGGAGTTTTGTTTTGTTTTGATAATTTGTTTTCGTTTTGATTATTAAAATAATTTAGTAGGTTTGTTTGGTATCTTTCAAAGTTGAGGTTCGTTTAGTCTGTCAAAATCGTGTGCGAGAATTCCGAGAGAAATGAAGTATTGTTTATGGTCATGAAGTATTGTTTATGGTCATACATGTTAAAATGCGCAAAGGTTAGTCAAAATGTGCACTAATCTGTCATTGCTCTTTAGAAGAGAATTGACTACTGCGGCGCAACACGTGTATGGTAAAGTTAAAATGGGCAGTGGGTAGTCAGAATTAGCACTTAGTTGTTTTCTGTTTAGTACATACGCTAATACTAAAGCGCCACACGTATCTCATATGGCTTTTAAGACGACTTACACGCCACCTATAATTCGCAGCTTTGTAACTCAAATCAATTACGTATTTGATTCTTTTCTTTTCTACAGAACTATAAAATATATGTTCCCGGATAAAGGGAGAACAAAGTAAAAAAAAAAGTTAGTTCTGGAAAGAGGAGTACTGCTCGATTATGAGTGTAGATTAAACAAAACAAATTCATAACGCCGGACAGACCATCAGTTTTGAAAAGATCACAATTTTTGGCACTTCCTTCATGATGACGGAAAATGTCAAACAAATTGAGATCGATTCACAGCGGTAAATATTATTCACAATGATCAAAACTTTTATCAACCAAGTTACACAATACCAAATTTTCAACAAATTGATAAATTTAAGCAACCGTCAATTCGTAGATAATTGACAATCGTAATAGGGGTGATTATTATTACATATTCTACTCCGTAGATAAATCTACGAAGTAGAGACACATATAAGCACTAGCAGCTTAGGCTATCGGCTTGAAACAACACAAGAGAAATAGGCTGATACATGATAGAGACATACACAACAGAAGAAAAACAGAACAGAGAAACAGATGCCAACAGCACATGGATAGCACATGAACGGTCCCCCATCCAAGTACTAACCACGCGCAATGATGCTTGATTTCGCTGATCTACTGGTCTATTTTTTTTTTTTCATTTTTAATTCATTTTTATTTTTGCATTTCCTTATATCTATCTTAATGCTAGACAAAAAATCTTAAACAACTAGCTTACCATATTAACTTAACTAACTTACTGGCCCCATGCGGGCGCTCTAAATTAAACTATGACTATACTTAAAAAATGTCTTTCGACGGAAAATAACTTATTATTAGAATTCACGATTACTTAAAACTAACGAGAAAATTATTTAAAAAAAAAACTCATTTTCTATATCATTTTTTTTAATTTTTTATAAAATTTAAAGCTACCCTTTACCTAATAAAACTAATTAAAACTAAATTAAAACTAACTTAAACTACATTATATCTAATTAAAACTACTTAAAATAACTTAAAAACTAGAATAGCCACCAGCAATCTTTACATATACATTTACTTATGTACTTTTTTTTTTTTTTTTTTTTGTGCCACCGTCACTGTTCTACCTACTCTACTTATCTTTACCTTAGAACTATGTAAGTCGGCCAAAGCAATAATATGGTCAACTTTCAATATCACGGTGGTCACCCAACCACCAGAATTTTTTGACTTGCTTAACTAAGTCCTTTCTGTCCCGAAGGGGCACAGCTCTACTGAACCGCAGACGTTCTGCTCCGTTTCCAGAGCCGACGTCCCGATCGTAAAGGAGTCGCCGATCCACAGTCCTACGGCCGACGTGGTAGATTAACGGAACCGCCAATCTATCCTGTATCAGCCCACGACTGTCTAAAAAGAGGAATGTCTCGGGCGGGATGAAACCGTTAAGACGCACACTTTCACTATACTCATCATTGGGGTAGTAAGCCCCAAAAATAAGTCGATTGGTCGAGGTCATCGCTCTTGCAATGTGACCCCGAATCAGCTTGATTAAAAAGTTATCTATCCTGTTTATATTGGCCCTATTGTATAGAACCTCGTTGGCATAGTAATGTGTGTACTCCGACTCTGGTGTTCTGTGCAATCCAAGGCAGCATCTAAGACACTGTCTCTCAAACACCCGAATCTTTTCCATTTGAGATGGGGCAACGTTGAACCACACAGGGCACACATAGGCAATCATTGGCCGGTTAAGGGCCATGTAGCAAATCACCTTTACTCTGCTGTCGGGGCGCCTGCTATAGAACAACCGTCTTGTCAACCCAAAGGCTCCCCTAGCTCTGGTCAGAGCAGCATCTACATGTCGATTGAAATATAGATACTGTTGCGGAATTCCATGGCGCAGTTAAATGCAACCACTTTAAACGAAGCACGAGAACAAACAACGAAACGAAGAATAAGAAGAAAACGAAATACAACAACGAAGCGTGAAGGAAATTGATGGTACGAGTCTACCTTTTGAGTGTACTGGCAGCCACATGGAAGTCATAATTTTCACCTCTCGGGAACCACACTTAATTTAATAAATCAAATAATTGAATTGTCTCTAATCTTTGACTTTGCATTTCTATTATCTCTTTTTCTTTGGAATAGCTTCAGCCGCCGCCGCCGATTGTAACACTGGTGTCAAGTGTGGGGTAGCAAGCATCTTACGTAACCGAAAGAATTTCACGAAAACATAAAATAAATAAATGCCATCGTCTAGAAAAAAAGACAATTCCGCTGCTTTAAGCGACATATTAAAGGTCCAACTCGCAGACCAAACAAAATTTTGGTAGACAAAGCTAGCAGAGTGGCAGCAGGAGCTCAAATTACGAGACGGCGACGTGCAGAAACGAGTCAGCGAGCTAGAGCGTTCGGTTAATACCTTATCATTTTCAGAGGCAGCTCATAACCAATTACAGTCATCGCCAAAAGACGGAGAAAGCAGTCAGGTAAACACTTTTAGACAAGAGCACACGACTAACTTGGAAGAGGTGACCATGGACGTGACACCTGCAAAAGTGCAAGAGTCATGTCCTCCAAATTTGCAGCACCGAATGGAGTCAAAAGCAGCTGTTCCTTGCACATTGCAACCATACGATGGATCAGGGTCTTGGGCGGACTATCATCGACAGTTCGAGATCGCTGCTAAATGTGGAAGATGGTCAATAGAGGACATAGCCAACGCGCTAGCCATGTACTTGCGGGGAGAAGCGCTATCCGTTCTAAGCGCCCTACCCACCAACAGCGATCCATCCTACGGCGTATTGGTTGAACTATTAAGACAACGTTTTAGCAGTGATCATCGCCCCAGTTTCACACAATTTTGCAATAGGATTCAAGGAAACAAGGAAGGAATATCCGAGTTTGCCTTAGGACTTCAACGCCTTGCAGCATCAGCCCTACCACATTGCCCAACTGAATTAGTACAACAGATACTGGTAAGTCAATTCGTCGATGGTCTTAGAGACGAAAATCTCCAAAACTTAATCACGGTCGGTCGCCCGCAATGCTTGTCTGAGGCTGTTAACATTGCCCATGAACTCAGCGCAAGAAACTCCCGGTGGATTCGCGGTGTAATGCTAGCCGATACAACCCCAGCAGAATCAAAAAACTAATTGCCTTTGACGTATCGGGACGTACGTCAATAAGGCCAACCAAAGACGTCCCATACAACGATGTTCTGCGAACTCTACCATCACGATCATCAATGAAACAAAACTTGAATCAGCATACAAAATCCAAAGAAAGTTATAATTTGCCTTCCCAATCCATATCTGCAACTCAGCCTGTAATGCCGAGCGATGTAAATCCCCTGTCTTCAAAGCCAAGCAGTCTGTCGGTAAAATGTGTTTTTAATGGAAACGTGCACAAGTTTGTAGTCGATTCAGGGGCGAATGTTTCAATTTTTCCGAAGTATTTGTTACCAAGCAACACAGTGATTCAAGAACACGACATGTCTATAACGGGGGTAACAGGTGATGACATGCGAGCGGTGGGTAAAACCAGACTGGAGCTGACACTGAAGGGTAAACAATTTCGCCACAAGTTTTTCATTTTAGGTCACAACGTTCCACCCATTCTGGGCTTAGACTTTCTGATTTCTCACCGATGTCATCTGGATCTGGTGGACATGTACTTGGAAATTGGAGGAAGAAAATGTAGTTTGGAAATTCCATCAACGTCGAATGCCGGCATACTCACCCTTTGTGAAGAAGAAATTTTACAACCGAACACAGAAACCGTAGTGCCGATTAAAATGTCAGCATTCAGTGACACGGGAGTAATCATGGTTGAACCTTGCGATGTTTCCGAACTTCCACAAGGAGTACTGCTAGGACGATGTATAGTCGACGCAACAAAATCAACGATTCCAGTTAGATTTTGCAATATATCAAACGAGACGAAAGTGCTCCAACGAGGAATCCCACTTGGTCGGGTGGTAGCAGCTCAGGTTTGTGAAGTAAAGGCCACAGAACAGGTAAACGTGTCACCAAAAATCGATTATGATGACTCTGAACTTTCTGCGGAGGAGAAAGACGAGTTTCTCGCTTTAATAAAACAATATAGCCTTGTCTTCTCTACAGGTCCACTGGATTTTGGTCGAACGCATTTGGTGCAACAAAAGATCAACACAAATGATTCAAAGCCGATCAAGGTGCCACCAAGACGAGTCCCCCTGGCAAAACGAGTGGAAACAAGTCAGCTAATTGAAGACATGGTGAAAAGAAGAGTAGTGGAACCGTCATCTAGTCCATGGGCAGCCCCCATAGTCCTTGTCAAAAAGAAGGATGGCTCAACTCGTTTTTGCATCGACTACCGCAGACTAAACGATGCCACGAAGAAAGATTCGTATGCCGAAAATAGAAGAGCTCTACTCATCCCTGGGTGCTTGCAAATGGTTTTCGACCATGGACTTGCAGAGCGGCTACTGGCAAGTCGAGATGGACTCTCAGGATAAGGAAAAGACTGCGTTTTCGGATGGGAAGGGTCTGTGGCAATTTCTCGTCATGCCCATGGGTCTCTGCAATTCGGCAGCTACTTTTGAACGACTGGTCGACTTGATTCTTCAAGGAGTGGCTTGGGAATTTGTCCTCATATACATCGACGACATCATCGTGTTCTCAAAAACCTTCGAAGAGCATTTGAACCATTTGGAAGCAGTTTTTGGCAGGCTTCAAGCAGCAGGATTGAAACTTAGTCCTTCTAAGTGCTCATTTTTGAAAAAAGAAGTGGCATATCTGGGCCACATCGTGACGACAAATGGTCTTCAAACAGATCCCAAGAAAGTGGAAGCGGTACAAGAATGGCCCCGTCCAAATTCTAAGGGGGATGTTCGCAGCTTCCTAGGCCTCTGTTCATACTACAGAAAATTCATACCTGATTTCAGCACAATTTCAAAACCATTATCAGAGCTAACAGAAGAAAGGAGATGCTTCTCATGGGAAGACAGATGCGAAGAGTCGTTCAAAATGCTAAAATATTGTCTTACTAATTCTCCGATTCTTTCTTTTCCAACAGCGGATGACCTTTTTATCTTGGACACCGATGCATCCAATATGGGAATAGGCGCTGTTCTGGCACAAAGACAAAGTGGTGATGAAGTCGTGCTGGAATACTATAACCGAACACTCCATAAGGCCGAAAGAAACAACTGTACCACGAGGCGGGAGCTCTTAGCTGTGGTGCGAGCCACAAAACACTTCCATCACTACTTGTATGGTCGCAAATTTCTGCTACGAACTGACCATGCATCCCTACGCTGGCTGTTAAATTTCAAAGAACCGGAAGGTCAGATGGCAAGATGGCTGGAGCAAATACAATTATACGATTTTGAAATCCAACATAGACCCGGTCAGAAGCACGGGAACGCAGATGCTCTTTCGAGGAGACCCTGTGTGGATTGCTGGCATTGTGAAAAACAGGAGGTAAGAGTTTTATTGACAGGGGTAGTACCAGAAAATCTTCGTGCCAAACAGGAGGCGGATGGTGACCTGGGAAAGGTGCTGCGTTGGGTTTTGGCTAACGAAAGACCACCTCGAAATGATGTTATGGGTGAGAGCCCAGGGGTAAAAACATATTGGTCTCAATTCGACTCCCTCCAGATCGTTGGCGGAATATTATGCAGAGAATGGACTTCGAACAACGGAGAGAAAACTAATCTTCCTGTCATACCAATGCTGCTCATCCCAAATATCTTATCATCATTACACAATACTCCTAGTGGAGGTCATTTGGGTCAAGGTAAGACATTAAATAAAGTAAAGGAACGATTTTATTTGACAGGTCGCACGGGAGATGTCAAAAAATGGGTTCAAACTTGCAAAATGTGCTGCTCCAGGAAAGGCCCCGTTCGAAAAGCTAGAGGACCATTGCAACCATCCATCGTAGGAGCACCATTCGAAAGAGTCGCCATCGATGTACTCGGACCGCTGCCATGCTCACGTCGTGGGAACCGATACATAGTGGTCTTTATGGATTATTTTTCGAAATGGCCTGAGTGTTTTGCTCTACCTAATCAGACAAGTAGTTTGGTATTGGACGGACTAATCGAAACAATTTTTTGCAGATACGGTGTGCCGCAGTTTTTACATTCGGATCAAGGTCGGAACTTTGAATCCGAAATTTTCACAAAATCGTTGTTGAGGCTCGGAGTAGAGAAGACGCGCACGACCCCCTTACATCCACAATCGGACGGAATGGTAGAGCGATTTAACAGAACGCTGTTGGACTATCTATCAAAATTTGTGGACCAAAATCAGCAAGATTGGGACGAACACTTGCCATTCGCTCTGTTGGCTTATAGGTCAGCAACGCACGAGGCCACCGGATTCTCACCAGCAGAAATTTTCTTAGGAAGAAGACTCCGTCTACCTGCAGACCTAGAATTTGGTGCACCTGTGGATTCATCGTCATCTTTACCAGAGTATGTGCAAAATCTCCAGGAAAAGTTAGAGAGAGTGCATGACGTCACTCGTATCAACCTTCAGGCGAATTCGGACAAAATGAAGTCCAGGTACGATCTTCGCTCTAAGTTGTCATCTTTTCAGGTGGGAGAGGAAGTCTGGCTACATAATCCTAAGCGAAAGAAAGGAGTTTCCCCAAAACTAAAACGAGACTGGCAAGGACCGGCAAAAGTGATAGAAAAGATAAACGACCTTGTCTACCGAATACAGATGCCGAATACTTATGCCAAATCTAGGGCTCAGGTGGTACTTTGAGCCTTAAGGGGGGAGCTGTGTTGCGGAATTCCATGGCGCAGTTAAATGCAACCACTTTAATTGAAGAACAAGCACGAGATCAAACAACGAAACGAAGAACAAGAAGAAATCGAAATACAACAACGAAGCGTGAAGGAAATTGATGGTACGAGTCTACCTTTCGAGTGTACTGGCAGCCACATGGAAGTCATAATTTTCACCTCTCGGGAACCACACTTATTTTAATAAATCAAATAATTGAATTGTCTCTAATCTTTGACTTTGCATTTCTATTATCTCTTTTTCTTTGGAATAGCTTCAGCCGCCGCCGCCGATTGTAACAATACTGATCTAGCCAGATGCCAAGGTACTTTACCACATCTTTACTTGCCAGTGGATGTCCACTTGGTCCAACGATCACTAGATTTCTCCAGTTCTTTCTTGTATCCCTAGAAGCCCTAGACAACGGGGTTCTAAACAGGAAAGTTTCTGACTTCTGGAAGTTAATTTTTAACTTCCAGTCATCACAATATTGCTGAATCTTGTCGAAGTCACGTTGCAAGAGAATTCTGATGACTTAAACTTTTGGACCGGTCCTGTACGCTACAAGGTCATAGGCATACGCAATTGCATGAGTGAGACTACCTATCAGATCGCTGGTGTAAATACTAAAAAGAATCGGCGAGTTCACAGCTCCTTGCTGTAGACCGTTTTTAATATCAAATGCTGTGGTATAAGTTAAATTGCCACTTTTGACAACAAACTTTCTACCATTGAGCATGTCATGAAGCATATATAACAGTGGTTTACTTATGCCAAATCTAGTTAGCTTCAGATAAAGACCCTCTAACCATACGGTGTCGAAAGCCTTCTCTAAATCAACCAGAACGGCACCCGTGCATTGATTTTTCGCTTTGTTCCATTGAACATCAGAAACTAACTAAGACGTGGCATGAATAGTGTCATGCCCCGCCTTAAAGCCAAACTGATTATCTGGAATAATATTTTTGTCCTCAGCCCACTTGAACAGAGCTCTATTTAGAATCTTTTCGAATACCTTACTGATACTTGGAAGAAGACTTATCGACCGAAGATTTGCCGGATTGGAGCTGTCCTTTCCCTTTTTGGGGAGAGGATGGACCACAGCTGTTTTCCAACTCACTGGATAATATGCATTATTCAATGCGTTGTTGAACAGTGTGGTATAAATGTCTACTGCTTCCTGAGGGAGATGTCGTAAAACAGTGTTGGGTATACCATCGACCCCCGCAGATTTCTTTTTCTTTAATGTTTGAAAAATTAACTGAAGTTCTACCTTCGAAATTAACAATGAACTAGGTCCATTTCGCTCGGTGATGGTGGCGTTTGCCAAATTTTCGTCATTGAACACGGTGAAACCGGTGTTCTCAGATCGCCATTGCGTAATGCTACTTCCAAGGTAGAAGTTGTGCAGCAAGGAAGATCGTTTTGATCATTTCTTCTAAAAATCTTATTTATTTGGGGAAACATACTAGGGTCGCTAGAATTAACGGCCCGAATTCTGTTATCCCAATATAAATTAATAGACAATCTATAATTTTGTTTAATCAGAACATTAATGTTTTTGATCGACGACTTCAATGTCCTAATCTCCAGATCACGTGTGTCCGTGAAACGTCTGTACAAACGTTTCAACCTAGTCAGAAGTCCACTTTTTTGTCGGTGTAGTGCGTCAATTGTCGCGTTCTTGTATATACCAGTAGGGTCGTGTTCCTTATATTTTGGAATTGTTCTGTCCATTGTTCGTTATATAGTCGTATCCATTTGAGTCAGGAACCCGTCGATCTCGACGTTCGTCAGGTTTCTGTCATTTGGTGGAGAAATGTCATCGGAACGTATTTCTCTTGCCAGGGAGTTGGAAAAGCGTGGCCAACGCGTCTTACTGAAATTGTAAGAGTGCGCAGGCACATACTCATCCAACTCCAAAAGTTCGCTCGGGAGCTGTATTACGGCGGCAAGTCCGCAGTGGTCACTGTCGTATTCAATCGTTCGTAAACAGTTTTTTGTATGTTGACCTACAGTGTCAGTTATTATCAGTCTTGAGTCAAGCAGGAGTAGATCCAGAAAACTACCACTTCTCGGAAAAGACGATCTATCTGTAGCCAGAAGGTCGATCCTACACTCAACACTGTATCGACCCATCCAATTAAAAAGATGGTTCCCTCTCGGATTTTGTACTTGATTTCCCCAATCTACATGTTTGGCGTTCAAGTCCCCTGCCGTGAGATAATAATTCTCATCCAAGTTCAGTCTTAAGGATTCAAAAAGTTTTTCGAGCTCTGTGATAAAATTAGCCGGCTGAGGTGCGTCAGGTGCGTACACCGCGGTTGCGTACATTCTTTTCCCTTACTGGAGAGGAATGCAAACGATGCAAGCTTCTAGCAGATCAAATCTTCGCACTTCACTATTATATATAACCTTATGTTTGATGCCCTTTCGTATGAAGATTGCGACCCCACCCCCTTGAGAGGAGTTAAGCCGATCCCTTCTTACGATATTATAATTTTTATTAGTCAGTTTGTGTTTCTGGTTTAGCTTAGATTCGCTAGCCATAAACACGTCAGGACTTTGGATTTGAAGCAAATGAAAGAAGTTTGCTCTACGTCCGGTCCTAATCAGCGAATTTACATTCACAGCTAGGATCTTAAAGGGTCGCTCAGGCAGCGCGCCTTTAACCATTTCGCGTTGCCGGCAGAATAGAGTAGAGGTAATCCACCCTAGCCGCCTGCTCCCTTATCTGTTTTTGCACATCGGTTAACTGACCATGAATGGTCAGCAACACCTGCATCAGATCTGCCTCTGGCACAGGAGCCGTAGGCACTTGAACCTGTTTGGCTACCTGTGGTTGAGGCTGTTCCGTTTTTCCCTTTCCAGACGCCATTTGGGCGTAAAAAATTGCGGGATTGAGGGGAGTTGCTGTCTGGCGTACTTCAGGGCGTCTCACCTCTACTGTTTTCTTTTGGTCTTTGTTTTTTCTCATTTCCTGAAACATCGGACATCCCCGATAGTTTGCGGGGTGCCCGGAGCCTCGGCAAAGTGCACACTTTAACTGGGTCCTGTCTTCGACCCTATCTTTCCCAAGCTTACATTCCCTATCTTGTGGGAGTCTCCATACTTGCCGCAAACTGGGTCCATACCACAGTTAGCTGCCACGTGGCCGTACCCTAGGCAGTTCATGCATTGAAGCATGTCTCTCTGCCTATTTAATTTTTCCCATCTTACAATTTGGTAGTTTAGGACGGTTATGCTCCTTAAACCACTTAACTTGCTTTGGGGCGAGAGCTGAACGAGGAAGAATGGTAAATTCCGTTTCTCCCGTCTGGCCTTAACTGTGGAAAACGGTCTGACCCCGATAAAATCGAGATCATCGCTCGCCACTTGACGGAGCTCAGCTAAGAGCGCCTGCGGATCCGTAGAGGATTCTATACCCTTCAGGAGGACTGTTTGCAGCTTGTCTTCCTTCGGGGTGAAACTGTAAAATTCTGTCTTCGTTTGTGACAAAAGATCTTTTACTTTTTTATAATGCTCGACCGAAGAGGAATGGATAGCGTGTCGGTCTGCGTTCAATCTTTTAATAATAAAATTATTGCCTATGGCCGACTTACATAGTTCTATTGTATCTTTTAGTTCTATTTTATAAGTATTGATTGGTGGCACCTTACCTTTTTTTGCTTGTGGCTGTTGCTGATGTTGCTGCTGCTGTTGTGACTGCTGCTGTTGTACCTGCTGCTGTTGTAACTGCTGCGGTTGTTGTTGCTGTTGTAGTTTCTGCTGCTGTTGCTGCTTCTGTGTCTTTTGTTGCTGTAGTGGTTGTTGTATTTGTTTTTGTATTTGCTTTTGTTGCTGTTGTTGCTGATGTTGTTGTTGTTTCTGTTGTTGTTGTTGTTGTTGCTGTTGTTGTCGCTGCTGCTTTTGCTGTTGCTGTTGTTGTTGTTGGTTTTGTTTTTGTTGCTGTGCTTGCAGTTGCTGATGCTGTTGATGGGGCTGCAGTTGCTGCGCCTGCTGCTTCTTTTTTGGCTGAATTTCAGGAAGTGGTTGTTGTTGTTTGAGAGGCTGCTGCATTTGTTCAGCTTTTTGTTGCTCTTGGAGCGTTTTTTGTCTTTTGCTTTCAAGAACAACTAGGCGCTCTTTTTCCCTACGCGCTTCTTGTATTTCTTTGAGTGCTCTTACCATTGCCATAAGTGCAGTGATTTGCTCTGTCAGCGATTCTATTTTTTCTTCCTCAGTTTCTGAGTCTGGAGGTGAAAGATCTACCAACTCGGCACTCAAGTAGCGCCCCTCACCTTCTACGGACATGTAAGCAATGTCTTCGGCATCTGCCTCAGCGACGTTTTGCTCATTTGTCTTCTTGTCGGTCTCGTTGACGGCCCCTTTGGCGACCTCATAGTTAGCTTCTCCTGCTATTTTGTCGTCCGCCTCTGCCTCGTCATCGCCCTCATCTTCCTGTTCATTGTTGTTGACGTATTTGTCATCCTCGTAGAAGGAGCTTTCTAGCTGCCTCTGCATTTTAGCTTGAGCCGATGCCTTAGCCAACTTCGCTCTTGTGCTCCTGTCATTGCGGTTTACAAGATGGGGCTAGTATCTAATGATACGCCTCCTCTTTTTGTCTTCTTTTGTTGTTGCTGCGGCACGTGCCGGTGTTGATGTCTTGCCTTTTGGAAGGCTTGATGTTGTTGCAGTCGCTATGCTGCTTGTATTAGCTTCGGCACGTGCCGATGACGCTGTCGTTGTTGGCTGGGTTTCTTTGGAAGGCACCGCTACCTTAACTGCTGCTGCTGCATCACCTGATGCTCCGGTATCTTGTCTTGTTGTTGGGGGATCATCTTCCGATGTCCCCGCTGGCTTTACCATCTGTTGTTGTTGTTCTTCTCTGCTTTTATGGACTTTCTCCCAGAATTTATTTAAAAAAAAGCCCTGACCAGGGTGGGGCTCGAACCCACGACCCTCCACTTTGTCGTCGGCCACGCTCATTTTTCATTTTCATTTTTAATTCATTTTTATTTTTTCATTTCCTTATATCTATCTTAATGCTAGACAAAAAATCTTAAACAACTAGCTTACCATATTAACTTAACTAACTTACTGGCCCCATGCGGGCGCTCTAAATCAAACTATGACTATACTTAAAAAATGTCTTTCGACAAAAAATAACTTATTATTAGAATTCATGATTACTTAAAACTAACGAGAAAATTATTTAAAAAAAACTCATTTTCTATATCATTTTTTAATTTTTTGTAAAACTTAAAGCTACCCTTTACCCAATAAAACTAATTAAAACTAAATTAAACTAACTTAAACTACATTATATCTAATTAAAACTACTTAAAATAACTTAAAAACTAGAACAGCCACCAGCAATTTTTTTTTTTTTTTGCATACGCATATGCACACTCGCGTACGCCCATACACATGTATATATGTTCATATACATACATACATATAAGTTAAAGGAAAAAAATGTTTCAAATAACAACATTCCATTCTCACCAGAATGAGAAAAACATTTATTCCCACAACCATAAAACTGATGACGATGCGTTTAGAAGAGAAATAATAGCAACGATTACCTGACACCGGTGCATGTGCACCGAGCAGTAGCGGCAACGGCGACAGGTTAAGCTGACGATGCATTTCGTGTAAGGTGAATTTAAGTACATGATTGTTAGCTTTAAGTTAGATTTAATTCAATGTTCAAATAAAGAGGTTCTCTCCTCAATAAAAGAATAAAAAATATTTTTTTTAAACAAAAGAATAAGGAAAAACATTAATTGGCGCCCGAGCAGCAGGGACTCGAACGCGATAAATAAGAATTATTAAATAAAGTGTTATCCTGAAATAATAGTGCGCGTCCGGTAATTTTTTTTTTAAAAAATAAGTGTCCTCAAGTAGTTCCTCCGGTAAATAATAAAAGTCCGGTAATTTAAAAAAAAAAAATAAGTGTCCTCAAGTAGTTCCTCCGGCAAATAATAAGCGTCCGGTAATTTAACTTAAAAAAAATAAGTGTCCTCAAGTAGTTCCTCCGGCAAATAACAAGCGTCCGGTAATTTAACTTAAAAAAAAATAGTGTCCTCAAGTAGTTCCTCCGGCAAGTTAAGCGTACGATAACCTTTATTAACATTTCTTATACGCGTTCGGGTTTCCTCCAGTGAACACCAGTGAAAATCTATAGATAAATCACAGCCTGGAACCAATAGAAAAAGTGACAGTGACATTAAAAAGTTCCAAAGTGGTCCATTTAATTATTGGGAGAAACAAAGGCACCTTAGTAGCAGACGCAAAAAGGAAGTAGACAAACTGCAGCCGCTCTCATCAGGATGCTGATCATCATTCTAATAGCGTAAGAAATTATTTATGAAAAAGTGTATTTTTTTACCAATTTAAATTTTACTATATCGAATAATTAATTAAATCCATTTATGAAAAGAAAGTGTAACGTACTAAACATTTAAATATTATTTTTTTTTCGACAATAGATTCGAATAGAAACCTTATATAATCAATAAGTGATTTTTAACCTAAATTAATTATTTAAACGCTAGGTTAATCTCTATTCTCTAAGAAAATTCCCAAATTCCTATGAGAACAAACTTACATTTTATTATAAATTCATTTTATATTTGCATATTATTATTATAATTAATTTTTTTTTCCTCTAAAAATCATCTTGAAATTAAAAAAAAAAAAAAAAAAAATCAAACAAACATGCCAGAAACAAGATCAGGGTTGTCCACCAACAATGGCGAACCCGAACACAGTGGTCCTTCAACGCTTAACGCGGAAGGCAGCGAATCCCAAGCTCAAGCCACAGATTGGAGCAATTTAATTGCCTCCGTTGTCCAAAGTGTGCTCCAGCAGCAAGGGCAAAATATAGCTATTCCAAATCCAATTTCTTTTTCTGGCGCTGACCAGACGATAGAAGCTACCCATAGAGATAAGTTATCCGATATGGATAAAATCCCGGATGTAGTGAAATGCCTCCGAAACTTTTCTGGTAACCCAAGCGAATTCAGCTCCTGGAAGAAAAGTGTCGATCGAGTGCTACAATTATATGCTCCGCTGAAAGGTACACCGAAATATTTCGGAATATTAAGTACCATTCGGAATAAAATAGTCGGCAATGCCGATACCGCTCTCGAAGCATATAATACCCCCTTAAATTGGGATAACATTTCTCGTTGCCTGGCAATGCACTACGCCGACAAACGTGATATGGGAACACTTGAATTCCAGATGATATCCTTAGTACAAGGAAATGATTCAATTCAAGACTTCTACCAAAAAGTCTATTCAAACCTCTCTCTGATTCTGAGTAAACTGGCATGCCTTAACGTCAGCCCAGAATCGATGAATCTATTGACTCAAACTTATCGCGATAAGGCTCTGGATACGTTTATCCGGGAGCTTAAAGGTGACTTACCCAGGTTGCTTGCTATTCGCGAACCAAGCGATCTTCCACAAGCATTGCACCTGTGCCTTAAGCTAGAAAATCAAAATAACAGGTCATGTTATTTTCAAACTAGCCAATTACAAAAGAAACAAATAGACATAGGAAGACACACAAATTCTTTTCCTAATCAAACTCTTAGACAAAATTCCCATCCACAAAACCAAAATTCGTATCAAATATACCCCAATGGCAACAATAGACTGCCTCAGCCAAATTTCTTTAGCCAAAGACAGGCTCAGCCAAACTTTTTCAATCAAAGGCAGGCCCAGCCAAATTATTCCAATACAAATCAAATGCCGCCCAATTATCTGAATCAAAGGCAAAGTTTTAATAATCAAAGACAATTCCAACAAAATAATCCAAGCCAAAGACAGCCTCAACAAAATTATTCACAGAATCGAAACCAAGTAAATTTTAAACAATATCCCAACCAGTCTCGTCCAGACTTTTCTAGAAATGTTCCTGCAAACGCAATTAAGCCGGAACCCCATAGTTCTCAGTCGAGACTCCAGAATTATGGAGCTCAACAAAATTTTAATATAGAAACCAGCGAAGAAACCTATAATTATGAAACAGAAGATGCAAATTTTGAACAGACTCTAACAGAATATGTAGAGCAAATAGAAAAGCAAGACCCAATAACTAATAATGGTGAATACGAACTTTCAGAAATACAATTTTTAGACTGATAAGCTCTTCACTCCCATATTTTGAGTGTCGAATGAAGAGCGGAGAAATTTTGAAAATCCTAATAGACACCGGCTCGAACAAAAATTACATTCGACCTTCACTGGTCCCGAAACCTATTCTTAACGAAAAACGTTTTAATGCCAACTCTGTGGCTGGCAGCATAAAAATAAGTCACCACACCTACATAAACCTTTTCGGTCTTAATAACACAAAATTTAAATTCTTTTTTTTACCGCAACTCAAGTCGTTTCATGGTATCCTTGGCCACGACAGTCTGAAGGAAATGGAAGCTGTTATCCATACCGACAAAGACTACATGATCATCAAAAATACTGTTAAAGTCCAGATAAAACATTATATCGCTGAAGATATTAATTCGATTAATATACGAACAGACCATATGACTTCCGATAAAAAGGAAGCTCTCCAACCAGTTATTCAAAAATATCCTAATTTGTTTATAGAGCCTGACGAAAAACTAACCTATACGACAATTGTCAAAGGCGAAATAAGAACCACATCCGACACTCCCGTCTATACAAGATATTATCCTTACCCTACATCGCTCAAAGACGAAGTCGAGGCACAAGTAAACCGCCTCCTTCACGATGGGATAATACGACCTTCCAGATCCCCATATAATTCACCGGTATGGATAGTTCCAAGAAAATTAGATGCTTCTGGCGAAAAAAATTACAGACTCGTCATCGACTACCGTAAACTAAACACGGTTACAGTAGCCGATCGATATCCAATACCTTATATCAACGAGGTGTTATCGCAATTAGGACAGAATAAATGGTTTACTGTCCTAGATTTGAAAAGCGGGTTTCATCAGATTCCATTAAAGGAATCCGACATCGAGAAAACTGCTTTCTCAATAAATAACGCGAAATATGAATTTACCAGACTTCCATTTGGGCTTAAAAACGCCCCATCTATTTTTCAAAGAACACTCGACGATATCCTCCGTGAACTCATCGGCAAATGTTGCTTCGTCTACATAGACGACATCATTATTTTTAGTCAAGATGAACGGACCCACCTAAATGACATTGAAAAAGACTTCAAAACCCTTGAGGACGCAAACATGAAGGTTCAATTAAACAAATGTGAATTTTTTAAAGAAGAAGTGGAGTTTCTAGGCTTCATCATTTCACCAGACGGCATAAGAACTAACCCGAAAAAAGTAGAAGCAATTTTACAATTCCCGAAGCCTATTACGCTTAAAGATCTTCGATCCTTTTTAGGATTATCCGGCTACTACCGTCGGTTCGTTCGGGATTATGCTAAAGTAGCAAAACCGCTAACGAACCTCTTAAGAGGGGAAGATGGACGATTGTCCAAAAACTTATCCAGTAAAAAACTTATCACCCTCAATGAAGAAGCCGTCCAGGCATTTGACAAACTTAAAAACGCATTGGTTTCAGAAGAAACTATTTTAACATATCCGGACTTCAAGAAAAACTTCCAACTAACTACAGACGCATCCGACTATGCTATCGGTGCAGTGTTATCGCAAGATAACAAGCCTATTACCTTTATTTCACGTACTCTCTGCAAACGAGAAGAAAATTTCGCTGCAAATGAAAAAGAAATGCTGGCGATAATTTGGGCATTAACATCCCTCCGCAATTACCTTTACGGTTCCGCCAAAGTCGAAATATACACTGACCACCAGCCACTGACTTATGCATTAAGCCATAAGAATCATAATTCAAAAATGAAGCGCTGGAAGGCTGCTCTAGAAGAGTATAATTATGAGCTCCACTATAAACCAGGTAAAACAAATATAGTGGCGGATGCACTTTCAAGGCCTCCATTGAAGTCGCAACTTAACGTTATGACATCTACAGTACACAGTGGCGAAAGCTCAGGTCATGAACTTATTCCAAGTATGGAAGTGCCTATAAATGTCTATAAAAAACAAATTTTCTTGAATACTGGGGAATCATCTAGTATCCAATTCAAAATCGTATTCCCACGATACCATAGGCACATAATAACCGAATCAAATTATAATAGAGAAAATCTCCTGGAAATTCTAAAAAAAATTCTTGATCCTTCTGTCATTAACTGTATCAAAACTCAAGAAAACATCATGAGCATGATACAAGAAATTTATCAATCCCACTTAAACAGGTATAGAATAAGGTTCACTCAACTTTTCGTCGAAGATACTATTGGAGAACATGAACAAGAAACGATAATAATCGAAACCCACGAACGAGCACATAGAAATCCCGTAGAAAATCGTTCTCAAAGTTTAGAAAAATATTATTTCCCTTCTATGATGAATAAAATCAAAAGAATAACCAACATTTGCTCCGTATGTAAAAGGAACAAGTACGAACGACACCCCAATCAACCCAAACTTAATGAAACGCCCATACCCACATTCCCAGGTCATACTATTCATGTTGACATTTATCATACAGAGAAAAAAATTGCCTTAACGGCATTAGACAAATTTACAAAATACGCACAGGTCAAAATTCTAAAGAGTAGATCTATTGAAGATATTCGAAAACCTCTTCGTGATTTACTCTTCTTCTTTGGCGTCCCAAAAGCTATTGTCCTAGACAATGAACCAGCTTTGAATTCACCATCGATTCATTTCATGATGAAGGACGAACTCAACATTGCCATACACAGAGTACCTCCGTATCGAAGTGAAGCCAACGGACAAGTCGAGCGATTCCATTCTACTCTCTCCGTGATTATGCGATGCATAAAAGAAAATGGTACCGAAAGAAATTTCGAGGAACTCCTAGAGAGATCCGTTAACGAATACAACCACAGTATTCACTCGACAACTGACAAAAGACCGGTAGATTTATTTTTCGCTCGATCTGTCACATTCACCCCTGATGATTATGAATAAACTAGAAAATCTAACATCGAAAAACTTAAAGATAAACAAAAAAAGGATCTAAAACACCACAACAAAAAGAGGCATCAAATTAAACAATTGTAGGGGAACCTTTATTATACTTACACCGTGAACCTACAAATCTAAGTAAAATTCTGAATAACGACATCCATCTTCTTATCTAACCATTTCTCATTAAAATAATTCGAATCCAAAAATCCACCCAACCCGAAAAATTTCATAAAGACAATTCACACACCTTTCCTTACAGTGTAGTCATTGTACAAATAAAGTCCATCGAAAACATTCCATTATACCCATAAGTTGCTTAACTTTGTGGTAGGCTACAAAAAGCGATTGAATTCGCCGTATGAATTCAAAATTAAATACATCATGGGAAGAACTTTTAAGCAAAAAAAAAATAACTACACATAGGGGAAATTCCAAATGAGATAGCGTATTCCAATAAAGTGCAACTCACACCAGCACACAAACGAAAGCTTCATGTTGTCGCTAAGAAAGAAAACCACCACCAAAAGAGCGCAAATGGCTGACGCAATATATTCGAAGAGTAATGACACGCACACCAATCATACACTTGCAATGTGGATCCCAAAGAGATAGTAGACAGAGGAGACCTAAATAGGGCTTTTTGATAGAACGTCTGTGGGGAATGATAGTAAGTTTCACCATTAGAATTAATAATATGAGAATAAAACTCCCCAAAAATAAAAGAGATAGGGAAAGCTGAAATAATATTATTATGAGCAGAAGCTATATTGTTTTCTTATTAGAGTTTGTAGTGAGCGTATAATAGAAATAAAGAAGCATTTATTTGAAATGACAGGACAGACAAAATGACTCAACGAATAACAAAGACGAAAAGTAACTTACACAAACACACTAAATGACGAGACGTTAATTACAATACGAACTTTCCAATAGTCAAAGTAAATTGACACATTGAACAAATACTATACAAAAAAAACGATATTCAAAAATTTTATTAAAATAAAATACAAGTCCAGACAATACTCATACATTAACAATGACAAAAACGTACGAGACAATTATACTTACCTTCGAAATAATTCGCAAGCGTAAACCCATAATCCTAAACGGATTATTTAAAAACTGAAATACAAATGAATATACTTACCTATACAACGTAACACAAACGAGAACAATACCAACCGACCATACTTACCATAAGACAGAAAAACCATACTTAACATAAAACGAAATAACAACAACGATACGAATGAAAGTCAACAACGCCTAAATGATACTTACCTCACATCAATAGAGCCGAGTGGTAAATTCTCAGAACAATCGAAAAGACCAGTTCCACAAGAATCAGAATCCACAATACTTAAGCTAAAAAAAGAAAAAGAAAAGAGAAATAGAACATAGACATACGTAGTTGAGAGCACGGCAAAAATAGTGAGTTAGAATATAGCCAAGTTAAGCAAATGAAAGGAGTAAAGCAGATAGAAATTCTCTGTCTCTGAAAAAAAAGCTTTTCCCCTTCAGCAATGCGGTAAAATTCAAACGGCATCTGGAAAGTCCAACTACCGAAATACTATTTTTCTGGAAAACGACAAGAATGTTCTTTGTCTTTTCATCATTCAACCAGATCAGTTCATCATAAATTAGTACCTAGTAAAAGTTAATAAAATATCATAAAAATATTCGTGGCAGAAGGGTGATTATTTTATAATCAACCCGAGAAAAGCCGAGAAAAGAATCCTAAAAGTTAATTAAATCCAAGCAGAGGCTATCGACAAAAAAGGGTAAGACATCGCAGTTTTACATAAAGAAAAAGTTTATTGCGTAAAAAATTTTTTTTTGCCGTAGCTCATTTTCATTTTTTTATATATATAGAAAATATCCACAACACGTGAAAACGTAGAAAAAAGGCAGATATTCGTAGAATAAAAAGCAACGCAGAAAGGAGAATTCAAAAAGAATTTTTCGTAACATTTTTCTAAGGCGAATATTATTTCGAGAAATATCTTGGCAACCACGTGCCGAGAAAGAAAAATTCCTGGAACCTAATTTCATCTCCAGTAAAGAACTGGGTACAAAACGAATCAGTATTAAAATCGAAATTAAAAACATCTCAAAACCAGGTAATGAGAAAAACCAATTTTTTTAATAAAAACCTATATAGTAGAAATATTAGTAGCTAGAAGATCTTCTTAGGAGGGGGTAAAGGAGTACAAAGATTATACTACAACCGTCCTAACATAAAAAAAAGAAAAAAAAAAAGAAAAACTCCTAAGAAGATAATCTAAAAATTTCATAGACAAATCTTAGCAAAAATACTAAAGTTATCCATTATTATATTCAGGTAGTCGTTGTCCACCTCTGAGGACGTTGAATCATACCAAAGAATGTTTCAACGACATCCAAAAGAGAACCGAATACTGCCTGGTTTTAATGACCAATTAATGACCAACCAAAGACCATCTAGTAATTATGAGTTTGAAATTAACAGTCCAGCACGTATAAGCTTAAATACGACTCATCAAATGTCATGTCTTCTAGTGACCAACTAGTAACAAATAGTTCATCAACAAATCATCTATGATTTAGAAAGAAAGAGCAAATTTCCGTACACCGAGGGATATTTTATTGGATTTGTTGCAGATCATCTCTATGTATCGAAAGTGATCCCAGAAAAGTATACTAGGAAACAAGGTATTATCTATCTAAAATATAAGATGTATAGAGATTAATTTGTGCAAAGCCCCTGTGTAAGAAAATTTATAAATTACAAAAAAAAAAAAAAAAAACAGCTAAATTTCTTGAATTATATTCGTAGTAGGTAAAGTAAACATATGACATACAAATATCTACGGGCTTAAATGACATCTAAAAAGAATGTTGAATAAAATTAGTGAATATCGTCTACTAAAGATACTCGCTGATCGAAGACCAAATTGTAAAGTTTGTTTTCGTCTTTTATTTTAAAGACTTTAAAGAAGAAGATAGTTTGAAAAGCCACTAGGCTAAATTTTATGATAAATGTGCAGTGATTAACGTAAAAATACTTACTGTTTGGCATAAATAAATGTGAAAATGCAATCACACTACAGTGTACGAAAACTAGTCTACGGACTTTTATGCAATTCGATTAATACTCACTTGGAGTAGTTTAGGAAATTTAACAGGGGATTTTTCTCCTAGCAGAAGACCTAAATTAGACATAAATAGAGGTCATAAAATCAGTAGTTGGTTCCCAATTGGAATAATCCAAAAATTTTTTTTTGTTTGAGGTTGAATTCAATGAAATAATTACGAAACAGAATACGTAAATTTGTACCTAGGTACATGCTATGAATCATGTCAAAGAAAGCGAATTTGCCCAAGTAAGAACAAAACTTCTTTTTTGTTAATTGTGAAATTATACGAAACTAATAGAAACAATTAATTTGTATTTATTTTGGAGTTGACGTGAAGTCATTCGGAGCAGATTACCAGAGGATTAGCTTTATAATTTTTTTGTGAGAGAACCAATTTTAAAGAGGAAAAGTCGTCCTTTAGTTTTGAAAATTTTTTTTTTGTGAAACGTAATCCCGAAGGTAAAATTCATTAGAAATCGTAATATTACCTAAATGCTTACGAAAATAATTACCTGAACATAATAAAACTGAAAGAAAAGAAACATAAGTAAGAATCACGTATTGATAAATACGCGACTCAATTACTCGTCAAAGAGGAAAATATTAACTTAAGGATAATACTTACCGGGTTAAATTACGATACTTACCTTTCGTGCTACTGGTTTGTTTCGCGTCTCGGGTTCTCGTCATCTGGAAATAAAATAATAATAATTAATTGAATAACGATCGTGCGATAATAAGGATTCAAAGAGTACTCACGTGTGTTGTGTTTTGGAGCATCTTTGCTAAAAATAAAAAAGGTTAATATAAGTGGTAAAGTGAAATCGGAAAGTGAATGAGAATTACTTACTTTTGGTTCGCTCGATCACCAGTAGATTTGCAACCTGTAATTAAGAAGGTTTTAATAATTTTTTTTATAATACCGGTACGATTAAACTCCATTTATCAGAGGTTCATTACTCGTCTTAGTCTGAGATAAAGATAAATTTTGTTTAGTCTACTCGAACAGACCTTAGTACTCACGTCTTTATTTTTTTGTTTAATCGTCAGATTGTGACGTCGCGTTAAGATTGGTAAATATTCATAGAACTACATTCTAAAAGAAGATAACGAATGAAGTTCGAATCCAAGTTTGGATACGCTTAGAATAATAACGATACTGGTTTAATGCCACGAGTCAAGGTACTACCTACGTCGACACATAGTACCTACCTGTCATATTATCCTAAACCTTACAGTTCATACCATTCTGCAGGAGCCCTTATTAAGTTAACTGAAACAACCCTTAAAATTTTCTCTGGTACATTAAGAAAGGATGCATCTTCTCTTGATTTTATTTATATATATTTTTATTACTTTCTATTGATAAATTATATTATATACATTTTTGAATATTTTTAACTATAAATTTTGTTCACAGCGTCTCTTTTAAAGTAACCCTGCTCTTTTATATAATTTTTAAATTCTTGTGTTGGTTGTTTTGGGGAAAATTGTTTTGGGGGAAGTATGACCTGTTATCATACCATCCTTGAATTTTGAACTGCGAGAATCGTGACAGAATTCCAAGGGGAAAATAAATCTTTGTACGAATTTAACTATATTGAAACAGTCGATTACCGTCCGTCAGTATTTTTTTGTTAATGTCGAATATTAGTCCGTAATAAGATTCAAGTTTATACTTTCGGAACGTAAGATTTTTTTTTGAGGTTCCATAGTTTTTCAACTTATGGGTGAATCTCAGTAGTACGAATATATGTTGAGATAAATGTCTCATACGGATTAATTTTCTTTCGAATATGTGTTAAAGGGGTCAAGTATTGACGAAGCCCTGTATTATATCGTCGCGAAGAGGGAAAAAGGAGAAATCCTAACCCTCAACATCGTTGAAATCTCCTCCAAGAGGGAATTTATTTCTATCTGGAGCAGATCGGATTTAACTGGAGAATAATTTTTGTAATAGATCGGGATAATTTATACGAATTTCTTTCAGTTCTGTTAAATTGAAGGTTTAGTAAAAATAATTAAGACCATTTTGAAATCGGTTCTTTGTTAGGTAATTCATTTTCAGTTTGTAATACATAAAGTTAAGATGCAATTATATGTGGCTATGAGTCCACTTACAGGAGAATTGTGAAATTTAGATATCGATTACGAAATAAGATAATATCATTTTTGAAAGCTGAATAAAGTTAAAAATAAGTTAAATTGTTCACTAGAGTTATTCGAATATATTATAAGTTTTTTTTTGAATAAATATTATAACGATTAGAAGAAAAATATATTTTCTTTTTCTGTTAAATCTGTCCGGAGTCTATATGTCTATTCTGGGAAGTTTACTCTCTGATTTTATGCAGGTTTTAGACTTAGCGTGATGCAGTGTTAAGGTAACGAGGTAAAAGGGTCGTGATCGGACTCGTCAACAACATCATGGGTGTCCATCAACATCTGGTTTAACGGAAGGTGAAGACCTTCCGTCTTCGATGAGGGAGTTTTCGATAAATAGTTAGTGCATTCGGAAACCGTATAGGGTGATGGCTAAGTAGTTTGTCTTTGGATAAATACTTTAGTTATCATATGGTTGGGTAGTTACGCACAATGGGGTACTTTAACACCTATACACCCATGTCTCGCGGGTTTTACTATAGTAGCGAGGTTATCAGTGGGATGAGTAATGTAAAACCTGCTCATAGTGATAGTAACAGCTATGTCACTACCATACCGACTTATCCATGTCTTTTCTTCAAGTTTTATTCCTGTTCGCTCTTTCCTCGGGTTCCTTAAGCAAATCTTTTTAATTTAATAAGTTAATACCACCGTTACTTCAGGTCTGAAAATGTGACACTGGTCCTATCTGAATTGCAAGATCCTACCCCACCACTCGGCGAGCTAAGCAATGGCAACGAGCAGACCTGGCGCAATGATAAGATAGCGACCGCCCTGATTATCCAGGCGTGGACGTGCCTTACTTTGCTGAAGGATAAGGTACTAAATGTCTTGGGGATGATCAGGTGTAGGATCCTCTGTAGTGTTTATAAAATGGTACAAGGAATTGTTGTGAGTTAGGGAAGAGGTTTCTTTTCTGGAATCTAGAGGGTGTAAAAACTTCTCTGTTACAAGTCTTTCGAAACAACGTTCTTTAGAAACATCGATAAACGCGTAGTGAATATAAGACTTTTCTTATTGTCTCTGATTAGTGGAAGCAATTTCGGTCATTCAAGCAGCATGTAGAATGAATTTGTTCGATTCCACAAATTATAGGAAAACTGATCAGACGTAAGATCGAGCTTTCCTAGTGTCTGGAGAAATCTTCATATATGTCACCTACGTATGTCAGTGGATCATCTGTCGAGAGGGTGGAACGATGCATTTCAATTCTGTACAACAATATGTGGATGATATTGAGATTGTTTATGTGGACTTCCCTACTCTTTCGAATAGATGATTTCACTATTTTTGTTGGATCCTATCCTTGACCTTTTTCATGTTAAGCTATTCGGATGGAACTTAAACATCGCCGAGATTTCAGGCGGATTATAGCTATTGATGGTATTTGGGAATATTGGTACGGCTTTTTCGGTCGTTTTGGAATCAAGGCTATAGTTCTTCGATCGCTGTAGAAGTTTCAGTTACTAACGGCGCGTAATAGAGGGTAACTAAAGTTCGCCTATACGGAATTTTGTTTGTGATTATGGAATCCATAGACGCGGCTTATGTGTTTTGGAGTTTCGATCCTTTGTTGGTGCGGAGTTTTGTGACGTCGAGGTATAGGAGTGTTCTGTTCAATTGGCACTCAACGTGGGACCCGAAATTTCCCATTGACAGTCGTCTCTCTACAGTGCGTACTGATAGAATGGCTATGTTAATGTGGAGTTTCAACCTACCCAGTGGGCGTGTCGATGGTTCTGCTCTTTTTGGTTAGTCTGTTACAAATGGCACTCAACGTGAAGTCCAAAATTTCGTCAGTGCGGGAATTTGGAAGATCGCGAAATCAATAGTCTAGATTATTGGTCTTTGAGTTTTGATCCCTTGTTGACGCGTTGTCCAAAAGGTAAAGGTTTAAGGATTGTTCTGTTACAAATGGCGCTCAAACGTGTGGGGCCCGAGTAATTTAGTTGTTGAACATTTCATGGAATTTGAAGAAGATATATTTAAGATCTAGTTCATGTACGAGATTTTCGGTGAGGAAAATCATTTAAATTTTTTGTTGAAGTTTTACGATTGGTAGTTTCAGTTGAGATTTTCTATCAGGGAGTGTATGACTTAAGTGTCGACCGGTGAGTGATAGAAGTAGTTCTTATTCATGCTGCAGCGATAACCTGCTCATATACTTTCCAATTCTCGCGAAATTAACATGCAGTATTAGTGGTTGACTCACGGTCTGACGGCCGTATTGGCTAGTTCAAGCCAGTAGCTGTAGCGTTAGGGGTTAGTTAATTCACTTGTTGTTTTTGTTGTCTTTCGAAGACAAGCGTTAGATTTTTCGACCAGATGAGTGGTGGAAGTAGTTCCTACTCATGTCTGTAGCGAGAAACCATTATGTCTTGATCGAGGTAGAAGACGTACCGTCGTAATACAAGACATTGTTAGTAATTTTTTTTTTGAAGAATATTTCGTTTTTATTTACTCTTGAGGATTTTCTGCTGAGATTTTTCATCGAGAGATAGGAGACTTATGTATCGGCCAGGTGAGTGGTGAAGTTGTTCCTACTCACGTCTGTTTGCGATAACCAGATCTCTTATCCTTTCATTCTCGCGAAAATCAAGTCAACCTAGAACGATAGTTAGCTTACAGTCTGATGTCCGGATTGGCTAGTTGAAGCCAATCGCTGTAGCTTTGGATGTTAGTTGACCAACTTCTCTTTGGTTGATAGTCTTCAGAAGACAGGTCGTTGGATTTTTCGACCGGGTGAGTGGTTGAAGTTATTCCTACTCAGGTCCGCAGCGAAAAAGCAATTAAATCTTGTTCGATGTAGTAGACTTACCAAAGTAATGCGAAACACTTATTCATAATATTTACATCATTTTTCAATTTTAGTAGTTTATATTTTTTTGTAGAAATATTTTGAAGTAAATTTGGGGTTCGTCTTAATCTGCTGTCCACTAGGCAACGATGTCTTCTTACCTAGGTTTGTAGCTGTAGCGTAGATTGATTTCGAATTTATGGATAAATAAGTTCAGATACAGTGAACTGATAAGTCGTGTGGTCTGAACCAAAGTTTTTGGTTGAGTTTTTCAATTGAAGAAAACTCAATGAGGAAGATGTTGATGGAGACGTAAACGAAACGATGTTCCGGTCACGACTCCAAACCTGCAAGAAATAGAGAAAACAGTAGAGAAAAGAAGAGAGTTTAGTATAGAAGTTATACTGAAGTTATTAAGGTTTTTGAAGTCTAAAAATTGAATGATAGAAAGTTTTGGAAGTTTTTATACTTAGTTTGCCTGGTGGCGTATTTATTTAGTTTGCCTGGTGGCGTATATATTTAGTTTTGCCTGGTGGCGTTTTAAGCAACATTTTCTTTTGGTTGCGAGTTTTGCCTGGTGGCACCCTATTAAGTTAGTTCCTGTCGAGGAAAGTGACTTGAAGTTATTTTTGCCTGGTGGCGCACATATTCAAAAATTTTTTTGATATGTAAAACATTTTTTTAGTATTAAACAAAAGTGAAGAGGATTACTTTTGTAGTTAAGTTATAGATTTAGTTATATTATCTTTGCAGGATAAAACATTTAGATGGTAGTTGGAGGATAAAGTTATATTTCTTTTTGAAGTAATTAAGAAATATATAGATTGGTAGTTGGAATTTATATTTAGTAATTTTGAAGATTCGGTTAGTATAAGATATAGTTGAGAAATTTTTCTGAGGGTTTACCCTATAAAAGAAGTTAGGTTAAGTTAGGTTAGAAAATAGTTTAAGTTAAGTTAGGTTATTAAGTTAGATTAGTACTGATTTAGAGTAGTTAAGTTTGAAATTTTTTTTTGATAGGTTCTATAAAATTTTTTTTTCTGAATTTACTTGCGGTTAAAGCAAATTTTCATATACCGGCTATTACAATTACACTAATTCTATGGGAAGGGGGAAGGATAAACCTCCTACGGCTGAAAACCTTAAGGAGAAAAAGAACCCGCGTAATCCAAGTACACCTGGAGAACATCTTACGAGATTTCAAAAGAAACTGTTGAACCCAGCGTTAGACCTAACTATGGAAACCGGAGAGCCAGTAGACGAAAGTCACATAGAAGATCAAGCAGGCACTTCAAATACACAACAAGCTGCTGAAACGAACCAGGAAGAAGCAGCTGAAGAACGTCCATCGTCTGTTACAGGATTAGGCCAACGACGTTTGGAATACTCTCCTGAACGAGAAGACGACAGGATGCAGCAGTATGTAAAAGAGGTAGCCTTAGCAACGATAGGTTTTAGTAGAGCGGAAGACAGGAGGAATCTGCAAGAAGTATTGGCGGCTAGCCAAAACCAGATGTTGGAAAAGGTAAATGAAGCCATCAGAACCGCTTTAGCGACAAACACGCAGAATACTCAACCTTCTCGACCTGCAATGAACTTATGTGAACAACCAACTCCGCAAGTCTATAGAACTGATAGAGAACCGCCTTTTATTCGTTTATTCGACATATACCAGAGACACCTAACTTCCCACGAGAATATCCTAGATACCCAGGGACACTTCGAACTGAAGCAACTAGAACTCAAGCACCAGATTTTTATGAGCGATTAGATAGAATCACTTTCGACAACCCATCAGGAAATGAGCGAACGAGAATACCGACAATATCTCCAGCTGGTTCCTATTCGAAATTCCCTCATTATCACAAATGGGGAGTAAAATTCAACGCGAAAGGAATGACAGTCGATGAGTTTCTGTTTCGTTTGGAGAGAGTGAAAGACAGTTATAACGTTTCATGGGAAGAGGTTGTGGCAAATTTTCACCACTTCATAAGTGGCACTGTAGAAACGTGGTTCTGGATGTGGTTGAAGGAACATCCACATTCATCATGGGGAGCTTTACGTTTAGCCATAATAGAACAATACAGAGGTCTAGAGACCGATTCGGAGCTCGCACGACGAATGGCTGAACGGAAGCAGCAACCAGGAGAAAATTTTGACACGTTCTACGAGGATATATTAAGGATTAATTCTAGAATGCGCACGCCTCGACCAAATATGGAAATCGTGGAGATCGTTAAGCAAAACGTTAAGAGGAGAATGGGGGAGTTATTACTGACGAGTAAGATTAACAAGTTATCCGACTTAGTGCATACATGCAGAGAGATGGAAAAGTTTTTGAGTCATTATGACCCAACAAGAACTCGTATACCTCCACCATATGCTAATCAAAATCGAAGACAGGTGAGCGAACTTGAAGTGCCAACTTCTGAAATACCACCAACAGAAATTTCTAATGCTATCGAAGCATACAATACAACTAATAGACGTGATATCAAACCGAAGATTAACCCAGAGAATCTTAAGTGCTGGAATTGTCGAAACATCGGACATTCATTCCGCGACTGCACAGATACTCAACGCAAGCTCTTCTGCTATAAGTGTGGCTTACCAGAGACAGTTACACCAAACTGTAGAAATTGTTCGAGAAACCGACAATGGAGCCAGCACTCAGCCGAGAGAGATCTGGCAAGGACGGGAGACTCGGGGAGTCAATTAAAAAAGGAATAACACCATCTAAACCCATAACCATAATGAAAAACCCCAATCTGATAAAACAAAGAAATGAATTACCTTTAGCTACTTCAAAAATACCAACTTTACGTCCATTAAAACCTTTACATGTTAGACAGGTAGAATATAACCTAGCTAGACAGAGAATATATACCTATCCCAAACATATTAAAAAGATTACAAAATTACGTAATAGATTTATGCAAAAACGTTCCATACGTAAAAACATTTCTGCCACCAAGTTAACTGAAATTTCAGAAGACCCTCGCCCTTATTTGGAGGTTAACATCTTCAACAAAAAGTGGTTAGGATTGCTGGACTCAGGTGCCAGCGTTAGCTGTCTCGGAAGAGGGGCAGTAGAATATTTAGACAAATCGAACATCCCATACAAAAAGTTTAACACCGACATTTCTACGGCCGATGGTCGAAAACAGCCAGTGATAGGAGTCGTTAAAACCAAAATCCAGTTTAAGGATAAACTTCTTCCTTTGGATTTACTTATCGTTCCTACACTTTCACAAGAGCTATATCTAGGTGTAGATTTTTGGGTTTTGTTCAAAATAGCACCAAATATTATTTCGTCTTTATGTACCGTTTCCGAGACAGTTCGCGAACCGACAAAAATTGCTCAATGCGACTTGTCACCTGAGGAGACGAAAATTTTGAAGGAAGTCATAAAGACTTTTCCATCTTTTGCAGATAGAGGACTGGGACGGACTCACTTGTTGGAACATGTGATCGATACGGGAGACGCTGAACCAATTAAACAACGTCACTATCCCATATCGCCAGTGGTACAAAGCCTAGTTGACGCGGAATTGGACCGCATGCTTTCCATGGGTGTTATTGAAGAAAGTTCTAGTGCATGGTCCTCACCAGTTGTTTTGGTGAGAAAGCCCGGGAAAAATCGCCTATGCCTAGACTTTCGAAAGGTTAACAGTGTAACCAAGAAGAATGCGAGTCCAATTGCTCACATCGAAGGACTGCTTGCACGACTTTCAGGGACGCGTTTCATTTCGAGCGTGGATCTGAAAGATGCGTATTGGCAGGTACCACTGGAGAAAGAATCGCGGGAGAAGACGGCGTTTACTGTCGCCGGTCGACCACTGTACCAGTTCAAGGTGATGCCGTTCGGTCTTTCTAATGCTGCACAAACTTTGACTTACCTCATGAACAAAGTTATACCGTCTCAGTTGAGAGAAAACGTTTTTATTTATCTGGACGATCTACTCGTCATTTCTAAATCGTTTCAGGAACATATCTCTATCTTAAAAATTGTAAGTAAGCGGCTACTGGAAGCAGGACTTACGATTAACGTCGAGAAGTCTCGATTCTGCTTCCAGGAGTTGCAATACTTAGGTTATGTAGTTGGACAGGAGTGTCTTAAAGCAGATCCTGGCAAAATTTCTGCCATCATAGATTTTCCGGTGCCAACAACAGTTCGTCAAGTCCGGCGATTCTTAGGAATGGCTGGTTGGTACCGGAGATTTATTGAGAATTTCTCAGGGGTAGCAGGTCCAATTTCGGACACTCTGAAGAAGGGGGTCCCATTCAATTTCGGAGAGGAAGCCTTAACGGCGTTTGACAAAATTAAAGTGGCTCTAACTACAGCCCCAGTACTCCGCAACCCCGATTTCAGCAAGCAATTTATCATCCTTTGTGATGCATCAGCTACTGGAATCGGGTGTGTTTTGTGTCAAAAAGATGAGTCTGAAGCTGAGTTACCCATTTACTACTATTCGCAGAAATTGAATTCGGCCCAGCGTAATTACACGGTGACAGAACGCGAGTGTTTAGCCGCAGTGAAGGGCATACACAAATTTCGGCCGTATATTGAAGGTTATAAGTTTATAGTGATAACCGACCATGCCAGCCTGAAGTGGCTGATGAATTTGAAGGACCCTACCGGTAGGTTGGCTCGATGGAGTCTTAAACTACAAGGCTTTGACTTTGAGGTTCATCATCGACGTGGAACTTTGAATGTCCTACCAGATGCGTTATCTCGAGTCTATGAGGTAGAGGCGCTGACATCAAAGCACTCCACGCCGGTATTAAGTTCAGCAAACCCGTCTGAAGTGATAAACGTGGATTTGGAGGATCCGGCTTTCAAGTCGGACGAATATGTCCAAATTTCGTCTCACATCAGTAATAATAAAGAACAGCTTCCAGACCTACAGGTATCTGAAAATTATGTTTACAAAAAGGTTAAACATGTCACAGGAAATCCACTCCAGGATGACAATTCTTGGAAATTATGGATTCCATCGACTCTAACCGATCGGTTGATAGATCAAGCCCATCGACCACCCAGAGCTGCGCATGGAGGGATAGCTAAAACGTTATACCGCCTTCAACAACAATTTTATTGGCCAGGTATGGCCGCACAAATTAAACATTTTATTAATAATTGTGAAACTTGTAAAATGGTAAAGGCTCCAAACAAAACTTTACGTACAGAAATGGGAAAAGGATACGAAGTAGAGCGACCGTTTCAACACATTTATGTGTATTTTTTAGGTCCCTATCCTCGGTCCAGAAGAGGAAATACTTATATCGTAATAGCCCTCGACCAACTTACAAAGTTCGTACTTATTAAACCGCTAAAGAAAGCAAACACCAATGAACTCATCAAATTCTTATCGGATGAGGTATTTTTATTATTCGGGGTACCTGAGAGCTTGTTGTCAGACAACGGTTCACAATTCTTAAGCAATGACTTTTTAAAATTCTTAAATAATTTCGGAGTTAATCACATTCGAACCGCTGCTTATGCACCCCAAGCCAATGCAAGTGAGCGTGTTAACCGCTCCATTCTGAGCTTAATAAGAGCATACATTGATGAAGATCAATACGACTGGGATAATCATTTATCAGCAATCAGCAGTGCGTTAAGAACCACTATTCATTCAGTCATAGGGATGTCTCCTTATGAGGCACTCTTTGGACAACGGATGATGGAGCACGGTACTGATTATAAGCTGTTGCGAAAAATAGGAGGATTAAACCAGTCGGAAATTGATTGGATTCCGAAAACGGCAAGAATGAACATCGTTCATACTTATCTAAAAACTGCTCTTAATCTTGCACATGAGCAGTATGAAAAGGTGTATAACTTACGAAGTAGGTTAGTTAGATATAACATAGGAGACGTAGTATTTAGAAGAAATTTCACCTTAAGCGATGCTAGTAAGCATAAGAATGCAAAATTATGTCCCAAATTTTTAAAAACGACAATCATTAAAGTAATTGGCAACAATCTATACAAAACAAGAGACGAAAAAGGATTTGAAACGGTGGTCCACACCAAAGATCTGAGGAAGTAAAGTTGATGGTCAACACTAAGTCCGTCAAACCCAGCTAACTCAGAGGAGCATGAGACACAAGGGGTCGTGGGTTCGTCGTTAATTAAATAACATAAAAACAAATTTTTAAAATTCAGTAACAATGTAGCGTAGTGATGGTTCCTTTTTCTCCTTCACTGTGCAAGACAAGTCATGCAAATTGAATGAGTTTTGTAGGGGAACCTTTATTATACTTACACCGTGAACCTACAATTCTAAGTAAAATTCTGAATAACGACATCCATCTTCTTATCTAACCATTTCTCATTAAAATAATTCGAATCCAAAAATCCACCCAACCCGAAAAATTTCATAAAGACAATTCACACACCTTTCCTTACAGTGTAGTCATTGTACAAATAAAGTCCATCGAAAACATTCCATTATACCCATAAGTTGCTTAACTTTGTGGTAGGCTACAAAGAGCGATTGAATTCGCCGTATGAATTCAAAATTAAATACATCATGGGAAGAACTTTTAAGCAAAAAAAAAATAACTACACATAGGGGAAATTCCAAATGAGATAGCGTATTCCAATAAAGTGCAACTCACACCAGCACACAAACGAAAGCTTCATGTTGTCGCTAAGAAAGAAAACCACCACCAAAAGAGCGCAAATGGCTGACGCAATATATTCGAAGAGTAATGACACGCACACCAATCATACACTTGCAATGTGGATCCCAAAGAGATAGTAGACAGAGGAGACCTAAATAGGGCTTTTTGATAGAACGTCTGTGGGGAATGATAGTAAGTTTCACCATTAGAATTAATAATATGAGAATAAAACTCCCCAAAAATAAAAGAGATAGGGAAAGCTGAAATAATATTATTATGAGCAGAAGCTATATTGTTTTCTTATTAGAGTTTGTAGTGAGCGTATAATAGAAATAAAGAAGCATTTATTTGAAATGACAGGACAGACAAAATGACTCAACGAATAACAAAGACGAAAAGTAACTTACACAAACACACTAAATGACGAGACGTTAATTACAATACGAACTTTCCAATAGTCAAAGTAAATTGACACATTGAACAAATACTATACAAAAAAAACGATATTCAAAAATTTTATTAAAATAAAATACAAGTCCAGACAATACTCATACATTAACAATGACAAAAACGTACGAGACAATTATACTTACCTTCGAAATAATTCGCAAGCGTAAACCCATAATCCTAAACGGATTATTTAAAAACTGAAATACAAATGAATATACTTACCTATACAACGTAACACAAACGAGAACAATACCAACCGACCATACTTACCATAAGACAGAAAAACCATACTTAACATAAAACGAAATAACAACAACGATACGAATGAAAGTCAACAACGCCTAAATGATACTTACCTCACATCAATAGAGCCGAGTGGTAAATTCTCAGAACAATCGAAAAGACCAGTTCCACAAGAATCAGAATCCACAATACTTAAGCTAAAAAAAAAAAAGAAAAGAGAAATAGAACATAGACATACGTAGTTGAGAGCACGGCAAAAATAGTGAGTTAGAATATAGCCAAGTTAAGCAAATGAAAGGAGTAAAGCAGATAGAAATTCTCTGTCTCTGAAAAAAAAAGCTTTTCCCCTTCAGCAATGCGGTAAAATTCAAACGGCATCTGGAAAGTCCAACTACCGAAATACTATTTTTCTGGAAAACGACAAGAATGTTCTTTGTCTTTTCATCATTCAACCAGATCAGTTCATCATAAATTAGTACCTAGTAAAAGTTAATAAAATATCATAAAAATATTCGTGGCAGAAGGGTGATTATTTTATAATCAACCCGAGAAAAGCCGAGAAAAGAATCCTAAAAGTTAATTAAATCCAAGCAGAGGCTATCGACAAAAAAGGGTAAGACATCGCAGTTTTACATAAAGAAAAAGTTTATTGCGTAAAAAATTTTTTTTTGCCGTAGCTCATTTTCATTTTTTTATATATATAGAAAATAGCCACAACACGTGAAAACGTAGAAAAAAGGCAGATATTCGTAGAATAAAAAGCAACGCAGAAAGGAGAATTCAAAAAGAATTTTTCGTAACATTTTTCTAAGGCGAATATTATTTCGAGAAATATCTTGGCAACCACGTGCCGAGAAAGAAAAATTCCTGGAACCTAATTTCATCTCCAGTAAAGAACTGGGTACAAAACGAATCAGTATTAAAATCGAAATTAAAAACATCTCAAAACCAGGTAATGAGAAAAACCAATTTTTTTAATAAAAACCTATATAGTAGAAATATTAGTAGCTAGAAGATCTTCTTAGGAGGGGGTAAAGGAGTACAAAGATTATACTACAACCGTCCTAACATAAAAAAAAGAAAAAAAAAAGAAAAACTCCTAAGAAGATAATCTAAAAATTTCATAGACAAATCTTAGCAAAAATACTAAAGTTATCCATTATTATATTCAGGTAGTCGTTGTCCACCTCTGAGGACGTTGAATCATACCAAAGAATGTTTCAACGACATCCAAAAGAGAACCGAATACTGCCTGGTTTTAATGACCAATTAATGACCAACCAAAGACCATCTAGTAATTATGAGTTTGAAATTAACAGTCCAGCACGTATAAGCTTAAATACGACTCATCAAATGTCATGTCTTCTAGTGACCAACTAGTAACAAATAGTTCATCAACAAATCATCTATGATTTAGAAAGAAAGAGCAAATTTCCGTACACCGAGGGATATTTTATTGGATTTGTTGCAGATCATCTCTATGTATCGAAAGTGATCCCAGAAAAGTATACTAGGAAACAAGGTATTATCTATCTAAAATATAAGATGTATAGAGATTAATTTGTGCAAAGCCCCTGTGTAAGAAAATTTATAAATTACAAAAAAAAAAAAAAAACAGCTAAATTTCTTGAATTATATTCGTAGTAGGTAAAGTAAACATATGACATACAAATATCTACGGGCTTAAATGACATCTAAAAAGAATGTTGAATAAAATTAGTGAATATCGTCTACTAAAGATACTCGCTGATCGAAGACCAAATTGTAAAGTTTGTTTTCGTCTTTTATTTTAAAGACTTTAAAGAAGAAGATAGTTTGAAAAGCCACTAGGCTAAATTTTATGATAAATGTGCAGTGATTAACGTAAAAATACTTACTGTTTGGCATAAATAAATGTGAAAATGCAATCACACTACAGTGTACGAAAACTAGTCTACGGACTTTTATGCAATTCGATTAATACTCACTTGGAGTAGTTTAGGAAATTTAACAGGGGATTTTTCTCCTAGCAGAAGACCTAGGTACATGCTATGAATCATGTCAAAGAAAGCGAATTTGCCCAAGTAAGAACAAAACTTCTTTTTTGTTAATTGTGAAATTATACGAAACTAATAGAAACAATTAATTTGTATTTATTTTGGAGTTGACGTGAAGTCATTCGAAGCAGATTACCAGAGGATTAGCTTTATAATTTTTTTGTGAGAGAACCAATTTTAAAGAGGAAAAGTCGTCCTTTAGTTTTGAAAATTTTTTTTTTGTGAAACGTAATCCCGAAGGTAAAATTCATTAGAAATCGTAATATTACCTAAATGCTTACGAAAATAATTACCTGAACATAATAAAACTGAAAGAAAAGAAACATAAGTAAGAATCACGTATTGATAAATACGCGACTCAATTACTCGTCAAAGAGGAAAATATTAACTTAAGGATAATACTTACCGGGTTAAATTACGATACTAACCTTTCGTGCTACTGGTTTGTTTCGCGTCTCGGGTTCTCGTCATCTGGAAATAAAATAATAATAATTAATTGAATAACGATCGTGCGATAATAAGGATTCAAAGAGTACTCACGTGTGTTGTGTTTTGGAGCATCTTTGCTAAAAATAAAAAAGGTTAATATAAGTGGTAAAGTGAAATCGGAAAGTGAATGAGAATTACTTACTTTTGGTTCGCTCGATCACCAGTAGATTTGCAACCTGTAATTAAGAAGGTTTTAATAATTTTTTTTATAATACCGGTACGATTAAACTCCATTTATCAGAGGTTCATTACTCGTCTTAGTCTGAGATAAAGATAAATTTTGTTTAGTCTACTCGAACAGACCTTAGTACTCACGTCTTTATTTTTTTGTTTAATCGTCAGATTGTGACGTCGCGTTAAGATTGGTAAATATTCATAGAACTACATTCTAAAAGAAGATAACGAATGAAGTTCGAATCCAAGTTTGGATACGCTTAGAATAATAACGATACTGGTTTAATGCCACGAGTCAAGGTACTACCTACTTCGACACATAGTACCTACCTGTCATATTATCCTAAACCTTACAGTTCATACCATTCTGCAGGAGCCCTTATTAAGTTAACTGAAACAACCCTTAAAATTTTCTCTGGTACATTAAGAAAGGATGCATCTTCTCTTGATTTTATTTATATATATTTTTATTACTTTCTATTGATAAATTATATTATATACATTTTTGAATATTTTTAACTATAAATTTTGTTCACAGCGTCTCTTTTAAAGTAACCCTGCTCTTTTATATAATTTTTAAATTCTTGTGTTGGTTGTTTTGGGGAAAATTGTTTTGGGGGAAGTATGACCTGTTATCATACCATCCTTGAATTTTGAACTGCGAGAATCGTGACAGAATTCCAAGGGGAAAATAAATCTTTGTACGAATTTAACTATATTGAAACAGTCGATTACCGTCCGTCAGTATTTTTTTGTTAATGTCGAACATTAGTCCGTAGTAAGATTCAAGTTTATACTTTCGGAACGTAAGATTTTTTTTTGAGGTTCCATAGTTTTTCAACTTATGGGTGAATCTCAGTAGTACGAATATATGTTGAGATAAATGTCTCATACGGATTAATTTTCTTTCGAATATGTGTTAAAGGGGTCAAGTATTGACGAAGCCCTGTATTATATCGTCGCGAAGAGGGAAAAAGGAGAAATCCTAACCCTCAACATCGTTGAAATCTCCTCCAAGAGGGAATTTATTTCTATCTGGAGCAGATCGGATTTAACTGGAGAATAATTTTTGTAATAGATCGGGATAATTTATACGAATTTCTTTCAGTTCTGTTAAATTGAAGGTTTAGTAAAAATAATTAAGACCATTTTGAAATCGGTTCTTTGTTAGGTAATTCATTTTCAGTTTGTAATACATAAAGTTAAGATGCAATTATATGTGGCTATGAGTCCACTTACAGGAGAATTGTAAAATTTAGATATCGATTACGAAATAAGATAATATCATTTTTGAAAGCTGAATAAAGTTAAAAATAAGTTAAATTGTTCACTAGAGTTATTCGAATATATTATAAGTTTTTTTTTGAATAAATATTATAACGATTAGAAGAAAAATATATTTTCTTTTTCTGTTAAATCTGTCCGGAGTCTATATGTCTATTCTGGGAAGTTTACTCTCTGATTTTATGCAGGTTTTAGACTTAGCGTGATGCAGTGTTAAGGTAACGAGGTAAAAGGGTCGTGATCGGACTCGTCAACAACATCATGGGTGTCCATCAACATCTGGTTTAACGGAAGGTGAAGACCTTCCGTCTTCGATGAGGGAGTTTTCGATAAATAGTTAGTGCATTCGGAAACCGTATAGGGTGATGGCTAAGTAGTTTGTCTTTGGATAAATACTTTAGTTATCATATGGTTGGGTAGTTACGCACAATGGGGTACTTTAACACCTATACACCCATGTCTCGCGGGTTTTACTATAGTAGCGAGGTTATCAGTGGGATGAGTAATGTAAAACCTGCTCATAGTGATAGTAACAGCTATGTCACTACCATACCGACTTATCCATGTCTTTTCTTCAAGTTTTATTCCTGTTCGCTCTTTCCTCGGGTTCCTTAAGCAAATCTTTTTAATTTAATAAGTTAATACCACCGTTACTTCAGGTCTGAAAATGTGACACTGGTCCTATCTGAATTGCAAGATCCTACCCCACCACTCGGCGAGCTAAGCAATGGCAACGAGCAGACCTGGCGCAATGATAAGATAGCGACCGCCCTGATTATCCAGGCGTGGACGTGCCTTACTTTGCTGAAGGATAAGGTACTAAATGTCTTGGGGATGATCAGGTGTAGGATCCTCTGTAGTGTTTATAAAATGGTACAAGGAATTGTTGTGAGTTAGGGAAGAGGTTTCTTTTCTGGAATCTAGAGGGTGTAAAAACTTCTCTGTTACAAGTCTTTCGAAACAACGTTCTTTAGAAACATCGATAAACGCGTAGTGAATATAAGACTTTTCTTATTGTCTCTGATTAGTGGAAGCAATTTCGGTCATTCAAGCAGCATGTAGAATGAATTTGTTCGATTCCACAAATTATAGGAAAACTGATCAGACGTAAGATCGAGCTTTCCTAGTGTCTGGAGAAATCTTCATATATGTCACCTACGTATGTCAGTGGATCATCTGTCGAGAGGGTGGAACGATGCATTTCAATTCTGTACAACAATATGTGGATGATATTGAGATTGTTTATGTGGACTTCCCTACTCTTTCGAATAGATGATTTCACTATTTTTGTTGGATCCTATCCTTGACCTTTTTCATGTTAAGCTATTCGGATGGAACTTAAACATCGCCGAGATTTCAGGCGGATTATAGCTATTGATGGTATTTGGGAATATTGGTACGGCTTTTTCGGTCGTTTTGGAATCAAGGCTATAGTTCTTCGATCGCTGTAGAGAGTTTCAGTTACTAACGGCGCGTAATAGAGGGTAACTAAAGTTCGCCTATACGGAATTTTGTTTGTGATTATGGAATCCATAGACGCGGCTTATGTGTTTTGGAGTTTCGATCCTTTGTTGGTGCGGAGTTTTGTGACGTCGAGGTATAGGAGTGTTCTGTTCAATTGGCACTCAACGTGGGACCCGAAATTTCCCATTGACAGTCGTCTCTCTACAGTGCGTACTGATAGAATGGCTATGTTAATGTGGAGTTTCAACCTACCCAGTGGGCGTGTCGATGGTTCTGCTCTTTTTGGTTAGTCTGTTACAAATGGCACTCAACGTGAAGTCCGAAATTTCGTCAGTGCGGGAATTTGGAAGATCGCGAAATCAATAGTCTAGATTATTGGTCTTTGAGTTTTGATCCCTTGTTGACGCGTTGTCCAAATGGTAAAGGAAAGGTTAGTGGCCTTTACATCATTGGATGCGTTTCGCCCAAATAGGTATATATACACGGTGGGCTTATCAATAAGATGCCGTGTACCTATTTTTCTTAGACGCATGATTTGTTTTGGTCGATGGAAGAGACCTTATTAAACAAATTTGCAATTACTGCTGTTAATTATATTGTTGGGAACCTTGTTTAAGGTTATGCACCAACTTAAAAGAAAGATTACCCGTGGCCAGGCTTTACAAGAAATTAAAAAAATTTAAAACAATAACAAATTATTGTTTTTGGTTTGTGATGTATAAGTGAAAGATTTTCACGAAAACAAAGGTTAGTGGCCTTTACATCATTGGATGCGTTTCGCCCAAATAGGTATATATACACGGTGGGCTTATCAATAAGATGCCGTGTACCTATTTTTCTTAGACGCATGATTTGTTTTGGTCGATGGAAGAGACCTTATTAAACAAATTTGCAATTACTGCTGTTAATTATATTGTTGGGAACCTTGTTTAAGGTTATGCACCAACTTAAAAGAAAGATTACCCGTGGCCAGGCTTTACAAGAAATTAAAAAAATTTAAAACAATAACAAATTATTGTTTTTGGTTTGTGATGTATAAGTGAAAGATTTTCACGAAAACAAAGGTTAGTGGCCTTTACATCATTGGATGCGTTTCGCCCAAATAGGTATATATACACGGTGGGCTTATCAATAAGATGCCGTGTACCTATTTTTCTTAGACGCATGATTTGTTTTGGTCGATGGAAGAGACCTTATTAAACAAATTTGCAATTACTGCTGTTAATTATATTGTTGGGAACCTTGTTTAAGGTTATGCACCAACTTAAAAGAAAGATTACCCGTGGCCAGGCTTTACAAGAAATTAAAAAAATTTAAAACAATAACAAATTATTGTTTTTGGTTTGTGATGTATAAGTGAAAGATTTTCACGAAAACAAAGGTTAGTGGCCTTTACATCATTGGATGCGTTTCGCCCAAATAGGTATATATACACGGTGGGCTTATCAATAAGATGCCGTGTACCTATTTTTCTTAGACGCATGATTTGTTTTGGTCGATGGAAGAGACCTTATTAAACAAATTTGCAATTACTGCTGTTAATTATATTGTTGGGAACCTTGTTTAAGGTTATGCACCAACTTAAAAGAAAGATTACCCGTGGCCAGGCTTTACAAGAAATTAAAAAAATTTAAAACAATAACAAATTATTGTTTTTGGTTTGTGATGTATAAGTGAAAGATTTTCACGAAAACAAAGGTTAGTGGCCTTTACATCATTGGATGCGTTTCGCCCAAATAGGTATATATACACGGTGGGCTTATCAATAAGATGCCGTGTACCTATTTTTCTTAGACGCATGATTTGTTTTGGTCGATGGAAGAGACCTTATTAAACAAATTTGCAATTACTGCTGTTAATTATATTGTTGGGAACCTTGTTTAAGGTTATGCACCAACTTAAAAGAAAGATTACCCGTGGCCAGGCTTTACAAGAAATTAAAAAAATTTAAAACAATAACAAATTATTGTTTTTGGTTTGTGATGTATAAGTGAAAGATTTTCACGAAAACAAAGGTTAGTGGCCTTTACATCATTGGATGCGTTTCGCCCAAATAGGTATATATACACGGTGGGCTTATCAATAAGATGCCGTGTACCTATTTTTCTTAGACGCATGATTTGTTTTGGTCGATGGAAGAGACCTTATTAAACAAATTTGCAATTACTGCTGTTAATTATATTGTTGGGAACCTTGTTTAAGGTTATGCACCAACTTAAAAGAAAGATTACCCGTGGCCAGGCTTTACAAGAAATTAAAAAAATTTAAAACAATAACAAATTATTGTTTTTGGTTTGTGATGTATAAGTGAAAGATTTTCACGAAAACAAAGGTTAGTGGCCTTTACATCATTGGATGCGTTTCGCCCAAATAGGTATATATACACGGTGGGCTTATCAATAAGATGCCGTGTACCTATTTTTCTTAGACGCATGATTTGTTTTGGTCGATGGAAGAGACCTTATTAAACAAATTTGCAATTACTGCTGTTAATTATATTGTTGGGAACCTTGTTTAAGGTTATGCACCAACTTAAAAGAAAGATTACCCGTGGCCAGGCTTTACAAGAAATTAAAAAAATTTAAAACAATAACAAATTATTGTTTTTGGTTTGTGATGTATAAGTGAAAGATTTTCACGAAAACAAAGGTTAGTGGCCTTTACATCATTGGATGCGTTTCGCCCAAATAGGTATATATACACGGTGGGCTTATCAATAAGATGCCGTGTACCTATTTTTCTTAGACGCATGATTTGTTTTGGTCGATGGAAGAGACCTTATTAAACAAATTTGCAATTACTGCTGTTAATTATATTGTTGGGAACCTTGTTTAAGGTTATGCACCAACTTAAAAGAAAGATTACCCGTGGCCAGGCTTTACAAGAAATTAAAAAAATTTAAAACAATAACAAATTATTGTTTTTGGTTTGTGATGTATAAGTGAAAGATTTTCACGAAAACAAAGGTTAGTGGCCTTTACATCATTGGATGCGTTTCGCCCAAATAGGTATATATACACGGTGGGCTTATCAATAAGATGCCGTGTACCTATTTTTCTTAGACGCATGATTTGTTTTGGTCGATGGAAGAGACCTTATTAAACAAATTTGCAATTACTGCTGTTAATTATATTGTTGGGAACCTTGTTTAAGGTTATGCACCAACTTAAAAGAAAGATTACCCGTGGCCAGGCTTTACAAGAAATTAAAAAAATTTAAAACAATAACAAATTATTGTTTTTGGTTTGTGATGTATAAGTGAAAGATTTTCACGAAAACAAAGGTTAGTGGCCTTTACATCATTGGATGCGTTTCGCCCAAATAGGTATATATACACGGTGGGCTTATCAATAAGATGCCGTGTACCTATTTTTCTTAGACGCATGATTTGTTTTGGTCGATGGAAGAGACCTTATTAAACAAATTTGCAATTACTGCTGTTAATTATATTGTTGGGAACCTTGTTTAAGGTTATGCACCAACTTAAAAGAAAGATTACCCGTGGCCAGGCTTTACAAGAAATTAAAAAAATTTAAAACAATAACAAATTATTGTTTTTGGTTTGTGATGTATAAGTGAAAGATTTTCACGAAAACAAAGGTTAGTGGCCTTTACATCATTGGATGCGTTTCGCCCAAATAGGTATATATACACGGTGGGCTTATCAATAAGATGCCGTGTACCTATTTTTCTTAGACGCATGATTTGTTTTGGTCGATATTGTTTTAAATTTTTTTAATTTCTTGTAAAGCCTGGCCACGGGTAATCTTTCTTTTAAGTTGGTGCATAACCTTAAACAAGGTTCCCAACAATATAATTAACAGCAGTAATTGCAAATTTGTTTAATAAGGTCTCTTCCATCGACCAAAACAAATCATGCGTCTAAGAAAAATAGGTACACGGCATCTTATTGATAAGCCCACCGTGTATATATACCTATTTGGGCGAAACGCATCCAATGATGTAAAGGCCACTAACCTTTGTTTTCGTGAAAATCTTTCACTTATACATCACAAACCAAAAACAATAATTTGTTATTGTTTTAAATTTTTTTAATTTCTTGTAAAGCCTGGCCACGGGTAATCTTTCTTTTAAGTTGGTGCATAACCTTAAACAAGGTTCCCAACAATATAATTAACAGCAGTAATTGCAAATTTGTTTAATAAGGTCTCTTCCATCGACCAAAACAAATCATGCGTCTAAGAAAAATAGGTACACGGCATCTTATTGATAAGCCCACCGTGTATATATACCTATTTGGGCGAAACGCATCCAATGATGTAAAGGCCACTAACCTTTGTTTTCGTGAAAATCTTTCACTTATACATCACAAACCAAAAACAATAATTTGTTATTGTTTTAAATTTTTTTAATTTCTTGTAAAGCCTGGCCACGGGTAATCTTTCTTTTAAGTTGGTGCATAACCTTAAACAAGGTTCCCAACAATATAATTAACAGCAGTAATTGCAAATTTGTTTAATAAGGTCTCTTCCATCGACCAAAACAAATCATGCGTCTAAGAAAAATAGGTACACGGCATCTTATTGATAAGCCCACCGTGTATATATACCTATTTGGGCGAAACGCATCCAATGATGTAAAGGCCACTAACCTTTGTTTTCGTGAAAATCTTTCACTTATACATCACAAACCAAAAACAATAATTTGTTATTGTTTTAAATTTTTTTAATTTCTTGTAAAGCCTGGCCACGGGTAATCTTTCTTTTAAGTTGGTGCATAACCTTAAACAAGGTTCCCAACAATATAATTAACAGCAGTAATTGCAAATTTGTTTAATAAGGTCTCTTCCATCGACCAAAACAAATCATGCGTCTAAGAAAAATAGGTACACGGCATCTTATTGATAAGCCCACCGTGTATATATACCTATTTGGGCGAAACGCATCCAATGATGTAAAGGCCACTAACCTTTGTTTTCGTGAAAATCTTTCACTTATACATCACAAACCAAAAACAATAATTTGTTATTGTTTTAAATTTTTTTAATTTCTTGTAAAGCCTGGCCACGGGTAATCTTTCTTTTAAGTTGGTGCATAACCTTAAACAAGGTTCCCAACAATATAATTAACAGCAGTAATTGCAAATTTGTTTAATAAGGTCTCTTCCATCGACCAAAACAAATCATGCGTCTAAGAAAAATAGGTACACGGCATCTTATTGATAAGCCCACCGTGTATATATACCTATTTGGGCGAAACGCATCCAATGATGTAAAGGCCACTAACCTTTGTTTTCGTGAAAATCTTTCACTTATACATCACAAACCAAAAACAATAATTTGTTATTGTTTTAAATTTTTTTAATTTCTTGTAAAGCCTGGCCACGGGTAATCTTTCTTTTAAGTTGGTGCATAACCTTAAACAAGGTTCCCAACAATATAATTAACAGCAGTAATTGCAAATTTGTTTAATAAGGTCTCTTCCATCGACCAAAACAAATCATGCGTCTAAGAAAAATAGGTACACGGCATCTTATTGATAAGCCCACCGTGTATATATACCTATTTGGGCGAAACGCATCCAATGATGTAAAGGCCACTAACCTTTGTTTTCGTGAAAATCTTTCACTTATACATCACAAACCAAAAACAATAATTTGTTATTGTTTTAAATTTTTTTAATTTCTTGTAAAGCCTGGCCACGGGTAATCTTTCTTTTAAGTTGGTGCATAACCTTAAACAAGGTTCCCAACAATATAATTAACAGCAGTAATTGCAAATTTGTTTAATAAGGTCTCTTCCATCGACCAAAACAAATCATGCGTCTAAGAAAAATAGGTACACGGCATCTTATTGATAAGCCCACCGTGTATATATACCTATTTGGGCGAAACGCATCCAATGATGTAAAGGCCACTAACCTTTGTTTTCGTGAAAATCTTTCACTTATACATCACAAACCAAAAACAATAATTTGTTATTGTTTTAAATTTTTTTAATTTCTTGTAAAGCCTGGCCACGGGTAATCTTTCTTTTAAGTTGGTGCATAACCTTAAACAAGGTTCCCAACAATATAATTAACAGCAGTAATTGCAAATTTGTTTAATAAGGTCTCTTCCATCGACCAAAACAAATCATGCGTCTAAGAAAAATAGGTACACGGCATCTTATTGATAAGCCCACCGTGTATATATACCTATTTGGGCGAAACGCATCCAATGATGTAAAGGCCACTAACCTTTGTTTTCGTGAAAATCTTTCACTTATACATCACAAACCAAAAACAATAATTTGTTATTGTTTTAAATTTTTTTAATTTCTTGTAAAGCCTGGCCACGGGTAATCTTTCTTTTAAGTTGGTGCATAACCTTAAACAAGGTTCCCAACAATATAATTAACAGCAGTAATTGCAAATTTGTTTAATAAGGTCTCTTCCATCGACCAAAACAAATCATGCGTCTAAGAAAAATAGGTACACGGCATCTTATTGATAAGCCCACCGTGTATATATACCTATTTGGGCGAAACGCATCCAATGATGTAAAGGCCACTAACCTTTGTTTTCGTGAAAATCTTTCACTTATACATCACAAACCAAAAACAATAATTTGTTATTGTTTTAAATTTTTTTAATTTCTTGTAAAGCCTGGCCACGGGTAATCTTTCTTTTAAGTTGGTGCATAACCTTAAACAAGGTTCCCAACAATATAATTAACAGCAGTAATTGCAAATTTGTTTAATAAGGTCTCTTCCATCGACCAAAACAAATCATGCGTCTAAGAAAAATAGGTACACGGCATCTTATTGATAAGCCCACCGTGTATATATACCTATTTGGGCGAAACGCATCCAATGATGTAAAGGCCACTAACCTTTGTTTTCGTGAAAATCTTTCACTTATACATCACAAACCAAAAACAATAATTTGTTATTGTTTTAAATTTTTTTAATTTCAAATGGTAAAGGTTTAAGGATTGTTCTGTTACACAATACTTGCCAGGACAAGTTATCTTTGTAAAACAAAATAAAAGACTAGGAACAAAGCTCTCAAACAGATTTAAAGAAGAACTAGTTAAAGAAAATAGAAACACTACTGTGCTAACTGAAAGCGGTAGATTCGTCTACAAATCACACATTCGAAATTGATATAAAACCTTTTTCAGATTTCTGCCTTTCCATGCTAGAGCCGACACCCAATTACTCGATTACAGCAATGCACAACTAATTACTTTGGAAACAGGAATAGCCAAGGTACAAACCGGTACCTTTAAGCTAATTCACATAATAGAACTTGAACAATACGATCGAATAATCAATGATTTAGAAATAATCATAGATAAGGAAATCGGAGTAAACCATCCCTTTTACCCTTTCCTAAAATATGAAATACATCTCATCCATGACCACCTCTTCAGACTCTTCCCAAAAACAAAGAAAACAAAGCGATCCCTTAACTTCATCGGTAGCGCCTGGAAATGGATTTCCGGTAGCCCTGATCATTCTGATTTCGAAATTATAAAAGGAAAAATTAATAATGCTCTCCAAAACAATAACTACCAAGTAATATTAAATAAATTAACGTTAGAAAAATTTGCAGAGCTTAGAAATGTAAAAAACAAATTAATTAAAATAACCAATGAAAAGGATAGACTATATGAAAAAAATGAATTTGTAATTAAAATAAAGTCAGAATTAGAAATTATAAAACAAGAAGTCATAAACGTTGAATACGCCATTAATTGGGCAAAAGCAGACATTGTTAATTCATTTAAATTATCTAATCAAGAAATTAAAATTGTAAGTAAATTCTTAGAAAATGAAAATATACCTTTTATTAACATTGATGAAGCTATAGAATTTTCCGAAATTAAAATCGCCTCAAACGGCTCATCCATTATTTATATAATAAATCTCCCTATAACTGATAAAGATATTTGTAAAACGATGCTAATTAAACCCGTTAAGAAAAATAATCTTATAAATGACATAAAATTCCAAAACATTTTAATTTTTAAAGATTCCATCCTAGGCATAAGAAACAAATGTAAAACATGGAACAGATTAACTATTTGTAATAAGAATAAGGTAATTAATTTAAGCAACGATACTTGCATCGCCCATCTACTTAAAAGTCGTCCAGCAACCTGTCAAAAAGTAAACAGCCAACATGTCCCGACAACCGAAGAAATACTCCTCGATACACTGCTGCTTAATGGTTTCAACGGCCAAGTAAGAATAGACGACAACATCCTCAACCTCAAAGGAACTTTCATCATCAGACACCATAACTCTACAATAGAAATAGCCAACAGAACATACATTTCAAGAGAAATATCTGGAACAAAACCCTTGCCAGCAATAGTCCAACCAGACTCCACATCCTACTCTACCAGCGAACATCTATCATTGGAGATGATTAAAGAGATGAACCAGAACAACACAAAAACAATAAAAGCGTTGGAAGAAGAAAATACCAAAGGATCGATAATCAATATCATATTATCATTATCAATCGCTATCTTGTTCTTCCTCTTCGTACTAAGGCGATACAGAAAGAAGCAGACTAAAGACGTGCAAAGGAGAGAAGAAGAAGAAATTCCAAAAGAACAAGAATCAGGTCCAACAAAAAACGCGACCGAAGATCCTTCACCAAAAATCACGCGCATAAGTCAAATCCCTATTTTCTAAATACTTTTGAACGAGGACGTTCAAATTTAAGGATGGAGGAGTTAAAGGAAAAAAATGTTTCAAATAACAACATTCCATTCTCACCAGAATGATTTATTCCCACAACCATAAAACTGATGACGATGCGTCTGGAAGAGAAATAATAGCAACGATTACCTGACACCGGTGCATGTGCACTGAGCAGTAGCGGCAACGGCAACAGGTTAATTTGACGATGCATTTCGTGTAAGGTAAATTTAAGTACATGATTGTTAGCTTTAAGTTAGATTTAATTCAATGTTCAAATAAAGAGGTTCTCTCCTCAATAAAAGCATAAAAAATATTTTTTTAAACAAAAGAATAAGGAAAAACATTAATTTATACATTCGCAACCGCAAGTACCCACATACAAATACATATATTTATGTACTTTTTTTTTTGGTGCCACCGTCCCTGTTCTACCTTCTCTACTTATCTTTACCTTAGAACTATGTAAGTCGGCCACAGCAACAATATGGTCATTTTTCCATATCACGGTGGTCACCCAACCACCAGAATTTTTTGACTTGCTTAACTAAGTCCTTTCTGTCCCGAAGGGGCACAGCTCTACTGAACCGCAGACGCTCTGCTCCGTTCCCTGAGCCGACGCCGACGTCCCGATCGTAAAGAAGTCGCCGATCCACAGTCCTACGGCTGACGTGGTAGATTAACGGAACCGCCAATCTATCCTGTATCAGCCCACGACTGTCTAAAAAGAGGAATGTCTCGGGTGGGATGAAACCGTTAAAACGTACACTTTCACTATACTCATCATTGGGGTAGTAAGCCCCAAAAATAAGTCCATTGGTCGAGGTCATCGCTCTTGCAATGTGACCCCGAATCAGCTTGATTAAAAAGTTATCTATCCTGTTTATATTGGCCCTATTGTATAGAACCTCGTTGGCATAGTAATGTGTGTACTCCGACTCTGGTGTTCTGTGCAATCCAAGGCAGCGTCTAAGACACTGCCTCTCAAACACCCGAATCTTTTCCATTTGAGATGGAGCAACGTTGAACCACACAGGGCACCCACAGGCAATCATTGGCCGGATAAGGGCCATGTAGCAAATCACCTTTACTCTGCTGTCAAGGCGGCTGCTATAGAACAACCGTCTTGTCAACCCAAAGGCTCCCCTAGATCTGGCCAGCGCAGAATCTACATGTCGATTGAAATATAGATACTGATCTAGCCAGATGCCAAGGTACTTTACCACATCTTTACTCGCCAAGGGATGTCTACTTGGTCCAACGATCACTAGATTTCTCCAGTTCTTTCTTGTATCCCTAGAAGCCCTAGACAACGGGGTTCTAAACAGGATAGTTTTTGATTTCTGAAATTTAATTTTTAACTTCCAATCATCACAATATCGCTGAATCTTGTCAAAGTCACGCTGCAGAAGAATTCTGATGACTTCAACTTTTGGACCCGTTCTGTACGCTACAAGATCATCGGCATACGCAATTGAATGAGTTAGACTACCTATCAGATCGCTGGTGTAAATACTAAAAAGAATCGGTGAGTTCACAACTCCTTGCTGTAGACCATTTTTAATATCAAAAGTTGTGGTAGAAGTTACATTGCCACTATTGACAACAAACTTTTTACTATTGAGCATGTCATGAAGCATATATAACAGTTGTTTACTTATGCCAAATCTAGATAGCTTCAGATAAAGACCCTCTAACCAAACGGTGTCGAAAGCTTTCTCTAAATCAACCAGAACGGCACCCGTGCATTGATTTTTCGTTTTGTTCCATTGAACATCAAAAACTAACTTAGACGCTGCATGAATAGTGTCATGCCCCGCCTTGAAGCCAAACTGATTATCTGGAATAATATTTTTGTCCTCAGCCCACTTGAACAGAGCTCTATTGAGAATCTTTTCGAATACTTTACTGATACTTGGAAGAAGACTTATCGACCGAAGATTTGCCGGATTGGAGCTGTCCTTTCCCTTTTTGGGGAGAGGATGGACCACAGCTGTCTTCCAACTCACTGGATAATATGCATTATTCAATGCGTTGTTGAACAGTGTGGTATAAATGTCTATGGCTTCCTCAGGGAGATGTCGTAACACAATGTTGGGTATACTATCGACCTCCGCAGATTTCTTTTTCTTTAATGTTTGAAAAATCAACTGAAGTTCTACCTTCGAAATTAACAATGAACTGGGTCCATTTCGCTCGGCGATGGTGGCGTTTGCCAAATTTTCGTCATTGAACCCGGTGAAACCAGCATTCTCAGATCGCCATTGCGTTATGTTATTTCCAAGGTAGAAGTTGTGCAGTAAGGCTCTGTTCTCCAGGTCATGATTCGGACAAATGCTAGCATTCACCTTATACACTTGCTGGAAAGCAGCCCCTACAGCCTCTACCTTTTCGTGAGGATCTTCTATCATATAATAATTATCATCGAAAACGGCACCCTCCGGATCAATTCCCGCAATCGTTAGTACGTCTTCGTTATCTGTTGTCCTCTGGAGTTTAAGACATGGAAGATCGTTTTGATCATTTCTTCTAAATTTCTTATTTATTTGGGGAAACATACTAGGGTCGCTAGAATTAACGGCCCGAATTCTGTTATCCCAATATAAATTAATAGATAATCTATAGTTTTGTCTAATCAGAACGTTAATGTTTTTGATCGACGACTTCAATGTCCTAATCTCCAGATCACGTGTGTCCGTGAAACGTCTGTACAGAAGTTTCAATCTAGTCAGCAGTCCACTTTTTTGTCGGTGTAGTGCGTCGATTGTCGCATTCTTGTATAAACCAGTAAGGTCTTGTTCCTTATATTTTGGGATTGTTTGTCAAAATATAAGGAACAACAAATATAAGGAACCTGTCGATCTCGACGTTCGTCAGGTTCCTGTCATTTGGTGGAGAAATGTCATCGGAACGTTTTTCTCTTGCCAAGGCGTTGGAGAAGCGTGGCCAGCGCGTCTTACTGAAATTGTAAGAGTGCACAGGCACAAACTCATCCAACTCCACAAGTTCGCTCGGAAGCTGTATTACGGTTGCAAGTCCGCAGTGATCACTGTCGTATTCAATTGTTCGTAAACAGTTTCTTGTCTGTTGATTTGTTGCGTCAGTTATAACTAGTCGTGAGTCAAGCAGTAAAAGATCCAGAAAACTACCACTTCTCGGAAATGACGGTCTATCTGTAGCCAGAAGGTCGATCCTACACTCAACACTGTACCGACCCATCCAATTAAAAAGATGGTTCCCTCTACGATTTTGTATTTGGTTTCCCCAATCTACATGTTTGGCGTTTAAGTCCCCTGCCATGAGATAATAATTCTCATCCAAGTTCAGTCTTAAGCATTCGAAAAGTTTTTCGAGTTCTGCGATAAAACTAGCCGGCTGAGGTGCGTCAGGTGCGTACACCGCGATTGCGTACATTCTTTTCCCCTGCTGGAGAGGAATGCAAACGATGCAGGCTTCTAGCAACCCGAATCTTCGCACTTCACTATTATATATAACTTTATGTTTAATACCCTTTCGTATGAAGATTGCGACCCCACCCCCTTTAGAGGAGTTGGGCCGATCCCTTCTTACGATATTGTAATTTTTATTAGTCAGTTTGTGTTTCTGGTTTAGCTTAGTTTTGCTAGCCATAAACACATCAGGACTTTGGTCTTGCAGCAAATGAAAGAGGTTTGCTCCACGTTCGGTCCTAATCAGCGAATTTACATTCACAGCTAGGATCTTAAAGGGTCGCTCAGGCAGCGCGCCTTTAACCATTTCGCGTTGCCGGCAGAATAGAGTAGAGGTAATCCACCCTAGCCGCCTGCTCCCTTATCTGTTTTTGCACATCGGTTAACTGACCATGAATGGTCAGCAACACCTGCATCAGATCTGCCTCTGGCACAGGAGCCGTAGGCACTTGGACCTGTTTGGCTACCTGTGGTTGAGGCTGTTCCGTTTTTCCCTTTCCAGACGCCAATTGGGCGTAAGAAATTGCGGGATTGACGGAAGTTGATGTCTGGCGTACTTCAGGGCGTCTCACCTCTACTGTCTTCTTTTGGTCTTTGTTTTTTTTCATTTCCTGAAACTTCGGACATCCCCGATAGTTTGCGGGGTGCCCGGAGCCTCGGCAAAGTGCACACTTTAACTGGGTCCTGTCTTCGACCCTCTCTTTTCCGAGCTTACATTCACCTATCTTGTGGGAATCTCCACATTTGACACAAACTGGATCCATACCACAGTTTTCTGCACCGTGGCCGTATCCTTGGCAGTTCATGCATTGAAGCATGTCTCTCTGCCTATTTAATTTTTCCCATCTTACAATTTGGTAGTTTAGGACGGTTATACTCCTTAAACCACTCAACTTGCTTTGGGGCGAGAGCTGAACGAGGAAGAATGGTAAATTCCGTTTCTCCCGTCTGGCCTTAACTGTGGAAAACGGTCCGACCCCGATAAAATCGAGATCATCGCTCGCCACTTGACGGAGCTCAGCTAAGAGTTCCTGCGGATCCGTAGAGGATTTCCATGAGGGAAGAAATTTGCTCTGTCAGTGATGCGATTTTTTCCCGCTCATCTTCTGACTCCTCTGGAGGTGAAAGGTCCACCAACTCGCCACTCACGTAGTGCCCCTCTCCTTCTACGGACATGTATGCGATGTCTTCGGCATCTACCTCAGTGATGTTGGCTTCTTTGGCGATTTCGTCGTCAGCATCTGCCTCGTCATCGCCCTCATAATCATACTCACTGTGTTTTATGTCGTCTGGTGTTGATGTCGTGCCTTTTGGAAAGCTTGTTGTTGCAGTCGCTATGCTGCTTGTATTAGCTTCGGCACGTGCCGATGACGCTGTCGTTGTTGGCTGGGTTTCCTTGGAAGGCACCGCTACCTTAACTGCTGCTGCTGCATCACCTGATGCTCCGGTATCTTGTCTTGTTGTTGGGGGATCATCTTCCGATGTCCCCGTTGATCTTCCGATCATCTTCCGATGTCCCCGATCGGCCACGCTACCCACTAGGCTAACTTGCCTTTTATATTTTCTTGGCAAATTGCCAGTAAAAATTGTGCAATGAGTGCACTTAAAGTAAAAATGAATTTAATTCAATTCGAACACACCGAAATTACTTTATACACTGTGAAAGTCGTCAACACGTCCGCACTCTTTCACAGCTGAAGATCGACTTGGGAAGCGATGCTTTATCAGAGCCAAGGCCGTTGACAATCTATAAATCAAATTTAATTATATTAAGCATATACGAATGGTACAAAATATCCCAGGGAGCGGTGCACCACTTCAAGGAGTTTGTCACAATCTTTAAAAAGATTTGTTTTTTTTCTGGTAAGTCATTTAATTATAATATTACATATTATTGATTAAATAGCTGATATACGATAAGATTTTAAATAAAATCGAAGCGAATTCAGAATTAGCTTTTTATTGGTTGGTGGACCTACTAAATCGGTTCGGGTACAAATAAACACCATTAAATTTGTATTGAAATTTATCATACAATATTTGTAAAATCGCGAGTTGAATTAAAGAGAAGAAAAAAAAATATTTAAATAATCTTCTGAAAAATTATTTTTTTTGATTATGATGTGTAAATTAACTATTTGTACTTCTAATTAAATTTAGAAATTTCCCTCTTTAATTTATAATGTAATTGTAAAATACTTAGCCTCATTCGAATAAATTCAATATAACATTTAATTTAAAATTTATATTTTTCTGCTTTGAAAGCTTTTTAGTTTTTCTTATTATTGTTATCATGAATTTGGCAAAATTATTATAATCCACAGATAATAAAATAATTGCAAATGTTGCCTACGTTGTAAATTTGAAGTTAATTCTTTTTTCAATCGCTTGTATAGTATTATTACACGTTTACATTTATATAATTTGTTGATTTCAATTTTTTCTGGCATAATGAGATCAATTTTTGTTTGAATTTTTTTTTATAGAAAAATAAGAAAACACATAAGAAGACACATCTTGTCTACGAATTTATCTAATATCTGCTGTTGGTCTTTTCATATGTAGTTTTTTTAGTTTATATAGATAGAAGATTTTGATAGTGAAAGATTTTCATTAGTAATTTTAGTTATTTGAATTTGATTTGTGTTTTTTTTTTGTAGTTTCGAGATTATTTAAGAAAAAAAAAATATTGTGAATCATTTTTTTAAGAATTGGGAATTTCAATAAAATATCTATAAACAGAAAAATACTGTTTCAAAATATTTTGACTGTTTTCTCATTTCGAAGTATTTTCTACTATGATTTTGGGAAGTTTTGGATTCACTTATAATTTTCAGGCACATAGATATATGTACGTAAACTAAGTGACGTCAAAGGTGAATGTGACCAATGCGAGAAAACCTAACCAGCATGATAAAGTGCAAGATCCTACAGTCAGCAGATAAAGATTTAAGTGTCTTTAAGTAAAGACCTACAAATAGTATGAAGATGGATCCATTCCAGGCTTTGAGGTTTTTGTTATCCTTGAAGAAGTTTTGAAGATTTTTCTTTGGGTTAGTACAGTGACGATAATGTAATCTTTTTCTTTTGATCCAGCGTCTATAGTTAGGGGTTGTCATTAATTTTTAGGACATGACAGCCAAGGTAGCATCCAGTGCGATGCGTGGGCTGGTTAATACCTCCGAGAGACAACATCATCTAACTCTCTCCTCACTTGAAACTCTTTCAACATGTGTGAACCTTTCATGACGAATTCGGGCTCTTCTATTTTGATCCCGACTCTTTTTTTTGTAAATTTATCCCGGCATGTTAATACGTAACACCGTTCAGCGCTACAATAGCAAGAACCCCCCCTCCGACAAGCTAGGTTGTGCCATATGCAAGCATGCCAAGCTATCGTAGACTGAACACCCTTTCTTTTCTGCTGCCGGGATCAGCCCTAGGTACCTGTAAACGTAAGGTTGTAATGCTGGTGATAAAGAAAGGAGAGGTTTTAAGGATTCTCAGATTTTGAATGTTTCAACTATGTGCTTTGCTGTTATTTTTGATCAAAGGGTTTTAGCACCTCTTCATGAAGAGAAGAGAATATGAAACATCCCGATGGAATATCCTTTAGCCGACAACACCTCGGTTAATCCGTTACAGGTGGCGCCCAACGTGGGGCCCAATTCGTCCTTAGACAATATCCTTAAGGAAGTTGATGTCCTTGTTTTTCAAAAAAGAAAAAAAAAATTTAAAAATTTTTTTTTAAATTTTTTTTATTTTACATCAAATTGATTTTTCTTGATTTATTTTTTTTTTATATATTGTTACCTGGCAACGAAAAGTGATTTTAAATTTTTTTTGTGAGCTTGGAATTGAAGTGCGGACGTCCAGTAAATGGGTTGACATATTTTCCCCGTTTAGTCTGTTGCGACAAACTTTCATTTCATGCAAAAGCAATATTCAACGCAACTTTCTCAATTTTCTTCGTGTTTCTGACTCGGTCGGAATTATAGTCGTTCAACATATTATTTTTGAAATTTTATCTTGTAGGAAACAATCAATGGTCGTCTGATAGTATAAGCTCTAGAAGCTCCATATTATGTCCATTGCGAATTGATAGTTTCCTGTTATAAAATCACTGCCGTATATATCTTTATAAAAAAAAAATTAGGGTCAGTTTCCGTTCCTTCATGTAGGTACAGCAATATGTAAATAGTTTCAAAATTCATACTTTCCACAAATGGGGTTTAAAATATGACCATTTAAACATGACCGTTGATGAATTTATTTTTCGATTAGAAAGGTTGAAGGATTGCTACGGTGCTTCTTGGCATGAAATTGTGCTAAATTTTCACCAATTCGTTACGGGTCAAGTTGAAAATTGGTATTGGGTTTTCCTCAAATCAAATCCGAGTATAGATTGGTCAGGTCTTCGGTTTGCATTGATGGAACAATTTCGTTCTCTCGAAACCGACGCTGAACTATCAAAACAATTATACGACCGCCGACAGAAACCTAACGAAACTTTTGATGATTTTTTCATGGCCATTCAAAAGATGAACACACGGTTGTTTTGTCCAAAGCCTAATCACGAGCTCATTAGCCTTATTAAACAAAATGTTCATAGGCGTATGGGGGAGCTGTTGTTGACGTTTAGGGCTCATTTTATTGATTAAATAGCTGATATACGATGAGATTTTAAATAAAATCGAAGCGAATTCAGAATTAGCTTTTTGTTGGTTGGTGTACCTACTAAATCGGTTCGGGTACAAATAAACACCATTAAATTTGTATTGAAATTTATCATACAATATTTGTAAAATCGCGAGTTGAATTAAAGAGAAGAAAAAAAAAATATTTAAATAATCTTCTGAAAAATTATTTTTTTTGATTATGATGTGTAAATTAACTATTTCTACTTCTAATTAAATTTATAAATTTCCCTCTTTAATTTATAATGTAATTGTAAAATACTTAGCCTCATTCGAATAAATTCAATATAACATTTAATTTAAAATTTATATTTTTCTGCTTTGAAAGCTTTTTAGTTTTTCTTATTATTGTTATCATGAATTTGGCAAAATTATTATAATCCACAGATAATAAAATAATTGCAAATGTTGCCTACGTTGTAAATTTGAAGTTAATTCTTTTTTCAATCGCTTGTATAGTATTATTACACGTTTACATTTATATAATTTGTTGATTTCAATTTTTTCTGGCATAATGAGATCAATTTTTGTTTGAATTTTTTTTTATAGAAAAATAAGAAAAACAAGATGTGTCTACGAATTTATCTAATTTCTGCTGTTGGTCTTTTCATATGTAGTTTTTTTAGTTTATATAGATAGAAGATTTTAATAGTGAAAGATTTTCATTAGTAATTTTAGTTATTTGAATTTGATTTGAGTTTTTTTTTGTAGTTTCGAGATTATTTAAGAAAAAAAAAATATTGTGAATCATTTTTTTAAGAATTGGAAATTTCAATAAAATATCTATAAACAGAAAAATACTGTTTCAAAATATTTTGACTGTTTTCTCATTTCGAAGTATTTTCTACTATGATTTTGGGAAGTTTTGGATTCACTTATAATTTTCAGGCACATAGATATATGTACGTAAGCTAAGTGACGTCAAAGGTGAATGTGACCAATGCGAGAAAACCTAACCAGCATGATAAAGTGCAAGATCCTACAGTCAGCAGATAAAGATTTAAGTGTCTTTAAGTAAAGACCTACAAATAGTATGAAGATGGATCCATTCCAGGCTTTGAGGTTTTTGTTATCCTTGAAGAAGTTTTGAAGATTTTTCTTTGGGTTAGTACAGTGACGATAATGTAATCTTTTTCTTTTGATCCAGCGTCTATAGTTAGGGGTTGTCATTAATTTTGAGGACATGACAGCCAAGGCAGCATCCAGTGCGATGCGTGGGCGGGTTAATACCTCCGAGAGACAACACCATCTAACTCTCTCCTCACTTGAAACTCTTTCAACAAGTGTGAACCTTTCATGACGAATTCGGGCTCTTCTATTTTGATCCCGACTCTTTTTTTTTGTAAATTTATCCCGGCATGTTGATACGTAACACCGTTCAGCGCTACAATAGCAAGAACCCCCCCTCCGACGAGCTAGGTTGTGCCATATGCAAGCATGCCAAGCTATCGTAGACTGAACACCCTTTCCTTTCTGCTGCCAGGATCAGCCCTAGGTACCTGTAAACGTAAGGTTATAATGGTAGTGATAAAGAAATGAGAGGTTTTAAGGATTCTCAGATTTTGAATGTTCCAACTATGTGCTTTGCTGTTATTTTTGATCAAAGGGTTTTAGCACCTCTTCATGAAGAGAAGAGATTATGAAACATCCCGATGGAGTATCCTTTAGCCGACAACACCTCGGTTAATCCGTTACAAGGGTATCGAGGAGAGTTAAAGATCCTTTCGCGACTTTCGGACGGGAAGTAAGGCGATAAAGGGGGAAACCAATACACCTGTTACTCCCGACTCAATAAGGGTTCCTGTGAAATTATTCGGATGACAAGGAACATTAGGTAGGGTTAAGGGCCAAGTAATCCGAACGGACTACCTCCATCTTGTCCGGTTTACATCCATACCATTGATCTTCTTCAACATTTATTCTTTTCTGACTATATCTTCACGAATTCCAACCATCGACCCCTCTTGCTTCTTAGCATTAGCTTCTGAAAACTTGAATCGAGTCAACAATCATCTAGACTCCAGGTCTATTAATTGTAGCACCGACTACTTGTTCCTGCAGCATGATCCACTTCCTTGAACCGTTGAGCTGGCCAAGGCGAATTTAGCAGACCTGCAGCGGCAGTCGAATGATAGTCACCCTGTTGACTTAGGCTTGGACGTGCTTAGCAATAAGTATTAAAAGTCACATAGTATAGCAGGTGTAAGATCCTTTTTCTTTTTGTATTGGCGGTGAAAGGCAATTACAGGGATAGCGATACCTTCTTAATCCTATAGGTACAGAACCGTTGAGCTGGCCAAGGCGAATTTAGCAGACCTGCAGCGGCAGTCGAATGATAGTCACCCTGTTGACTTAGGCTTGGACGTGCTTAGCAATAAGTATTAAAAGTCACATAGTATAGCAGGTGTAAGATCCTTTTTCTTTTTGTATTGGCGGTGAAAGGCAATTACAGGGATAGCGATACCTTCTTAATCCTATAGGTAGGAGAATTAAACCCCCTTCGAATTTTTTCGTAGATTCTAAAGCAGTAGTTCAATCATCGTAATAGTCAACACGAAAACATGATTTCATCAGTTTGAACTAACTAATATAAGCCTGATGATCCTAGGTGTGATAAGATCAACGTATACCACATCAACATACGTTGAGTTCTCTCGATGTAGGGAGGGTAAGAAGGAACAGTCCTTTCAAAGGTTAGTGACCTTTGACACTATAGGAAGTTACCTCTCTTTCGTTTTCCTATATCGATAGGACTCTCAATATTTTTGTCAGGATCCTGGAATGGACCTCTCTCGTTACCAAAGGAAAGATGAAATGATAGAATGAAATTAATAACTATTCGTGTGGTTTTGGTTTAGATAAATTCAACTATGAGTAATTTCCTGTTTCTCGTTTCTTCTTTTTTTGAAAAGAATATAGCTTGTCGAATATTTTTCAACACCTCATCGACATTTCATTTCTTTTTAATTTAATATTTTTTCTTTATGTACCGGGGGGGAATCCAACCCTCCCGCCCGTTACACAAAAACTTACATTAAATAAACATATGGACTATATTGTGAATAATTCAAATCAAATTCTAGATTTTTTGCTTCTGTGGGCTACTGATTTTCAAGATCCACACAAACTTAAAATGCTTTATTGTTCTTTGATGAGATCCGGCTTCAAATACTGTATGGTGTCCACGTATGGTGTCCACGTTATAATGTTAACATAAATCGTATTGAATCGATCCAGAAAAAGTTTCTGTTATTTGCTTTGTGGAATCTTCTTTGGGATAGATCATCTAACCTGCCATCGAACATCAATCGCTTTAAACTATTGAATCTTGAAACATTAAGTAAAAGAAGAAAAATATCTAATATCCTTTTTGTTTTTAACATTTTAATCAGTCATATTGATTCAAGTAATCTTCTTTTTAAAATATCAATTAATGTTCCAAACAGAATTTTCCGTCACTTTGAATTTTTAAATTTAAAATATAATACAATACTCACCCCGAACTCACTAAATATTTATTTTATAACGCGGCTATTCTGAAATATTTAAAAATGTCACATGTTAACAACTGCGAAAACCTTAAAAGTTATATTGTAAGCCTGTACTGAGAGGCAATTCATAAATGCCTTCGCCAGTTTAAGAACTTTAGAGTTAAACGTGCGCGCCTTTTAAGTGCATTAGTTTTCTTTAAAAGATGCCGTGATTGTGACGTGCTTCCCATCTGTGTTGAATTAAAACCAATGCTTCATATAAATGGTTCTAAAAAAGTTCTAACGACGGTGAGTGAAATGTTATTAAAGCGATTAATAAACTCCCATCAAAGTGATTTAAATAATATTTCAGTAAAGCTATATAACATGCTCCAACACAACATCTTGCATGGGTTCTAAGTGTAGAAGACTTTGATGTGTGTGATAGAGTAACCTCTCTGCAAGCAACCAAACCCCAACAACTTTGCACTCATAAACAACAACAAAAATTTGATAAACTAACATGATCGATTTAACAAAAGCCGTTGTGAATTTATCAACCATAACATTCAGTGCAGCAGCCACAAGCATTCTTAGCACTTAACTGGAAGTGTTGAAGAATGCATTGCGCGCAACAAGTTCGACAGCATCGATAGTGAAACTATTCGACAACACGTAGCTGTCATGATAAGACAAACAACGGAACATTATATAAAAGATTTCTCACATTTTGTGTCAATTTTAAGTGGTTCAAAACTCGGAGATGATAAAACACTAGTGAGTTTTGACGTTTGAGTCACTTTTCACGAATTTACCTGTGCAAGAGGTAGTTATAATCATCCGCGAGCTTATCTCAACTTCCGGTATAAATGATAATTATATGCCTCTTTTATAGTTTTGTTTATCTTCGGGAAATTTCTGGTTCAACCAACAGTTTTATCTGCAAAAAGATGGCGTTGCTATGGGTTTGCCCTGGCTTCTTTTATTGCAGATCTCTGGATGGAGCATTTTGAGAAAAAGCTCTAAGCAGCTCCCAAGAAAAACCAAAAGTTTGGTTGAGATACGTGGATGATACTTTTTGCAAAAATTCCGCCATTTTAAATTTCCTTCAACATCTCAACTCATTACACCCAAAAATAAAATATAAGATGGAAAAAGAAAACAAAAAAGCCATTGCATTTTTGGATGTGATAGTGATGTGGAAAATGGCACATAGGCACACACGGTGTATCGAAAACAAACACACTCTAAACGATACCGACACGATTCTTCCCATCACCATGCGGCACATTTCAGATCTGTTGTCTCTACACTTGTTCAGCGAGCCCACAGGATATGTGACAGCGACCATCTTCATCCTGAACTTATATTGTTAGTTCTTAAAGCGAACGACTATTCCAAAAAACAAATATCGTGGGGGCAAACTATGTCAAGAGAAAAGGAAGACAGGCAACTAGACAAAAGAGCTTTTCTGCCATATTTAATAGGTGTAACGGATAGGATAGGAAAAGTCTTAAAACGTTCTGGTATAAAATCCATATTTTTACCGCCCAAAAAAGTGATTAATTACATCCAATCACTAAAAGACAAATTCCCTTTACAGACACCTGGAGTATATGCGGTACCCTGTAGCTGTGAGTCATCATATGTAGGACAGACTCAAAGAAGCATTGCTACATGCTTAAAAGAACATATAAGTGCTGTAAGTAAAAAGCAACGAGAAAAGTCTGCGAGTTTATGAAAAGTGGGATTTTAAACTTGCGAGATTTCGTTTTTCGAGATTAAAAAAAAAAGTGAGATTTCGGCGGTCAGCCATCAGACGAATAGGAGGAATAACATGTAGCATACGAAAATATGCACGTGCCGTTACTATTGGGGAAGTGTGATCATAGCCCTCTCGCGGCGGCCGCTATTAACATCATCATCATCATCGGCTCGACAACCGGGGTCCGGTCCTGGCCTCCTTCAACAAGTCTCTCCACCTATCCCGGTCTCGAGCCGACGCCATCCAGTTGCGCACCCCAAGGCTCCGGGCGTCCTGGTCTACGCCATCTCTCCAGCGCAAGCATGGTCTACCACGCTGTCGTCTGCCATAGAATGTACCACAAAGAACTTTCCGAGCAGGTTCCTCTTCGCTCATGCGAGCTAGGTGCCCTGCCCACCGTGAACGTTAATGAGGCTAATGTTCGTAAATTTGCCTCGCACGCGAAGGGTGCATAGCCTTTCGCTTATAGCGTTAAAGCCGATGATGGTAGACTTCATTTTTTTGCTGACTAGGAAGCCTACCCCGAGCACATGGTGTTTTGTATGACAGCTGTAGTATACGTTATATTCTTTCTTCTGTAAAGCACCATTCCCTGTCCATCTGATTTCTTGTAGTGCTGTTATGTCAGCTCTATATTTTGACAGGGCATCGGCTAGCTGCTGAGCAGCTCGAGCTCTATAGAGCGATCGTACGTTCCATAAGAAAATTCGTAAATCGTTTTGCCGTTTTCGTTGCGTTGGTTGTCGTCGTGAGATCAGTCCGTTTCCGAGGCTTGTTGTCGGGTTCGTAATTCTAAAATTTTACGGAACAGGGAATTAACCTGTTGCCAACCTGAGGAACTAGCCTGATCATATTAGCCAAACCTTTTTTAAAAGGCTTGTTACTAGCGGCCGCCGCAAAGAGGCTATGATCACACTTCCACCAGTCCCGAATAGTTACGGCACGTGCATGTTTTCATATGCTACATGTTATTCCCCCTATTCGTCTGATGGCTGACCGCCGCTATTAACAAGCCCGGTTAAAAAAAGGTTCGGCTAATATGATCAGGCTGGTTCCTCATCTTCGCAACAGGTTAACTCCCTGTTCCGAAAAATTAGGAATTACGAACCCGACAACAAGCCTCGGAAACGGACTGATCTCACGACGAAAACCCACGCAACGAAAACGGCAAAACGATTTACGAATTTTCTTATGGAACGTACGATCGCTCTATAGAGCTCGAGCTGCTCAGCAGCTAGCTGATGCCCTGTCAAAATATAAAGCTGACATAACAGCACTTCAAGAAATCAGATAGACAGTCAAAATATAAAGCTGACATAACAGCACTTCAAAAAATCAGATAGACAGGGCATTGTATATACATTTCTATAGTATTTTCATGCTGAATAATCACCGCTTGGCCATCTTGAGAAACGTGTGATAAACACATTTTTAGGTTCGTGCATTTAATAGTTGTCTATTCTGTAACCCTGACAACAGTCGTAAACATATATTATTTTTGTTTTGCTTACGACTCTTGTCAAGGAAATATGGATTTTAGAGCCAATAAAATACATTATATATAATTAATTTGTTTCGTAGACGACTATTTTTAGGGTAACAGAATAGACACTTAGTAAATGTAAGAACCTCCAAATGTGCAGTTAACAACTTTCTTTAGATGGCGCTGCTCCATGGTTGTACTATAGAAATTTATATACAATGGACAGGGAATGGTGTTTTACAGAAGAAAAAATATGACGTACTACAGCTGTCGAGAGGGCCCTCAATGCCTGTCGAAGGTATGACGTAAAAATCACCCTTGGGGATTTGAATGCAAAAAAAGTTTGGTAGCCGGTGTTCAGGCATTACGCAGGCACACATAGTTTGCATGAGAACACTTATGACAATGGACTTCGAGTCTAAGAATTGGCAGCATCGAAAAACATGGTCGTTGCGAGTACCATGTTCCCGCGAAAAGATATATACAAAGCCACCTGGGTATCACCTGATGGAGTCACACGTAACTAAATAGACCACGTGTTGATAGACCGTCGCCACTACTCGAACTTGATGACGGTACGAACGCACCGAGGCGCCAATATCGACTCGGATCACTATCTTGTTGGTATGTCTTCCGAAGGTGGATTGCCTTGCGAAGACGTATTGCATCCGCTGATCAGGTTCGGATAAACACGGCTGCCCTGCGCAATGAAAATGCCAGTAACACCTTTGGTAATGCGTTAGGACTCGCCCTAGAATCACTTGATTTAGGGAGAGTAAGTCCTGGAGCCAGTATGCGTAGATGAGAAGTGGACACGCCTTAAGAATACTGTCATTAGTACTGCCAATTCCATCTTAGGCAGCAGTCGTAGAAATCGGAACGACTGGTTTGATGATGAATGCAAGCCAGCGAATGAACGTAAGAATGTTGCGTACCGAGCAATGGAACAATCTCATAGAACGCGGGCACGCGAAGGAGAATATAAAGAGCTCAGAAGAATAGAAAAACGGCTTCACAGACAGAAAAAATCAGCCTGGGAGAAGAACTTAATCTGTGAAATAGAAAAAAGCCGAGAGCGAGGTCCGTACCACGCGCGAAAGTTCTACCAATCCGTCCGAAACATGACGCAGTACACACCACGCTGCACATACTGCAAGGACGGAGAGGGAAATCTGATCACCGATCCACAAACCATACTGGAGCGATGAATTGCTAAATTTAATGAATTGCTAAATGGTCAACTCACTGCAGAAGTGGAGGCTCCACTGCTTCAAAACGTATACCCTACGTTGCGTCACCAAGCACAGAACAGGTTGGCCGGCTAAAGAAAAACAAAGCCCCGGGAGCTGATGGTATACCAGCCGAATTATTTCAACACGGTGGGCCAGCTCTACGTCAGGCAATTCACGATGTTTTAGTGCACGTGTGGGAGCATAAAGAAATGCCAGAAGACTGGCGAAAAGGTATAAAATGCCCCATACATAAGAAATTAGATGTCACAACGTGCAGCAACTATAGAGGTATCACGTTGTTGAGTACCGCCAGTAAGATACTCTCCTCTATCCTACAAGACCGGATAACCCCATACGCTAAAACCATCATCGGACAATATCAGTGTAGTTTCATTCCAGGCAAATCAACAACTAATCAGATCTTTACCCTTAGGCAAGCGATGGAAAAATGTCTAGAATTTAACATCCCATCATACCACCTGTTTATAGACTTTAAGGCCGCCTATGATAGCATAGCCAGGGTAGAACTTTACAAAGCCATGAGGGGATTCGGCATTCCAAACAAATTGACAAAACTATGTATGTTGACCATGACCAACGTAACAAGCCAAGTAAAAATAGCCGGATTGCTATCCAGAACAATCAACATTTTAAATGGACAAGGGGATGGAATGGCCTGCCTCCTCTTCAACCTAGTGTTTGAAAAAGCAACAAGAGGGACCATCGTCAACAGGTCCAGCCAGATACTGGCTTACGCAGACGACATCGACATCACCGGAAGAACCGAGCAAGCTGTACACGATTCCTTCATCCAGATCGAGCAGGAGGCACAAAATCTGGGGCTGCACGTTAGTGAAGGTAAAACAAAGTACATGGTGGCGTCGAATACGAGAGGAACAGTTGGTCAAACAATCAAAGTAGCGGAGCACGAATCTTGCAATCCTTTAAATACCTTGGGTCAATAGTAGCAGCCGATAACAATATAGAAGAAGAAATACGCGGGCGGCTTCTCAAATCCAACAGAGCCCACTACAGTCTGTCAAAGCTCTTGAAATCCAGAAATCTCACCATAAATTCAAAACTGCTGATGTACAGGACCATGGTCCTGCCAGTACTCACATATAGATCCGAGACTTGGGTGCTTAGAAAAAGGCACTCCGACCTCTTATCCGTGTTCGAGAGAAAAGTCTTAAGAAGAATTGTTGGCCCTATATGTGAGGAAGGACGATTCCGGAGACGGTACAATCATGAATTGTACGCAATCTACCTTAAAGCAGATATCGTGACAAAAATTAGGATCGGTAGACTTCGGTGGGCAGGGCACATAGCTTTCATAAGCGAAGAGGAACCTGCTCGGAAAGTTCTTTGTGGTACATTGTATGGCAGACAACAGCTAGGTAGACCATGCTTGCACTGGAGAGATGGTGTAGACCAGGAAGCCCGGAGCCTTGGGGTGCGCAACTGGATGGCGTCGGCTCGAGACCCGGATAGGTGGAGAGACTTGTTGAAGGAGGCAAGGATCGGACCCCGGTTGTCGAGCCGATGATGATGATGAGATTTCGTTATTCGAGATTTTAAACTGCGAGACACCGTAACGCTCCCCTTGAGCTCCCTCACAGTTTTTTTTGTCAAATCTTCGTTTTAAGGAGAAATGGATGACATTAAAATGCAAATCTATTTTGTTGGCTATAGCATTCCCGGTTAGCCAACGTTATGTTAGTAAGACGATATTAGCTCTATCAACGCAAATGAGCGATTTTTATCAAGCCATTTTCGTTGTTATTGCGATTAACAACTAAATTTTACTTAAAACTCTACAACTGTTGATAAAATGTGCCAATCTCTTCAGAATTCTTGTAAACAATGAAGATAATAGACCTTGTGTTTATTCAGTTGACGCAAAAAACGCTGTATTTTTCATATAAATTGCTTAGAAAGCTAACCAGAGACAAAACAGTGGTACTTTTTGAATTTTTCTTTCTGATTTCTGTTTCCAACATTATAGATAAACAGTAAACATCATAAAATGATAAATAAACATAAATTAACATTAAATGATAAATAAACATAAATAAACAAGCAAGGTTTAAAAAAATGGACATCGAACATGAAAAAAATGTTATGCTTATTTAGTTGAAGCGCGGTGTGGGTATGTATTTTGTATTGTATTTCAAATAATATTGCGAAAAAAGATAAATGAAATCCATGTTTTCTATTTTTAAGTAACTTGTTGTCTTTTCCTTAAGCGATTAGAGTAGATACTAGGGCACTTCCGCCTGGGAACTAAATTTGTTTACATTTGAGGTAAAAACAACATCATCGGTGTATGTGACGTAGGGAATTCCATGTGTGGGCTTAACATAGAATTGTTTGTTTAGATTAAGTTAATTGGATTTTTAAATGAGGTCAACATTTTCGTGTGTTTGGAAGTTTGCTGTGTGGTTTGCGAATAGATGGGGAAAAGGATGGATTAATAATCAGTGGTTTGTCTTTGGTCTGAAAATTTGATTTTTCATTTTTATTTTATATGCATGCATTCTCTTGGCATTGAAATGTTTAAGTTAGCAAAGTATCTTCTTATCATCACGCACACGAGATTGTGTTAACAATATTCTTGAAAGAATAAGAGGATTGAAATTCACTGTCAGCGTAGACAATATCGTCTGGAAATTTTAGATGGGTGATTTTTTTTATTATGATTATCTTAAGATAAGAAATGCTGTCAGTTCGATGTATGTTAGCTGATGACCAGTAGTCGAAGGTTTTTTTATTGGTTTTTAATAAATGTATGATCTGTTGTTTTCTTTTTTTTTATTATGTTAGCGTTTTGATTATTGGATGCTCCCGATCGTTTTGCTAAGAAGTATATTAAATTTGTCTTTGTAGTTATGGAAGCGTTGTTAGTGAATATTTTTGTTTGAATGAATATGGGATCATAGATAGGTGATATGGTTCGTTTTCAAAAACAAAATTTGTTGAAAGGGTAGAAGAAAAAGATAATGAGATGTAGGTGTTTATTATGAGTTAAATAAACCTCAAAAAGATGCATGCACAGTGAATAATGAATTTAAAGTTTTCTGATATAACTGTGTTGCAAAATGCAATTGATATTACTATGATTGTTGATAGAGGTTTTGTATTTTTTCTTATGACTGATACAAATTAATTGGATTAATCTTTGTTGTGTCTAAGGAGTATTATTGTTGGATAATTAAATTTTGATTGGTATGAGGTTGCGATTTCAAAGGAGTTGCGATTTAATATTGGAAACCTGAATAAACAAGAGTTGTTCAAAACTATACCTATATTATTAATGTGAGAGAGTGAGTGTCATATTAAATTTTTGTTTTGAATGGAGAATAAATTGATACAGTTACAGTTAGGATAAAGAACAAACATGGTAGGATATTGTATTTGTTTAAGAACTTAATTAAAAAACCTATGGTTCGTCTTTTAGTTACGTCTTGGGTGGGTTTAATTAACGGATGTTGCGACTTCACATGAAGAAAAGTGGGGATAAGTTTTTGAAAGTATAAAAACCAGACTGTTTTGTAGCTATGGTATCAGTTTTAAATTTATTTTCAAACCCTGCACTCAATAAAAAAATCAAAAAAAGATGTTCCTGAGCAAACTAAACTCCATTGGCAAGAACCAGGACCAGAAGCTTACCAAAAGTCTGAAGATGTTGGAGCTGAAGAAGAAGTACGCCATAAGTAAGGCTGAAAAAGTTTCTTCCCAGTTTGGCCAACAAATTTTATTGGAGCTCTCGGAATGTAAAGTTTATCTTCCGAAACGTTTTACCGAGAAGATATCGAAGGATGAGCTCAAAGATCTGGAGGGTTGTTTCATGGAGCTGTTGGAACCTATGGGGCAGTCATTTGCAATTGAGTTCCATCAAATGGAACAAGCTGCTCCCGCAAATTTTGCTACTTTCAATAATGAGGTAGATATTTTAAATTCTCAAAAACATGCCTTTTACGGCTATAAATAAAGTATTTCAAATGAAATAACAAACATTTGAGTTTTTATTTCACTTTTTTCTTCAACTCGTGTCGATAGTTATTCAGATTTTGCTTTTCTTGTTTCTGAAATTTATTTTTTAGCGAATCGAGGTCTTGAGGGATTTTGAGACTCGCGTTCATCGATTCAACTTAAGAGGACGAAAATTGGAATTTAAAATAAAAACAGTTCCAGTAAATGAAGATCCTATTTCGTGGACAAAGGAAGCTATAAATGATATGCTTAAGTACGCCTTAGTAGGTCTTAACTCTACAGATAAGGTTGGCATCACTTTTGGTGGAAAGAGTTTTGCCGAACGGGGAAATGGCTGGATAACATTTCGCGATTGTTCCGAGCTAAAATTTAGCGATGTATGGGACATGATAAGCAAGATATTTCAGAGTAACTCAGAAGGTCTAAGCACAGATGATTTTTGCTTGTCAGTAACATCTGTTAAGCTACCATCAGGAGCAGGAAAAACTCGTTCTGGAGCATTTAACACATTTGAGGCAGAATGCATTAGAAAAAAAGGTATAATACCTATTAACAACATAGATAATTTATGTTTACCTCGTGCCTTGGTCGTAGCAAAATCATATGCTGACAATGAAGTTGATTTTAGAAAGGTTAGACGAGACATTAATAAGATTCAAACTCAAAGAACCCTAAAGCTTATCAATGATGTACAACTCAGTATACCATCTGAAGGATGTGGAATTCCAGAGCTGAGAGCACTTCAGAACCATTTAAAAGAGTACAAGATTACAGTCTACGAATACGGAACAAAAGGGAAAAATGTTATTTTTGAAGGTACTTCTTGTACTTATGGAGAGAAAAAGATAAATTTATTGTATCATGATAACCATTTTAATGTAATATTATCATTGACTGCAGCATTTTGCTGTAGCTATTATTGTGAAACTTGTCACATACCATTCAATACGAAAAGAAATCATAAATGTGCAAATTCATGTCCTCAATGTACACTTGAACCAGACTGCAGCAAGACCCCAAACGAGATATTATGTGAAGATTGTAATCGAAACTTTAGAGGGAAGCAATGTTTTGACAATCACAAAGCGAGCGGCTCGTCAAGAAAAAATTCCACATGTGAACAGATGAAAAGATGCCTTTTATGCTTAAAAACACACAGAGCAGGTCGAGAACATATTTGTGATGAATACTTTTGTAAACTCTGTCATAAACATGTACCCAAGGACCATTTATGCTATAAATAAAACTCCTAATTGTGAAAAATGTTTATATATATTCTATGATTTGGAGAGTCGGCAAGAGAAAGTAATCGGAGAAAAAATAATGATTGGTGAAAAAGATGAAGGAACAATTCACTCAGCAATAAAAATTCACGAACCGAATTTATGTGTATTTCAACACAAGTGTGATCAGTGTTTAGATGTTCCAAATTTGTACTTTTGTCAACAATGTAAATTTTCACTGCACGTTATAAGAGAAGGGAAAGAGAATGTAGAGGAATTTGTGAGGCACATACTAAACGTTCGACAAAATTTTAAAAATGTTGTTGTGATAGCTCATAATGGTCAAGCGTATGATCACCAATTTATATTGAAGTACATATTGCAAAAAACAAAACTGAGTCCAAAATTGATAATGCGAGGAACAAAAATAATATTAATGCAAATAGAAAATGTCAGATTCATAGACTCATTAAACTACTTTCCCATGGCATTGTCAAAACTTCCAAAAAGGCTATTTTCCTCATTTCTTCAATACCAAAGAAAATGAAAATTACATCGGAAAGCTACCTGCTATCGAATATTACAGTCCAGACACAATGTGGAGGGAAGACCGTGCTGTCTTCATTAAATGGTTTGCAAAACATAAAAACGATCTTTTTGAATTGCAGCATGAACTTGTGGAATATTGTATTAGTGATGTTAAAATTTTGACCGAGGCTTGTTTAAAATTTAGAAAATTATTTCTTAATCAGAGTAATGTGGAACCGTTTTTGGAAGCAACTACAATAGCATCAGCATGTAATCTTGTCTTTCGTCGTAACTTTCTTCAACTAAACACTATTGGGTTAATACCTAAAAATGGCTACAGGTGTGTAGCTAATCAATCTACAGAAGCAATCATGATTTGGGAGGAAAAAAAGCGGAAAATTTATATTAAGCATGCATATAAAGGAAAAGAAGCAGTTGTCAATGGAGTGAGAGTTGATGGTTTTTGTGAGGAAAGTCGGCAAATATTTGAATTCCATGGTTGTTACTATCACGGTCACCCCCTCTGTTTGAAACACAATCGTGATCAACCTCTATACGAAAACAATAACGATACCTTAAATCACAGATATGAGAGAACACAATTCAAAACTGAACGGCTAAGAAAATTTAATTACGAAGTCATTGAAATGTGGTCTTGTGAGTTTCAAAGACTGATAAAATCATTAAGTGAGGAAGATATGAATTTTTTTAAAACGCATACACTGATACAAAATTCTCCATTGAATCCACGTGATGCTTTTTATGGTGGAAGAACTGGAAATTCATACAATTATTATAAATGTAGAGAAGGTGAAAAAATCAAGTACATAGATGTTTGTTCTCTTTACCCATGGGTTTGTAAAAACGGAAAATTCCCCATAGGGCATCCAAAAGTTCACGTCAATATCACCTGCACTGATATAAAATTGGAGGGTATAAATAGACTTGTCAAGTGTAAAATTCTTCCACCCGAGTATCTACTTCACCCCGTCCTACCAATCAAGCAAAACAATAAGCTTATGTTTTCGTTGTGCAGAAGTTGCAGCTATGAAAAAAACCAACAACAAATGTGCACACATTCTGATGAGGAGAGATCATTACTTGGAACCTGGGTAATTGATGAAGTTGTTAGAGCAATTGAAAAAGGCTACAAGTTACTTTCTATTACTGAAATATGGGAATATGACGTAATCCAGTATGATCCAAGTACAAATACTAAAGGTCTTTTCACCTCAATGATGAATACATTTCTGAAAATAAAACAAGAATCATCAGGTTGGCCAAGTAAATGTACATCGAACCAAGAAGAAGAAAAATATATTGCTGATTTTCTTAATAATGAGAACATTAAACTGGAAGTATCAGAAATTTGTAACAATTCTGGTAAAAGATCGTTAGCAAAGCTAATTTTGAATTCGTTTTGGGGAAAATTTGGACAACGTGAAAATCAAGAACAAACTTGTATTTCAAACAACCCATCTGATTTGTTTCAACTGCTAACACATCCTTCTATAGAAGTCTTGCATATTCTACCAGTTAATGAAGAAAACATCGTCGTTAGTTTTGAAATGAAAGAAGAAGCAGCTGACTCTCTGTCTACAGTAAATGTTTCTGTTGCCGCGTATACAACTACTCTAGCTCGCCTAAAATTATACAACTACCTGGAAAAATTAGGTGAGAGAGTTCTTTATTATGATACCGATTCCGTTGTCTACGTGAGCCGTTATGGAGAATTTGAACCTTCTACAGGAGAATTTATCGGTGACATGACTGATGAACTAGAAAGCTATGGCAATGGCAGTTATATAACTGAATTTGTAAGCGGAGGCCCTAAAAATTACGCGTATAAAGTCTTTAGCACTAGGGATAATAATAATGAAAACATAGTCTGCAAAGTTAAGGGTATCTTTCTTAACTATGAGTCATCACAAAAAATAAATTTTAATTCAATTAAGGAAGCAGTATTAAATAATTCTACAAGCGAAGGAATAATCATAAAAACAAACAATATTCGACGAACACATGATCATCAAGTAGTAACTATGCCAGAAGTTAAGACCTACAAACCAAGAGCAGAAAAACGCCGTTTTCTCGAAGACCATAGTTCCATACCTTATGGATATCAGAGAAAACAATTCTTCTTCTATATAAAATGACAAATAATAACAAATAAAAAAATGTTTGAACATAAAATATATATTTTGTTTTATTTAAAATAGTGAAATTTGTATAGGTATGCTAATTGTTGTTTGCTTCACTTATGAATTTACTTAAAGTACCAATGAAAAGGTGATAATGTCCATCATGAAATACTGTTACTTCCTTCATAATGAACTCTTTGTTGAAACTTCGGAATCCCTGAAAGTCGACAATATACGTGTTCATATTTACGATGTGTTCTCGACAAATTCACTTACTGCTATGAGGTTAATATATCATGCAACTCAATTTATGTAAATTTGTGAACTTCTCCAGTTAAGGGGTTGTGTTCAATTATACGATCATGAAGAATAAGACAATACATAGTTGTTGAAGGTGGTACTGCATTTGATGTTTTGAGTTCGATTTTTACATCGACAGGTCCAGATTTTATAGTCTCATTTTGCCGAGAACAATCAATTACAATAATTGGAGCGATATCTTTTAATTCTTGACAAAAATTCGAGACAAAAGTGGTTCTGATTGTTTTTGATAGTAGGATTGTTGAAATTTACTGTACATATCATAGAGGATGGCATAACGGTCAAGCTCAAATTTAAGATTCAAATCTTCTCGAGGGTAAGACTCTGAGTTTAAATGCACCTTTACATTAGTCACTTCACAATTATCAAATTTGCTAGAATCTTTATCGCGTTGGTTTTTACGATCGGTTTGTAAGGCAATAATAACATATCTGGGTTTTTCAAGATGGTTTGAAGTTTTAACATTCCATAAATGATCAGTGGTGGTAGATAGTGTTGGATATTCATACATTTCCCAACTTCGAAAATGAATTTGAATTGGTTTTGATTGTATTTGTTTGAATAACGTAAGCTTATTTGAATCGGATAAAGTAATATGTGGAACCCTCCATTGCAGTTTTGAAATTGTAAGTTTTAATTCATCTGCATCATTCGAAATATAAGCGTTCTCGTTACTTCGAGTTCGAATCAGAATTAATTCATGTCTTGCATTTGTTATAATCTTTTTGTAGTCTTCAGCAAATCCCAATAAATTCTTTAACGGAATACAAAAGTTAAAAGTACCCTTTACAGGTGATATACTATAGTTTCCAGTCCATGCCGCATTTCCTAAACTTTAACTTTCATTAGCGTTCAAAGATATATAGTTTTTTAATGATGTCGTAATGCCGACGTTTTTATTGCTATCAATTTCCACACCATTAATTTCATAATGTATTGCCTCAAAAAGGCTAGCCATGGCATTATTAGATAATTCTACTGTTGACGAAACTGTTCCATATAATTTTTTCACCTCACCTTGTATGTAAATATCACTATCACTGGGTTAAATGCTCAAGTCTTGTTGTTGTATGACAATACGAATTTCATCACTTGGATTGTAGGACTGAACAAATGGTGAATAACTGTGGTACTCAACCTTAGATATGCTATTGTCGTAGCTAGGTCCATGAGTTATATTCAATATATGTTTCATATTGTTTATTTTATTTTAAATCCTAATGCTTTGAGATAAGATTTGTTTTCAGGGGAGAGGTTTGGTCTTGTCAGTTTTGCTGTTGTAATGTGACTAATTGCACGGTCAATTTTGTGGCCAGATATATAATTATAGATCAGCATTGTGTGTGGATTTAGGGGTTAAATGCAATCGAACAGTTATTCTTTCTCCTCTAAAATTAATCAAGTCTCCGTCTTGGTCTACGAGTTTCAACGTTAGAGTACCTATGTGCTTGACATTCACTGGCAAATAGATGACATTTTTTGGAACTTCTGTTATTTTATACCCAACTCCTGCTTCTGGTGAAAATTCATGTATTGTATGCACAGGAGTATTGTTTAGATAAGAGCCAGTAATTATATTACACTCAATACGTACTACATTTACCTTGTTTACATCAACAGGTAAATCCGATAAGTGTGATTCATCGGTCCCAAGGACACGTTTACTGAAACCCAGTAATTTTCCAATACTTCTTTTCCTATCGAAATATATTTTTTCATTACTTTCGATCTCAGTTACTAATGTATTGTTATTTGCTTGTATTTTAACGGTTGTAGTAGAATTTTTTGATATTAATAAGTCGTCAGAAATATATGCAGCAATATCATCGATTTCCTACGCCCCTGTTGGTTTTTCAATTGTGTGTTCTCCTACATGAAACATATTGTTTCGCTCATCAACATTAGGTATAGAATTGTATGTTTGAAAATCAATCAAGCCACAAACGTAGTCCTGATCTAAGTTCAGAGGTGGAAAATATTCAGTTGTAAGATGAGAGGTTCTCCCACTTAATGTAAGTGTCATCGCCATGGTAACAAAAAGACAATGCATTCATTTTATTTAAAACGTTTTATTTATAGAAAATAACAGTCACATAAAAATCTTAAACATAAATGACCACAATAGAAAGAGTCATAATTTTGATATTTAGTATAATTAAATCTAATTTTGGCTCCCAAATAGTTGATAATTTCAATTGGGGGTTGAAGATTACCAAAGCTATCAAAATATTCAATCTGAGCGCCTTTTTTAGAATGCGCTACCCAGTGTGTTCCAGGACCATTTGAAGAATCAAGATTTACAATTCCGCACTCGTTTCTCAAAGGTTTAGTCTTTGGTAAATTATCGCGCATGTAAACTCCTCGAAAATGTGGAATCAAGTTATTTGCGAAATTTCTCAAATCTATTTCATTTAATGCATAATTGGGTCGTGAACTTAGGAGTTTTTTGTCTGTGGATTAAAAAAAAGACCAAGCCCCTTTCTATATGGTCTAAGATGTAAACCATGTCCAACTGCAATCGATTCCATTTTTAGATTGTGTCGTTTTTTCTCTTCCAGATCTTTTTTGGCCATACTAATGTTGTTGACAGCTTTAGCTATTCCGGCCGCTCCTCCAGATAAAGCTCCAAGAGCTGAAAGTCCAGCAAATAGAGGAACAAGAAATGGAATTACTCCACCAATTTTGGGTAAAGAAATTACTCTAGGTGTCTTAATTTTATTGTTGTTATTCTTGAATGTTTTCTTAGCAGATGATAATGCTGTTTTGATTGCCTTTTCAAGGTTGAATGGTTTCTTTTGTTTTAGTACTTTTTCAATATTTTTTATAGATCTTTTAAAAGAGAGTTGCTTAGTCGCTCCTTTTACGGACTTCTTATCTTCTTTTTTATTTGAACACCCCATACCTAATTTGATTTTTCCCTTCATAAGATTAGTCACCAATAGTGCATTTGCTCTCTCAGCTATACTGGCGTCCTTGGATTTAACTTGTTGCCACGCTTTTTCAGATAAAATTTTATCAGCTATACATATGTCGATCAGATGATTTTTTTAATTTCGAATAAGAAATATCATGCTGTTTGCACGCTTGATCAAGTAAATTTATTCCTGGATCTCCTCTTGCTAAATGTTTTTGGAGTTTTGTTCCAGGTCCACAATATTGATAACCAGGTAAATGTAGTTCAAGGGGTAGCTTGTTTATTATAGAATTTAATAAACCGTCTCCCTTCACGATACTTTGATGACTGTTTAACTTTTTTGAAAAATCAATCATTTCATAATATGATAAGTGTGATGCTGATACTGATAGTGTACAATTCTTTTCGACGGATAATAACGTTATGACACTTTCAAATATAAACTTCACATTTATAGGAAACCATCTAGTTTGTATCATTATGCGGTTCATTAAACAACAACATCAGTTGCCAATAAAAAACATGGATTTGACTAAAAATATTAAAACAAAAAAACATGGTACACTGTTTCCAGATAGTATAAGAGGATTAATTACGGGGCCCTCAAATTGTGAAAAAACAAATGTTATGATGAGTTTGCTACAACACCCGAATGGATTAAAATTTGAAAATATCTATATATATTCTAAATCTCTTCATCAGCCAAAGTATGAGTTTCTACGAAAAGCCGTAATACCAATAAAAAATATGGGTTTTTTTACCTTTTCCAACAATAGTGATGTTGTTCCACCGTCAGAGGCTAAACCCAATTCTATATTTATCTTTGATGACATTGCCTGTGAAAAGCAGGACACCATACGGGCGTACTTTAGCATGGGGCGACATCATCAAATAGACAGCTTTTATTTATGTCAAACGTATACAAGAATACCTAAACATTTAATTCGGGACAATGCAAATTTTCTCATTGTCTTCAAACAGGATGATATGAACTTGAAACACATTTATAATGATCACGTCAATTCGGATATGACATTCAGCACATTTCAAAAGGTATGTGCAGAATGTTGGAACACCAATTATGGGTTTTTAGTAATTGACAAGGACACCTCTTTAAATGAAGGTCGTTATAGAAAAGGATTCGATTGTTTTCTTAAGTTATAAAACACATACAATTAAGACTAGACTAGTTATGTTCTATAAGAGCAGTAAAATGAAGTACGAATCGGTTAAATTAGTATAACGTAATTTAAATGCGGTTAAAAACAGTTAAAAAGCGGTTAATATCAGTTAAAAAGCAGTAAAAACGGTTTAGAAGCAGTTAAAAAGCAGTAAAAAGTGTTTAGAAACAATTAAAAGCGATTGGTTTCTTAATCTATAAAACACATACAATTATAACTTTATTATCATACGCATAGTTATGTTCTGCAAGAGCAGTACAAAACAGTTCAGTGAGCAGAAAGTAATAGTAAGAAGCGGTTCAAACCAATACGATTCTCAGTTTACTTCCCTTAATACCAGTAACCTTAATATTAAACTCAGTCTAAAACCTATTGAAAGATTTGTTCAAGGTATAAAAAAATTGTTTTGTCTCTGTAAAACAAAAAAAAGTAATAACACATCAATATAATGAACATAGATTTTAAACTAACAAAGGAGCTAATTAAAACGACCGATGCTCTACGTAAGAAATACAGAGCTCTCAAGACTGGAAAAGAAGCGTACGAAACTCAAATTGAAGAATCTCTTAAACCTATTACTAAACCACTAAGAGAGTTAGTGACAAAATCAAACATCAAGCAGAAAGATCAAAATTATAGTTACGTCGATGAAAGTCCAGCAAAGAGAATAAAACATGACTTAGAAGAACAACAAGAATATTTTGATTTTGAAACTCCTATGAAGACAAAATATACTAAAGATGAATTTAACACACCCAATACTTCTATAAATGATAACAAAGAAACGCTTTGGCCTTAGTCATGGTCATCGTCGTTTTGCGGAACAATTATCACAGGAAAATTTCATGATATACCCAAAAAGTACATAGATTTATTTGTAAATAATTCAACAACCCTTGATAAAACGTATGGTATACATTTAAAAAATGGAAAGTGGCATATCGGTAACGCAGAGTTAAAAATTCTCGGGGAAAACAAAGAAATTAAAAACAAAAATTTTAAAGGAACGATCGGTTTATACGAGTTAATATTTAAGAAAACCCCTAATAAAGCGATTTATACCAACGAAGATTTAAAAAACTATCAGATCATATTAAATGATACCAATGCATATAGAATTGCCCACGATTCGAAGAATCAAATACGTGGCAATCGTGGATATAAATATAAACAAATAATAAGTAAGTTGGCTGGAAATGCTACCAATATTCCTAATACTTTATCATCGCATACACCTACAGGGAGTGGATTAATGCAACTATCAAAAATGAAAAAAGACTATATATTTTGGGATAATTCTAATGAGCTCATAGATCGAATGAGACTTCTGATTGCTTCACATCAAGCCGGTCATAACAATCATTCTAATGAGACTGTTTCAATCATTGAAGAATTAAAAGAGGCTAATATTATTGAACAGACAAAAAAATGAGTGTTGACAAATTCGGACGTTTTTCAAAAAGAGCAGCTCCCAGAGGACCAAGGGGACAGCAAGGAGAGCAAGGACCAATAGGGCCATCTGGTGAAGGTTTTCAGAAAACAGAAAGCGAAGATTACAGCTTAAACGGAAAACAATTAAAAAATGTTCACGACCCAAAAGAACAAAGAGACTCTGCTACCAAAAACTATGTTGACGAACAAATTGACGAAATGAGGCAACACTTTAGAATTGAAATCGATAAACTTACAACTTCGAAATTCCCTACTACATAACAACATCTGTTGAAAACTTAAAAAAGAAAAAAAGCTTTAGTCACTGCTTGATTATCAACGTAACAAGTCATTCATTCATTTATCATGTCTCACATTAACTATAAATTGATGATGGATGAAATTGTTAAATTTTTTAACGAAAATCGGAGTTTTATACTAAACGAACATTATGAGGAGCTTATGTACTGTATAGACTTCTCGCAAAAATTTGTCAACGTACCTTCCACATTATCTAATTACGGATGTCATTTCCTGAACTGTCCATGGTCTGTTAATTCATGTCAAGAAGGACCGGATACATGTGCATGCCATATTTTTAGAAATAACTTTAAAAGAATACAAACATTGACGTCGCTCTATAAAAGGGTAATTGAATAGTTTCACCTACAACTTTTTTTAAATTTAGTCAACATTCTCATGTCAATTAAAACCATGTCTCTTCGTAACATTAATACAATTGTGGATGAAATTGAAGCTTTTCAAGAATGTAATCAACACATTATACTTGAAAGACACAATTGTGAAATTATCGAAAGTGTTTCGTTTATAAGAAGATTCGCAAGAAACAGCTGGATTTTACCTACAAATGAAACTCATTTCCTCAACTGTGAAACAAATTTATCACCAAATATCTGTGAAAATGGACCAAATTCTTGTGCATGCCAACTTGTCAAGTTAAAACTTGTTAAAATCAATAGAATAATGTATTACTATAAGAACATTTTAAATGAATAAAAATGTATAAAAGACCTATTACTTTGTTGTTTTAATTAGTCTATATAAAAATGAGCAAAAGAGACGTTGTTGAGGAGCTACATAAGCCTGCTCGAAGGAACTTTCCAAAAAGACGAGTCATTATTAAGGGTCTAGATGATTTATGGCAAGCTGATCTAGTCGAAATGGGAGTCTATTCATCAGAAAACGAAAATTTTAACTATCTTCTAACGGTTATCGATACGTTTTCTAAATATGCTTGGACAGCCCCTATAAAAAATAAAACAGGAACGAATGTTTCTGTAGCAATGCAAAATATATTTAATAAAGGCCGAATCCCAAAGAATTTACAAACAGATGATGGAAAAGAATTTTTCAATTCAACCTTTCAAAGGCTTATTCAAAAATATAAAATAAATCATTACTCTACATTTAGTGTTCTCAAAGCTTCGATTGTTGAACGATTTAATCGTACCTTAAAGACTCTTATGTGGAAAGAATTCAGTATCAATGGTTCGTATCACTGGATTGATATGATAGATTCACTTACTGAAACTTATAATAATTCAAAACATCGTACAATAAAAATGAAACCTTCTCAAGTCAACACGGCAAATGAGCAGCAATTGCTTTCTAAAATATATAATCACATTAAAATTCGTATAAATCCGAAATTCAAGGTTGGAGACTTTGTCAGAATTAGTAAATATAAGCATGTATTTGATAAAGGATACACACCAAACTGGACAACAGAAATTTTTAAAATAATAAAAACTCAACGCACAATTACATCCAATTACACACCTGTTAGAAGACTATCAAGGTCATCCAATCAAAGGTGGATTCTATGAGCTAGAACTGCAAAAAACAAAGTTTCCCGATACATATCTAATCGAAAAAGTACTCCAAAGAAAGAAAGATAAATTGTTTGTAAAATGGCTTGGTTTTGAATCTAATCATAACTCTTGGATACCTATTCCAAAAGAATAAACAATATTTTTGTATATTAAAGAAAAAAAAGAAAAAACATTACTTATATAATTGAGTTTAAATCTATACAAAATGTCTTGTATTACCTAAGTCTAATATTCTTTCCAACATGTGTCTTTAAAACCAATGAACAATAAATATGTATGTACCTATCTACTTTATAAACAATAAAACAACTATAAAATTCAATAATCAGTTTTTACTCTCTTTCTACTCCCAATTCACCATGACCTATATTTTCTGTCACCCTACCAACCAAATAAAATAAACAAAACATTACGGATGATCTTTTTTCGCCGCATCACTTAGGTTTGCTTATGAAATCTTAAAACGAATACCTACCTATTCAGTGGACGCATGAGTGCCATGATCTTCTTTCAATCGAACTCCTTGGGCAAAAAAATAAATATAAAATTTCAGACGATACTGTTTCTGCTGACAATGAATTTCAATCCTCTTATTCTTTCAAGAATATTGTTTACACAATCTCGTGTGCGTGATGATAAGAAGATACTTTGCTAACTTAAACATTTCAATGCCAAGAGAATGCATGCATATAAAATAAAAATGAAAAATCTAATTTTCAGACCAAAGACAAACCACTGATTATTAATCCATCCTTTTCCCCATCTATTCGCAAACCACACAGCAAACTTCCAAACATACGAAAATGTTGACCTCATTTCAAAATCCAATTAACTTAATCTAAACAAACAATTCTATGTTAAGCCCACACATGGAATTCCCTACGTCACATACACCGATGATGTTGTTTTTACCTCAAATGTAAACAAATTTAGTTCCCAGGCTGAAGTGCCCTAGTATCTACTGATTAGGATACATATGACTTCAAAACCATAGTTTCTACCTGCTGTGAAATAAATGACAACAAAAAAAGCAATAATATTAAATTAACACCACCCTTGGGACTTAAATGCGAAAGTAAGGTTAAAATTCAAAGCATTCGAAATGTTAGAATTCTAGCAAAAACATATAAACATGTTTATATTAACCTACATAAACAAATGCAAACGAACCATGCTCATACATAACATAACATATGATAAAATTATCTTAACATACTTTCCGAAACATACTTAATGGAAACAACAGACCTAAACATACCTATATAACTTCAACCCCTTTTTTTAACGAATATTTTGTTACCTACATTTAAGGAAAATCAAACAAAACAGTTGTCTATTTTATTCAAGTGGTTGTTTTTGTAAGTGCTTGGGTATTTTAAGTGTTTGAAGTTGAAGGGTACTCTAGCGTGCTGTTGTAGTCTTAGAGTGAAAAGGCTAAACTGATACTCCATGATTGAAAACGGAAATATGTTTTCAAAAAGTAAACTCAAACACAAAATTGAAAGAAGTCCTTTATTTACTAAAAAGATATTGCAATAAAGCCACAAGGGCGCGGCTAGAAAGGAACTATAGATTGTTTTCAATTTCAAAGATTCCAATAACATTTTATGCGTTGGCTTGGTTGATGTGAAGCGCTAAAAATTAGAAGTTTTGTGATTGTGAATGGTTTGGAATTGGTCGATAGTGGGCGTTGGTAGATTAAATATATGAAGTCAATTTTAACTTGCGTTTATAACCACGTACCTATGAACATTATTCTCGTAAGCAAATAAGTTATGGATTCGTGCTTGAACAATTATTCGAGATAACAATCAAATAGCGAGATTCCGATTAATTATATGTCAATATCAATTTCTGTACGATATTTGAGCAGAACAAAATACAGAACTCTAATGTATGGAATATTTATTTATCTTATTTTAACTAATAAAAATAAAAACTCTCACCATACTAATTTTCACAGACTTTATTTTAACAAAAAAAAAACAGAATGCTTAGGGTTTGACTAAAAATTAGTGTCAATAAGTTAGAAAAAAATGGAACCTACTACGCGATTCTGCTAGAAACGATTTTCGATATTTTGAATTTGAAAATCAAGTTAATTCCTACTTTATTTTGATGCCAGTACAAAAAAACAGATCTTAAATCATTACAAATAAGACCGTTTTTCCCATCAGCCCAAATTTATATTTCTTACGCGCTAACGATTACGATTTAGTGAAAACTAAAGATCAGTGTCTTACTAAATTTTCCCAAAACATACATTTGAAAATTATTAATTCAAGTCTATATTAAGAAAACATTTTTTAACATTAGGTGACAAATAAAAGTATTAGATTTTTAAATGTTTGACCATATTTTATATTCTTCATTGCAGCGCTCATAATGACGTTTAAATTTACTTAATTGGACCTGCGATAATATGACGTTGTACACGCGATTGCTTAAGAGTGAATAATTCATTGCTTATTGTTATTTCTAAAATGTTTCATTATTAAGTGGTAGATTCATTTTTCGTTTTAAGAAATATGCAGGTGATATATAAAAAAATTTCACAATTAACAAACTTACGGCCAATCTTTTCAGCTGTGGTTACATTTAATCATTGATTATTTCAGCTGGTAGCCATAGATTATGTCTTTTCAACAAAATCTTAACCATAGAATCAATGGTTACCATAGATTACGTTAACCAGCTGATTTTCCGTGGTTAGTATTATTATTCCAGTCGGCGAACAGAGATTTGGTCTTTTTAGCAAAATTTTTACCAGGGAATCTATAGTTTCGTTAACCAGTCAATTTTGCTTGATTTACCACAAAAATTCTATGGTTAGCGATTATTTTTTTCACATTTGTGTTGAATGATAAATAATATACTAGATAATAATTCATTATCACTACTAATCGTAAACAATAAAATTAAAGAAAATGATGATCTACCATCATAATAAATTCCACCCAGTGTTGCCAACGTAAGCTACTCCGAGTAAGTTAACCATATAGTTACGCGTATCTAATTGCAATTAGTTACGTTTCATTTTCCGCGTAACTAATGTAACTTATGTAACATCTTATATATAAAATTCTCCTGTCACGGTGTTTGTAATCTATCTCCTCCGAAACGGCTCGACCGATTTTCGTCATCCGAAGCATGCATATCGGCCAGGGTGGAGAATCGGACAACATCTATTTTTCATCCCCCTAAATGTTAAGGGTGGTCCACCCCTAAATTTTTTTTTAATTTTTTGGACAATTTTTTTTTTTTAATTTTGTTATGATACAGCATACAAAAAAAAATACAACCCTTAATTTTCACCCCTCTACGATCAACCCCTATTTTTTACTTGTCAATTAAAAACTTTAATTTATTTTGCAAGGATTTTTTTTTATTTTGTCATGACTTAGAATGAAAAAAATCATATTAGTCTGATCAACCCAATTTAATTTGTTCTCCCGCCCTCACCGGTCGACAACTGATCAATTATCAATCGATCAGTTATCCCCGTCAGGTGTCACCACTCATTCAGCAAACATCACGGAGTAGGGATGAGGACGAAGTCGGTCTACTCTCTCACTCACTATACATTTTTCAGCCATTTCTTTTGGTTTTTATTTGTGTATCTATCGTAGCAGTGACTGTTATACGTATTATTTTAATTTTTCTGTGCAACTCTGATGTTAATTTTACTATCATCGTAGATTTATCATTAATTTCCAGTGCAATAATTATTTATCTACAATTTATTAATCTGACAAAAATAGTTTTAACTCTCAGTTAATTAATTGATAAACACTGAGTAAGAATTTTTTCTTAAGCGATGCATAGCTCGCAAACGGTTGAGACTTCAAAAAAAAAAAAAAAAAATAACAAAATGTAGTAAATTTTATGAGCTGTGATTTAATATAAGCTATAAGCGAAAGATAAAAAAAGGGCCCTCATGATCCTTCCCTTTTCACGGCTCACCTTCTAGACGTCGGGACTTTTAGTATGTTAACTCCTTTAGCAGCCTGGACAATATTTCGAAGGAACAACTTTTTTCTTACTCACGACCTTTCATTACAGTATGTATAGCTGAGTGGCACACTACGGTTTCCGCCCTCTATCTCAAAACAGTTGAGGGCATGAAAAAAAATATTTTTTACGAAATTTGTAGCAAATTTTGATAAAAGATGTCAGCATCACTTATTTGAGAGAAAACGAGATAATCGCGAAACACGCGGTTATTGTTACTTTTGACATTGAATAACTAACTTTTCGTAGTTCTGGGTCCGAGCCCTGAGTACATCTAATGTTTTTTCAGGGGTCCTGCTCCGGCCTCTTGCGGGGAAGTGACAAATTTTCCAAAACTATAATTGTCATGAAAAGTGCATCTCATCTTAGTTGTTCGTTTCGACGAAATATTGTACTTCCCCTTCAATCTTTGTAGAACTAACAACGCACACAAATGGATTGGGTGTATGTCACTAGGCCGTGGTTCTTCGGAGCCGTCAGTGCCATTATCCTTTGCACACAACTTTTAGTACGCCAATATGAAGCTGTATACGAGTTTCCAGGGTGACTCCTTATTTTGCCTTAAATCAGTAGGTACTATGTTAGCTTACTATGAAAATAAGTGTTTTAATTAAAATTAGGTATTCGCTCTTAATTTTTTGTGCGTTTATGAAAAAAGTTTGTCCTCTGTATGTGGCTTAGATTTGGAAACACCATGCTTTTCCCACGGACAACTATATGAGGCATGTTCTCGCGTGGGGAAACCATCCAGTTTGTTTGTGTTGGCTAAAGACGGACTAACCAAGAATATTGTACACTCTATTGCACTGAGAGATTAATTTTTTTTTCAACAGCCATAATTGATAGTAACAATGTAAATAATTATTTTTGATGTTTAGATAGCTATCATAAATTATAATTCAAAATATAGTAGTTATTTAAATAAATATTAATTCATTAACCTAAATAAAGCATACTTTTATTGCTTATAACGCTTTCGATTATAAGTACATCCTTACACACTTATAGTAGATAGTTATTTTTATTGAACTAAAAAAAATTTTCCTAGGAATAATATAAATGACGAAACAATGTTTGCTGAGTCAGCTTATTTTAATTTAAAATTTCAAAAAATAATGTTTTTTTTTAATTAAAAGCTTTGCGAAGTCAGAAGCACTAAGATTCACAAAATTGTATGCACTTAATAACCAAAAATAGTGGGAAGTTGCAGGGATGGCCCGTCAAGTCGACTGTTTTCCAATTTTTTTTAGTTATGAATAAATTTGAGTGAATAACGAAACATCTTAAACGTACATAGTGCAACCAGTAATCACAAATTAAAAGTTGTAAGTAACGAACTAGGTGATACGAAGTTCACCGGTCAGCTAGTATAGCTATAAGATATACCATATAAAATATATAATACCTATAGATCTGACTGAATTTTTTAAAAAATAAACAATAATATTTATAAAAACATTTTTATATAATAAAAAAAATCAAATTACAAAAGAAAGATTATGAAGAATTCAGAGAATAAAATAATGTATGTAACCCAAATGTATAAGTAAATTAGTTAAACTTGTCAAAGTCCTCAAAAGACAGATTTATGTCCTTCATTCTTTAAGTTCCATAAAGAGACATTAATCCATGCTGGATTAATTTTTCTTTACGTTCCACCTGTTCAGGTAGAAGAACTTCATTTCTTGAATCCTTGACCAGGATTGATTTTAAAACTGTCCATCTGCATCACACAATTGAATCTAAACACATCCATATTTCAGACTTTAGCTCACAATCACAAGTATAAACATATGTGATAAATATTGCGGTTATACTTGCTATTGCAAATTTTGCAAAAAAAACATCAATTTTGAGTTTTCAGGGTATCTTTTTGGTATCCGAGTTTCTCATATGAATTGGAGATTCCAGAGTCACGATTTGATTTATTTTTTGACTACGGTATTTTAACTTTGAAATTTTTAAATCAGAACTTTTTAAAATTTTAAATCACATTTTATAAAACGTTACTTTTCGCTTCGAATTTTATTTTGATGTGAAGATTTTTTTTTGAGAAATGTAAAAATCATAGAAAAGGTAAATAAGTTTTATTAGCTACGTAACTAATTCAATTAGTTATGTAAGTTACATTAGGATCTATCCCAAACGTTAGCTGCTGTATCTGTGTACATATTTTTGATGACATGTATAAATCGGGTTGAAACACCTAACTGTGTAAGTTTGTATATTAGAGCATTACGATTTACTAAATCAAACGCTGCTTTGATCTAGGTTAGTGTATGGAATATTTATTTATCTTATTTTAACTAATAAAAATAAAAACTCTCACCAAAATAATTTTCACAGACTTTATTTTAACTTAAAAAAAAACAGAATGCTTAGGGTTTGACTAAAAATTAGTGTCAATAAGTTAGAAAAAAATGGAACTACGCGATTCTGCTAGAGACGATTTTCGATATTTTGAATTTGAAAATCACGTTAATTCCTACTTTATTTTGAAAAAAAAAGATCTTAAATCATTACAAATGAGACCGTTTTTCACATCAGCCCAAATTTATATTTCTTACGCGCTAACGATTACGATTTAGTGAAAACTAAAGATCAGTGTCTTGACAAAAAATAGGCTCGGTAGACTTCGGTGGGCAGGGCACCTAGCTCGCATGAGCGAAGAGGAACCTGCTCGGAAAGTTCTTTGTGGTACATTCTATGGCAGACGACAGCGTGGTAGACCATGCTTGCGCTGGAGAGATGGCGTAGACCAGGACGCCCGGAGCCTTGGGGTGCGCAACTGGATGGCGTCGGCTCGAGACCGGGATAGGTGGAGAGACTTGTTGAAGGAGGCCAGGACCGGAACCCGGTTGTCGAGCCGATGATGATGATGTGATGATGATGATGATGATGATGATGAAAGATCAGTGTCTTACTAAATTTTCCCAAAACATACAATTGAAAATTATTAATTCAAGTCTATATTTAGAAAACATTTTTTAACATTAGATGACAAATAAAAGTATTAGATTTTTAATGTTTGACCATATTTTATATTCTTCATTGCAGCGCTCATAATGACGTTTAAATTTACTTAATTGGACCTGCGATAATATGACGTTGTACACGCGATTGCTTAAGAGTGAATAATTCATTGCTTATTGTTATTTCTAAAATGTTTCATTATTAAGTGGTAGATTCATTTTTCGTTTTAAGAAATAGGCAGGTGATACATAAAAAAATTTCACAATTAACGGCCAATCTTTTCAGCTGTGGTTACATTTAATCATTGATTATTTCAGCTGGTAGCCATAGATTATGTCTTTTCAACAAAATCTTAACCATAGAATCAATGGTTACCATAGATTACGTTAACCAGCTGATTTTCCGTGGTTAGTATTATTATTCCAGTCGGCGAACAGAGATTTGGTCTTTTTAGCAAAATTTTTACCAGGGAATCTATAGTTTCGTTAACCAGTCAATTTTGCTTGATTTACCACAAAAATTCTATGGTTAGCGATTATTTTTTTCACATTTGTGTTGAATGATAAATAATATACTAGATAATAATTCATTATCACTACTAATCGTAAACAATAAAATTAAAGAAAATGATGATCTACCATCATAATAAATACCACCCAGTGTTGCCAACGTAAGCTACTCCGAGTAAGTTAACCATATAGTTACGCGTATCTAATTGCAATTAGTTACGTTTCATTTTCCGCGTAACTAATGTAACTTATGTAACATCTTATATATAAAATTCTCCTGTCACGGTGTTTGTAATCTATCTCCTCCGAAACGGCTCGACCGATTTTCGTCATCCGAAGCATGCATATCGGCCAGGGTGGAGAATCGGACAACATCTATTTTTCATCCCCCTAAATGTTAAGGGTGGTCCCCACCCCTAAATTTTTTTTTAATTTTTTGGACAATTTTTTTTTTTTAATTTTGTTATGATACAGCATACAAAAAAAAATACAACCCTTAATTTTCACCCCTCTACGATCAACCCCTATTTTTTATTTGTCAATTAAAAACTTTAATTTATTTTGCAAGGATTTTTTTTTATTTTGTCATGACTTAGAATGAAAAAAATCATATTAGTCTGATCAACACAATTTAATTTGTTCTCCCGCCCTCACCGGTCGACAACTGATCAATTATCAATCGATCAGTTATCCCCGTCAGGTGTCACCACTCATTCAGCAAACATCACGGAGTAGGGATGAGGACGAAGTCGGTCTACTCTCTCACTCACTATACATTTTTCAGCCATTTCTTTTGGTTTTATTTGTGTATCTATCGTAGCAGTGACTGTTATACGTATTATTTTAATTTTTCTGTCCAACTCTGATGTTAATTTTACTATCATCGTAAATTTATCATTAATTTCCAGTGCAATAATTATTTATCTACAATTTATTAACCTGACAAAAAATAGTTTTAACTCTCAGTTAATTAATTGATCTCATGTAAATAAACACTGAGTAAGAATTTTCTCTTAAGCGATGCATAGCTCGCAAACAGTTGAGACTTCAAAAAAAAAAAATCAAATAAAAAATGTTGTAGTACATTTTATGAGCTGTAATTTAATATGAGCTATAACCGAAAGATAAAAAAAAGGGCCCTCATGATCCTTCCCTTTTCACGGCTCACCTTCTAGACGTCGGGACTTTTAGTATGTTAACTCCTTTTGCAGCCTGGACAATATTTCGAAGGAACAACTTTTTTCTAACTCACGACCTTTCATTACAGTATGTATAGCTGAGTGGCACGATACGGTTTCCGCCCTCTATCTCAAAACAGTTGAGGGCATGAAAAAAAATATTTTTTACGAAATTTGTCGCAAATTGTATGCTTTACAATTTTGATAATAGATGTCATTATCACTTATTTGAGAGAAAACGAGATAATCGCGAAACACGCGGTTATTGTTACTTTTGACATTGAATAACTAACTTTTCGTAGTTCTGGGTCCGAGCCCTGAGTACATCTAATGTTTTTTCAGGGGTCCTGCTCCAGCCTCTTTCGGGGAAGTGACAAATTTTCCAAAACTATAATTGTCATGAAAAGTAAGTGCATCTCATTTTAGTCGTTCGTTTCGACGAAATATTGTACTTCCCCTTCAATCTTTGTAGAACTAACAACGCACACAAAAGGATTGGGTGTATGTCACTAGGCCGTGGTTCTTCGGAGCCGTCAGTGCCATTATCCTTTGCACACAATTTTTAGTACGCCAATATGAAGCTGTATACGAGTTTCCAGGGTGACTCCTTATTTTTCCTTAAATCAGTAGGTACTATGTTAGCTTACTATGAAAATAAGTGTTTTAATTAAAATTAGGTATTCGCTCTTAATTTTTTGTGCGTTTATGAAAAAAGTTTGTCCTCTGTATGTGGCTTAGATTTGGGAACACCATGCTTTTCCCACGGACAACTATATGTGGCATGTTCTCGCGTGGGGAAACCATCCAGTTTGTTTGTGTTGGCTAAAGACAGACTAACCAAGAATATTGTACACTCTATTGCACTGAGAGATTAATTTTTTTTTCAACTGCCATAATTGATAGTTATCATAAATTATAATTCAAAATATAGTAGTTATTTAAATAAATATTAATTCATTAACCTAAATAAAGCATACTTTTATTGCTTATAACGCTTTCGATTATAAGTACATCCTTACACACTTATAGTAGATAGTTATTTTTATTAAACTAAAAAAAATTTTCCTAGGAATAATATAAATGACGAAACAATGTTTGCCGAGTCAGCTTATTTTAATTTAAAATTTCAAAAAATAATGTTTTTTTTTAATTAAAAGCTTTGCGAAGTCAGAAGCACTAAGATTCACAAAATTGTATGCACTTAATAACCAAAAATAGTGGGAAGTTGCAGGGATGGCCCGTCAAGTCGACTGTTTTCCAATTTTTTTTAGTTATGAATAAATTTGAGTAAATAACGAAACATCTTAAACGTACATAGTGCAACCAGTAATCACAAATTAAAAGTTGTAAGTAACGAACTAGGTGATACGAAGTTCACCGGGTCAGCTAGGATAGCTATAAGATATGCCATATAAAATATATAATACCTATAGATCTGACTGAACTTTTTAAAAAATAAACAATAATATTTATAAAAACATTTTTATATAATAAAAAAAGAAATGTAAAAATCATAGAAAAGGTAAATAAGTTTTATTAGCTACGTTACTATTTCAATAAGTTATGTTAGTTAAATTAGGATCCATCCCAAACGTTAGCTGCTGTATCTGTGTACATATTTTTGATGACATGTATAAATCTGGTTGAAACACCTAACTGTGTAAGTTTGTATATTAGAGCATTACGATTTACTAAATCAAACGCTGCTTTGACCTAGGTAAATGTATGGAATATTTATTTAATATTTAACTAATTTATTTATTTATTTAACTAATAAAAATAAAAACTCTCACCATAATAATTTTCACAGACTTTATTTTAACTTAAAAAAAAACAGAATGCTTAGGGTTTGACTAAAAATTAGTGTCAATAAGTTAAAAAAAATGGAACCTACTACGCGATTCTGCTAGAGACGATTTTCGATATTTTGAATTTGAAAATCACGTTAATTCCTACTTTATTTTGATGCCAGTACAAAAAAAAAGATCTTAAATCATTACAAATGAGACCGTTTTTCACATCAGCCCAAATTTATATTTCTTACGCGCTAAAGATTACGATTTAGTGAAAACTAAAGATCAGTGTCTTACTAAATTTTCCCAAAACATACATTTAAAAATTATTAATTCAAGTCTATATTTAGAAAACATTTTTTAATATTAGATGACAAATAAAAGTATTAGATTTTTAATTTTTGACCATATTTTATATTCTTCATTGCAGCGCTCATAATGACGTTTAAATTTACTTAATTGGACCTGCGATAATATGACGTTGTACACGCGATTGCTTAAGAGTGAATAATTCATTGCTTTTTTTGTTATTTCTAAAATGTTTCATTATTAAAAAATTTATAAAAACATTTTTATATAATAAAAAAAGAAATGTAAAAATCATAGAAAAGGTAAATAAGTTTAATTAGCTACGCTGAAATCGACAAACAACGCGAACACTTTTTTATTTCAAGCTTGAAATGATTTGACTATTGATGTCAGAGAGAAGATTTGGTCAACTGTGGAATAGTTTTTCCGAAATCCAGCTTGGAAGTCCGATAATATAATTTTTTCTTCTACCCACTTTTCCAATCGGTCAACAAGAACTCCACAAAATACCTTAGCTATGATATTCATAAAAGATATACCTCTATAGTTAGCAACTTCATTCAAGTCACCTTTTTTATGAATGGGAAAAATGACAGTTCTTCTGAACGAAGATGGAACAGCGCGACCAGTTGGATGCCAAAACTTTGAGTTGCATTTTTAAAAAATTCATAAGGTACACCATCTTCACCTGGCGCTTTATTATTTTTCGTTTTTTGTAGAACTGTTGCTATTTCAAATATAGATATATCGGTGTCCAGTATATCATCGGTGATGGGAGGCTCAGCATAAGAAAATGTTGAGAGAGATTTAGTTTGAAGAAGTTTCGAGAAATTAATGGAAAGATCTTCGGTGGTTACACCTATACCTTGTAAGTGATGTGAACCATTTATAACATTAGCCAGTTTCCAAAATTCCTTTGTACTTTTTGTTTCACCGAGTGATTGGGCTTGTATATTTTCAAAATTATGTTTCTTTGCTAAACACAGACTTTTATATTGGAAATTTGATTGAATGTACAATTTTCGTAATTGATCATTGTTGAAGTTTCTTAATGCATTTAAAAGAGCAAATGATTTTTTTCTTGCTCTCATACACTCTTTATCAAACCATTTTTGTTTGAACGTTTTCGTTACGTTAGAGCTAGATTTGTTTGCCGAATTTCGTATGCATGTAATTAATTCATTCGAAAGAATATCGGTTGACTCAATGCCAGCAGGAATTCTTGGGAGCCAAATGTCTAGATTGCGTTGAAAGATTTCAGCTTCTCCATCTCTCCATTTAAGACGAGGTAACAACTGAAGATTTGTTTGCGAAAATTCACGTTCGGTTTTCCATTCTAATACAATTGGCATGTGATCAGAAAATTTTTTACATAAAACCTCAAACTTATTTAAGAAGTGTAAAGTATTGGTTTAAACATATTTTCAATATTGTAGAATTGTTTTAAATGGATTTTCCATCATATTTAAAAAGGGAAACAAGAAATTTTTTTAAAATTAATGTGAATACTTAATTTAGATTTAATTCGTATCCATGTCGCACCCCAACTGTCAAATGACAGAGACAAAACCAGGGAGGCATTATTTTAAGATTTTTAAATGGTTATTGAGAGGCCCAGATGTGTAGGGCGCCTGTAGTACAGAATAAATTTATTTAAATACTTTTTCAAAGTTTCTTTTCTTACGTATTTTACTAGTAAGCGTTTGTTGTTTTGTCAAGATATAAATGATCATTTGAAAAACTCTGGACAAAATCGCTTGCAGAACATCGTTGGCATAAGACAAGAAGATATTGAAGAATTTGTAGAGGAACACGACTATTTTACAGACCCCGGTACATTGACCGAATTTACCAGCCATGTGGTTAAATATATCGCATGTTTTGTGGTTTTTAAACTTCAAAAAAATTTAAAGTGTGAAAACTGCAAAAGCGTTTTGGAGGGTCTAAAAACGCCGAATTCACTAGTAGCTTTTAAAAATAAGGGAGTTTTAAAAATACCTTCAAAGATGTAGAAGATTTGTCTCTTATGGTCGAAAAATAACTGAGAATACAGTCAAAACTTATTAACAGAGCAAATAATTTAGTAAAAAAAAAATTTACGACCGCATAATGATAAATTCTTAGATAGTACTGATAGGAAAAAATATTTTTGAAGGGCACATAAAAAATTCGGGACATTTTAGCATAATATCCAAAATGGTTATTAAAATATTTTTAAAAACGAGAACTTTTATACAGCATCTAAAAACAACGAAATATCAATAAGGACAAAACTTAAAAAAAGTGCATTTCAGGGGAATGTAGCTACAAGCTTATAGATTTAAAATTTTGGACATCCGCAGAACTGTGATAAAACTATTTTATTTAAATAAAACAAAAATAAACTTAAAGGCTGGCCCTTATTTTGTTTTGTACTATAGTCTGAAAACAGATGTTCCAATTTCGTTGCACATGCGATAGCACCTTAATTAAACCTTTCTTTTTGCTACTTGTACTTATTATTGAAATTCCTTTAACAAAATAGAAAGAAAAAAACAGAATAAAATGTAGACCTTAAAATGTTTACTTCATTAAAAAAGTTTGTTACTTAATTAAAATGAAAGCCTCAATAAAGTGTCTAGTCTAATCGATCCGACAAATTTATTTTGCATTTTTGATATCTTCCTAAAGTGTTTTGTGGTAACGTGTAATACGAGCCCAAACGCAAAATAGTTGGCCTACCTTGCTTTGGACAAAGAAAAAATACATTCCATGCTGAAACTAATTAATTTTAATAAAATAAATTATATTCCAAAACTAGAGACGTATTTTTTCTTTAAAATGACTGCAAACAAATATTACAAAAAATGTATTACGAATAATTTTACGGTAAAAATGTAAAAAGGGTAAGAGCATAATAGTTGGCCTACTCTTTTTTAGATGCAAAATAGCTGACCTAGTGCTTTTTATACAGGGTAATTCGCATAAAATGCGGCAAAAATATGGATCATGTAGGTTCGGCTGAGTTAATACCTAAAATTACTGAAAGGGGGGGGGGGGTATTGTCCCCCCTTTAGGTTGGAGGGGCAATCTTCAGTGAAATATGACTTAAAACAGAAAAAAAATATTTAAAACCAACGGTAACACTTACAATGTCATACTATGCCTTTTTGTATTAACTCAGCCAAACCTACATGATCCATCTTTTTGCCGCATTTTATGCGAATTACCCTGTATAAACAGCACTAGGCCAACTATTTTGCATCTAAAAAAGAGTAGGCCAACTATTATGCTCTTACCCTTTTTACATTTTTACCGTAAATTTATTCGTAATACATTTTTTATAATATTTGTTTGCAGTCATTTTAAAGAAAAAATACGTCTCTTTTTAATATAGTTTTGGAATATAATTTATTTTATTAAAATTAATTAGTTTCAGCATGGAAAGTATTTTTTCTTTTTCCAAAGCAAGGTAGGCCAACTATTTTGCGTTTGGGTCGTAGCGCCAAACGATATAACGCCAAATCGGCCATATTCTGTTTTCAAAAACAAAATACCACCAAATTTGGAGTCTGGCTCAATTTCAATTTCGAAATCGAAATATGGCCAATTTAGCGTTATTTCGTTTCCAATCAAAAAGAACAAAGTATTTCAGGCTTGAAGCGCACAAGCAATTAGGTTGGTATGGGGGAGGCATGCTGGCCGCCTGCAACCCTCTGCCAGGGCCGACGATAAGATTTGGGGTAGGTGCAAGTTTGGGCACAAGCCAGATTTGTTTATTTAAAAACTTTGCATTTACCCAAACTTGCACCCACCCCAATCGTAGGCTCAGACAAGGAGGTTGCAGGGGGCAACATGTCTCCCCATACATGTAGAAAATTAAAAAACGATGCTCGCCTACTTTTTCGACTTCGAAACGGTCATGGTCCAATACTTCAACAATTTTGTATGGGCCTAAGAACTTTGGACTTATTTTAAGGCCAACTCCAAACTACGTTCTTTCTATAGCCACATATATCATACATATACTCGGCCAGGTTTTCGAAATTTGTTGTAATAATTTTCACTCTGGGCTTGTGTTTTCAATAAACTTTTCTTTGCTTCTTCGCGTAATGTATCTCTCGTCTTCAAACTGGATCTGAAGTTCTTCTTCAATCTTTTTACGAATATTTGGATCTTCAAGTAATTTCATTTCAACTCCTTTCAGCAACTTCATTGGTGATGTGTTAATTGAACGTTGGTAGGTTGAATTTAAAAAAATTCATACAGCTTTCACTTCCTTATTTCACTTGTCTTGCGCTTCAAGAGTTAGTTTTGTTAAAAGAGGAATTAAAATACGATGAACTCTTTCTATCTGTCCATTACCTCTTGGGACTCCTACAGTGATCAATCTCTTGTCGTTCGCAAAACTCTGTGAATTCTTTGAATGGGTATCTTATAATCTTTTTGTTAAAATGTCTGTAATCGACACACAGACTAAACGATTAATCTTTTTTCTTCACAAGGACAATTGGACTGGCATAGTCCGAAAAACCTTCAGGAACGATTCCATTTTCAACCTGTTCGTCTACAAACAGCATCTCAAGTGGTGCCAGACGCCTAGGATGTTGTCGCACTGCTACCTCGTCTGTCAATATTATTTTCATCGTAATTGGACTGCATATTACTTTTTTCGAACTATAATTCGTAACTAACTTCTCTTCTTTTAATCTAATGATCGGTTTGATAATGTGGTTCAAATCTACATCTAACTCCCTGCTCTGATCAATTTCAATTTGCGAAAGAATACAGCTAGCCTCCTCCTTAACGAATCTCTCCTTAAATACAACACTATCTTTGTCGACTACAAAATACACTGTGTCTAAAATATCTCTCCCAATGATCATCTCGTGCTTAATGCAATTATTTTCATAACAGTTTATATTTTTAAAGTTTACCTGGTCAATTGAAACGTCGGCACTTACAAACCCTTTAGTGCATAATCTGCTTCCTAATCCTGAGATTGACATTTGATGTGGGTTGACAATTTTATCGTTAATTTTAGAAACGATTTGTTTTTTGACGAGAGTTATGTCACTGCCCGTATCAACTAGGGTTTTTACTTAAATGCCACAAATATAAATCGATTTGCACATTTTATTTTTACTGACATTCGGTCTTTTTTGTCAATTGTTTTCCCGCACTCGAAGCTTTTATGTCCGAAAGAGTCACATTTAAAACACTTTGACCCACGGCCTTTATTAGGATAACTATGAAACTCGTGATCTTTATCTCCACAGTTAAAACAACACCGACCGTTTCTATTCTTAACCGTAATTTTATGAAAGCATTCGATTTTTACACGTGTGTTTTGCGCATTCTTTTCAAGTTGCCCTTCTTTCATTTTCTCATATATTTTTATCTTTTCTTTTAATTCTTTTAAACTTTTAGCTTCGTTAAGCAACAATTTATTTGTTTCTGAATCTTCTATTCTATCGCGTAATCGATCAATGCCGAGGGTTCTACTTCTCCTTGACTTGCAATTTCCATCAACCCGTATAAAAACTCGCGACAACTTTCGTTTGGCAGCTTTTTTTAGCGCCCGTAACTGTTTATGAATGTCGGCTGAACTAACTTGTTCTTGAAATTCCGAAATTTGACCTTTTCGCAGATCTAAGTACGATCTGGCTCTAAACTCATCCCAACAGAAAATTTCAGCTTGTTCCTCAAAATTTTCAACCCTCAATTTTTTTCAAAACTGTTTCTCTTAGGACGACTACCCATTTTATCGATGAACCGCAATAATAACAACAATAAATCACAGCAACTGTAACCCGCAAACTTTCCTTAAACCAACGAAATCTAGCCGAATAATTGTCCACTTTTTTTCTGTCCACTGCTCACAAGATTAGCTTATTTCTTTTTTACTGCTCCACTTCTTTTGGCACAACTTCACCATTTAAAACAGCTAAATCTTATGTTCTTCTTTGAAATAACACACTGTGCATCTACAGTAAACTCAAACTAGAAATCCCATAAAATACAGCAAATAAGAATTACTGTACTTTGAACTTGTCTTTCCACTTATCTGAAACAACCGCTTGATTAAATTTGTCATTCAACTTAATTTTTTGTCACGAATCCCGGTTGAGTCCCCATGTAGAAAATTAAAAAACGATATGTTGAATTGAAATCAATTATTTAATTCACTTTGTTTAATAATTAGGTTGTAAGATAAAAACAAAGTATTAAAGAACAAAGTTTAATCTCGGCTTCTTATTTCGATGGTTACTCGGTGGCTTCTCGATATAGTCTATTCTTCTTCTGACTTGATGAAGTTTTCCTCTATGCTCTATGTTCATTGGATACGGACTCAGGGGAATGCAAACTAGCATCCCACATACATACCTTACATTTCATTATAAAGTGATTTGGCTCTATTTTCAAAATTAAACAAAACATTTTTTGAAAATTTCGTTAACCACAACAAAATATAGCCAAATTGCCGTTATTTCGTAATTGAAGACGAAATAAGACCACCATTTAAATTTGGTCTTATTTCGTTTAATGTTATTTCACTTCATATACATAAACATATTCAATAAGATATAATACGTTAAAATTTCCAAATTAAATATCCTTTAAATTTAAAACATAGTGTTTAATTTGTGTCCTATGGGACATTATAAATAATGTTAAAAATTAAAGAACTTTCAATGAACCAATCTCTAAGATTAAATGCGTGGTCATATAACATTCGTAAATATTTTTTCTGGTTAATTGTATTCTCGATTCCGATTAATTTTTTGACCACTGAACGTAATGCAATCCCAGAATCTTACTGCGCCACTTCATTGCCCTACTGTCTCCAATACATACGAGAAGATATTTTGTAATCCGTTCGGAATTCGAACAGTTTTTTTAAGTGATTTGTGAAACACGAAAGAACTTTCATCGGTCAATGTAGGGGTTATTGCAAATTCAATCAAATGCCTGATGTCTTCTTCTTATCAAAGATAGTTTTTTTCAATTATGTCTTTTATAGATTAATCACAGAATTTGGTAGTGTATGGTCCTTCAACTTTAGTGACTCCGTTATTCAGAACCTGGTTTGAATAATATCTTGTGTATTCTGACTCTGGTTTTCTGTCTATTTATTCACCTACTAAACCTACAATCATTTAAAACTTCAAACACCGGAAAAATGTATAAGAGGGCCAAGTTTGTTTTAACAATGAGTACCTAATTGAACGTTGGTAGGTTGAATTTAAAAAAATTCATACAGCTTTCACTTCCTTATATCACTTGTCTTGCGCTTCAAGAGTTAGTTTTGTTAAAAGAGGAATTAAAATACGATGAACTCTTTCTATCTGTCCATTACCTCTTGGGACTCCTACAGTGATCAATCTCTTGTCGTTCGCAAAACTCTGTGAATTCTTTGAATGGGTCTCTTATAATCTTTTTGTTAAAATGTCTGTAATCGACACACAGACAAAACGATTAATCTTTTTTCTTCACAAGGACAATCGGACTGGCATAGTCCGAAAAACCTTCAGCAACGATTCCATTTTCAACCTGTTCGTCTACAAACAGCATCTCAAGTGGTGCCAGACGCCTAGGATGTTGTCGCACTGCTACCTCGTCTGTCAATATTATTTTCATCGTAATTGGACTGCATATTACTTTTTTCGAACTATAATTCGTAACTAACTTCTCTTCTTTTAATCTAATGATCGGTTTGATAATGTGGTTAAAATCTACATCTAACTCCCTGCTCTGATCAATTTCAATTTGCGAAAGAATACAGCTAGCCTTCTCCTTAACGAATCTCTCCTTAAATACAACACTATCTTTGTCGACTACAAAATACACTGTGTCTAAAATATCTCTCCCAATGATCATCTCGTGCTTAATGCAATTATTTTCATAACAGTTTATATTTTTAAAGTTTACCTGGTCAATTGAAACGTCGGCACTTACAAACCCTTTAGTGCATAATCTGCTTCCTAATCCTGAGATTGACATTTGATGTGGGTTGACAATTTTATCGTTAATTTTAGAAACGATTTGTTTTTTGACGAGAGTTATGTCACTGCCCGTATCAACTAGGGTTTTTACTTAAATGCCACAAATATAAATCGATTTGCACATTTTATTTTTACTGACATTCGGTCTTTTTTGTCAATTGTTTTCCCGCACTCGAAGCTTTTATGTCCGAAAGAGTCACATTTAAAACACTTTGACCCACGCACGGCCTTTATTAGGATAACTATGAAACTCGTGATTTTTATCTCCACAGTTAAAACAACACCGACCGTTTCTATTCTTAACCGTAATTTTATGAAAGCATTCGATTTTTACACCTGTGTTTTGCACAAGTTGCCTTTCTTTCATTTTCTCGTATATTTTTATCTTTTCTTTTAATTCTTTTAAACTTTTAGCTTCGTTAAGCAACAATTTATTTGTTTCTGAATCTTCTATTCTATCGCGTAATCGATCAATGCCGAGGGTTCTACTTCTCCTTGACTTGCAATTTCCATCAACCCGTATAAAAACTCGCGACAACTTTCGTTTGGCAGCTTTTTTTAGCGCCCGTAACTGTGTATGAATGTCGGCTGAACTAACTTGTTCTTGAAATTCCGAAATTTGACCTTTTCGCAGATCTAAGTACGATCTGGCTCTAAACTCATCCCAACAGAAAATTTCAGCTTGTTCCTCAAAATTTTCAACCCTCAATTTTTTTCAAAACTGTTTCTCTTAGGACGACTACCCATTTTATCGATGAACCGCAATAATAACAACAATAAATCACAGCAACTGTAACCCGCAAACTTTCCTTAAACCAACGAAATCTAGCCGAATAATTGTCCACTTTTTTTCTGTCCACTGCTCACAAGATTAGCTTATTTCTTTTTTACTGCTCCACTTCTTTTGGCACAACTTCACCATTTAAAACAGCTAAATCTTATGTTCTTCTTTGAAATAACACACTGTGCATCTACAGTAAACTCAAACTAGAAATCCCATAAAATACAGCAAATAAGAATTACTGTACTTTGAACTTGTCTTTCCACTTATCTGAAACAACCGCTTGATTAAATTTGTCATTCAACTTAATTTTTTGTCACGAATCCCGGTTGAGTCCCCATGTAGAAAATTAAAAAAACGATATGTTGAATTGAAATCAATTATTTAATTCACTTTATTTAATAATTAGGTTGTAAGATAAAAACAAAGTATTAAAGAACAAAGTTTAATCTCGGCTTCTTATTTCGATGGTTACTCGGTGGCTTCTCGATATAGTCTATTCTTCTCTTGACTTGATGAAGTTTTCCTCTATGCTCTATGTTCATTGGATACGGACTCAGGGGAATGCAAACTAGCATCCCACATACATACCTTACATTTCATTATAAAGTGATTTGGCTCTATTTTCAAAATTAAACAAAACATTTTTTGAAATTTTCGTTAACCACAACAAAATATAGCCAAATTGCCGTTATTTCGTAATTGAAGACGAAATAAGACCACCATTTAAATTTGGTCTTATTTCGTTTAATGTTATTTCACGTCATATACATAAACATATTCAATAAGATATAATACGGGAACGTGAGATACCCAGTTAAAATTTCCAAATTAAATATCCTTTAAATTTAAAACATAGTGTTTAATTTGTGTCCTATGGGACATTATAAATAATGTTAAAAATTAAAGAACTTTCAATGAACCAATCTCTAAGATTAAATGCGTGGTCATATAACATTCGTAAATATTTTTCTGGTTAATTGTATTCTCGATTCAGATTAATTTTTTGACCACTGAACGTAATGCAATCCCAGAACCTTACTGCGCCACTTCATTGCCCTACTGTCTCCAATACATACGAGAAGATATTTTGTAATCCGTTCGGAATTCGAACAGTTTTTTTAAGTGATTTGTGAAACACGAAAGAACTTTCATCGGTCCATAAATCGGTGACGTGAACCCAGGTAGGGGGGCAGAATTGCCCCATAACACATACCAACCTCACTGTTTAACCTCACGAATAAATTGAAATAAAGTTAAACTCTAAATATGTTCTTATTTCGTTTTTGAAAGGCGTTATTTCGCGCCACCTTACAAAACGATTTTCCAAAAGTTTGGTGGTCGTTGAATATGGTTTTAGGCAAATCGATTTTTAATTAGGAACAAGTGTTCCTTCCTAGCGGTAAGTATAGGTGCCAAAACTGATACGTCTGCATGTATTTCTTTGGCTAATAAAACCATTTTTCGGATCGATTTCAATCTCAACTTATGACTTTAAGGGGTCAATGTAGGGGTTATTGCAAATTCAATCAAATGCCTTCTTATCAAAGATAGTTTTTTTCAATTATGTCCTTTATAGATTAATCACAGAATTTGGTAGTGTATGGTCCTTCAACTTGAGTGACTCCGTTATTCAGAACCTGGTTTAAATAATATCTTGTGTATTCTGACTCTGGTTTTCTGTCTATTTATTCACCTACTAAACCTACAATCATTTAAAACTTCAAACACCGGAAAAATGTATAAGAGGGCCAAGTTTGTTTTAACAATGAGTACCTGGAACACCAAAATTGATTTTGTTTTGGCAAGAGGCTGATTGTCAGAAAAGTACCTATTAAATATTTCTCAGAAACTACAAATCATACAAAGTTACATCTGGAAATGACTATCATACCTTAATGTGGCATCAAAAGGCAATTATTTGTAAAACTGGAAAAGGTAAACTATGTGTTCGATAATTATTAATATGAGAAAATAAAACACGAAGTGATAAAAATAATAATAGGTGTAACTTCATTGTAATAATAATAAAAGGGAACCGCCTTCAACTCATGCGGACCATTTGCCAGGACTTTGCAAAAAACAATTGTCTGCACGTGAACTCGCTTTTTTTCTGTACACACAGGAGTTCTGCTTTCAATGTCCAAGTCCAAGGAAAAACATTATAATATTGACGTGATGAGAAGTGTGTGTGCACAGTGCCATTATACTGGTCATATTTTTTTTGTTTTGCCTATAAATGTTCTGATGCGGATAGATTTGTGATTTTACAGAGAAGGCAACTATCCCCACGGGTAATTTGTCGTAATCGTAAATCATATATGGGTTCTGGGATAACAAATTGGATTCAATTGATATAGGCACGTGCACGGAAAGGCTCGACATTTAAAAATAGAGATGCAATTGAAATGACCGACAGACGTGTTAATAATGTCGTTATTTAATTGACTGGACAAGAAATCGAATGGAAAAGACAATTAGCTCACATAATTATTTACATAGCGCTTATAAGGATTGCAATTTGATTTATGTTTTAGTAGTGAAGTTGGTGGCGGTAGTTTTATCGCAAGTGTTGCATTAGTTTAAATCACATACTGTGAGTCAATTGTTTGTGACCACTGTTTTGTAACCGTTTTTTTTTTTTTAATTTCTAAATTACTAAATAAGTTGAATAAATTGATTCTGCTGAGGCAAATATTTAAAAACTAAAAAAAATACATAAGTGCACGCTGCAAGTTAATGAGGTCAATTAAAGAATTTAAACCGGAGGCCAGGTGCTGTATAAGCGCAGAAAGAATAAAATACGTAGGCTGAACATTTTCTGATTTTTTTACTGACTTTTAAGGGTCAATTATAATACCCGAAAACAACCGGAAGTTAATGTTATGTTACAACGTCATGTTTCTTTTAGTGCTGTCAATTAAATGAGTCGCCGATGGGCGTTTTTCTTCACACGATTTTTACATAAATTGACAGAGAAAAAAAAATAATCACAATACAACAAATGGTGTCGAATAAAGCTGGTACCTTATAATTAATAATACAATATTATTGAAGCTATTCAAAGATAATAAACATAAAATTATCTTCTCTTTTGTTTTAAGTGTAAAATTAAATACAGATAAATAGAGACTTATGAGATGAACTTATGATATAAGTTCATTTCATAAGTCTAATCAAAAACAAAAAAGAAGATCACAAGGTGTCATTAAGACGGCAATAGAAAGACGCCACGGAGATAGAAAGGCTGCAGTCCAAACGCATTTTCGATCTTTACTCGGCACTTGAAGTGGATTCAGTTGAAAGTGTTGGGTTCTTAGTTCATACCTCAATCGTCCATTGGCATTGTGGGTAGATATCAACCACTGTTTGAGTGGAAAAGCTGAATCCCCCATAATCATGAAATTTACATATCAAAGAAAATTATTTAAGTAGGTCTAAATTTAATAGATTGTTTAAATCAGTAAACTTCTCAATAGAAGTGCATCGTGGATTGAGCCAACCTCTCTAGTGCAACAGTACCAACAGTACAGAAACTACATTATATGATTGTATATTAGGTGCAGGGAAAGTACTCCCACGCAAGTGCTCCACATGGGAACTTATTCCACTTTTAGTGGATTAATGTGGATTAATTTAACACTGAAAGTGACAATTTCTTGCTCTTTTAAGTGGGAAAGTAGTTCACTTTCTAAAGTGTAGTTGTTTACCACTAAATGTGACAAATAATTTAACTTTCACTGAACAGTACCTGGGGTGGCCTACTTGTGCCCCAAAGGGATGCGATTGGCCTCCCTGGCCCACTATATGATTTGGGGTGGGTGCGAGTTTGGGTGGGTGCAAGTTTGGATATGCAAAGTTTCTAACTTGTTTGGGTATGCTATACTGGGAAGTAAAGTAAGGCCATTGTTTTTTTTTGACATTTTTCTGCATTGAGGTGGGAAAGAATACCACACAGTATTATGTGGAATAAAATCCCACTACAAGTGGAAATCAACTCCACATTGAAAAAAGGAGCAGATTCTACAAAAATTGGAATGAATTCCCATGTGGAGCACTTCAATATATTTAGTTAAGACTTTCCTTAAAATAATTTCGTTAGAAGTGCTTTGTTCGGCTTATATCTTTAAAAAAAATCTGTGATGGGTGACATATACTTTTTTTCTGCACTATTGCAATCTAAGATTGACAATCATTAACTTCATAAACATTAAAACTATCTTACAATTGAAGTATGCGACGATGGTCTCTACCCAAACATTAATGTCATTTTCAGATGGTCGCCCAGAAACATCCGAAAGCATCTAGAAACCATCTGAAACCATTCGCTGGACACTCAGAATAACTTTTCCTCTCCAAGAAGAAAGAGAAAAATGCTTAAGGATTTTAATTCAGACTCAATACCAGAATAATTTAATTTCATTTATTATTTTACTATTTGCGCATTCAATATTTCAACAAATTGGTTGATATTTCAATCAATTTGTTGAAAATTTAAAATCTTAGAACACAAACTTTATAAAGTGAAAAAGAAAATCAACCATATCGAAGTATTTCTTTCGGAACAGTATAAAAAAGCATATTAACGCACTTATTTCACATTTTCCGCATCAGGTGGTTTAAGAACATAAATAGAGAGAGTCGATCAAGTACTCGTCGTGAGCGGTCGCGTTAATAGCTCTGTGCGCATGTGTCCCCCAAATATAGAAAAAAAAATGATAAAAACAAAAAAACAAAAAAATAGAAATCACAGCACAGCATCCGACATCACCCATCCTCTCCACCCGAGCTCACTCATAACTGTTGCTTTCTATGCACTGCAAGCCTCTTGTGAGGCTTATCGCAAGAAGTTTGTGGTGGATGGGTAAGTAGCATTTGTCGAATAATTCTATTGTGTTGTGTATACCTATATATATTAATTTCGTGTACAAATTGTCTTATGGGCATAACACCTAGGACAGTTTGTTTATCATTGATTTGATATGGGCCTACACTTCACAGTTGAACTTAGGTACGTCAAAGTCGATTTTTTTGTGTTTTGTTTTTCAGAATGGTAAGTGATTTTTGTGTTGTCTATTCAAATGTTCGTGGGCTTAGGAAGAATTTCTTTTCTGTGTACGCCCATACTGTGCAATACAGGCCAGCTGTTTTGGCATTAAGTGAAACCCAGGTTGGACAGAATACTGATTTATCAGAATTTTGTTTGGTTGGATATAACTTTGTGCCATTACTTTTTTCCCACCATGGTCTTGTCGTTTATGGTAGAAATGATATTGCTTGCCAGAGCCTTCCCCAATATGGGCATTGTTCTAATACGAACTTTAATTTCCTGTGGCTCAAATTCACTGTCCGCAAGCATATCATTCATTACTGTTTTATTTACAGGAGTCCGAATCTTGACAGCATGTCTACTTGTGATGAGTTAGATGTTCTGTCAGATTCAATTTCCCGAATTGTTTCCCATTGTCCTCACACTGAAGTCGTGATTACGGGCGACTTCAATGTACACAATTCAAGTTGGATCCGCTATTCTGGCCAGACAACACTCGAAGGAAGGTATACCGAGATCTTTGCTGAGTATAACCATCTTACTCAGCTTGTCGATGAGCCTACCCGTATACCGGATGTTGATGGGCATTCCGCCCATACTCTTGACTTGTTCCTTACTTCCCACCCTGATAAATATACTATTAAAGTAACTTCTTCATTTGGCACCTCGGACCATTGTGTCATTTCAGCTAATTTCTCGATCTCCAATCACCCAGTTAAAGAAAAAATTCCCACTAGGACCGTTTGGCAATACGAGAAAGCCAACTGGGACGGTCTGAATAATTTCTTTCGCAACTTTAACTGGTCATTATGCTTCCTCGATAATGACATTGATGCCAGTGCTGAAATGATTACAGAAGTGATTTTTCTTGGAATGAGAACTTTTGTCCCTCACAGAACAAAATGTATCAAACCAAAAGAAAAGTCTTGGTTTACTGAAGAGTGTAAAGAAGCTATCAGGTTGAAAGAAGTAAGCTTCCGATCCTATAAAGCCAACCCATCTGAGGAAAATCGGAAGAAACATAAACAAGTTAGGAACTCGTGCAACTCCGTTATACACAAAACGAAATTTTTACATGACCAGAAATTACGGCAAAAAATTCTGCAATGTCCCAAAGGCAGTAAAAACTTCTGGTCATTTGTAAAAAACGTCAAGAACTCAACGTCATCATCAGTTCCAACGCTCATCGTCGACAATAATCCAATTGTCAGCTCTTCAGAAAAGGCGAATATGCTCGCAGCTCATTTTGCTGCAAGTTCTACGTTGCCTGCAAGCAACAATGTCACTCCTGTACTTGAGAACGTAAATTTTTCTATGGGACAGGTATTTTTCCGCACTCGTACAGTAGCAAGAGTTCTTCAAGATCTTGATATACACAAATCCGCTGGCCCGGATGGTATACCCCCTATACTTCTGAAGAGGTGTTCTTCATCGCTGGCAAAACCATTGCGTAAGCTTTTCCATAGCTCCTATCGTTCAGGTATCTTTCCTAGTAAATGGAAAACAGCATTTGTCCAGCCCGTCCCTAAAAAAGGTGATTCCTCCTCCCCCTCCTCCTACCGACCAATTGCACTTACGTCCCTTCTTTCCAAGGTCATGGAAACGCTGATAAATCGTCAGCTCAAGAAATATCTCGAAGATCGGAAGCTTTTAAATGACCGGCAATACGGCTTTCGTAGCAATCGTTCCACTGGTGATCTGATGGCATATCTCACCGAACAGTGGAACAAATCTGTGCATCGCTTTGGCGAAAGCAAGATTATTGCGCTTGATACAAAGGCGTTTGATAGAGTTTGGCATGAAGCTCTTTTATCGAAAATGCGTACATTTGGTATCGATGATACTCTTATTCGTTGGATTAGAAGCTATCTTCTGGACCGTTCAATACAAGTTGTATTAGACGGTTTCAAGTCTGATCTCCACAAAATAAATGCTGGTGTGCCCCAGGGCTCCGTTCTGTCTCCGACTCTCTTTCTCATTTTTATAAACGATCTCTTGTTTGTGACTTCTAATCCATTAAATTGTTTTGCTGCTCATTAAACTCCGATTTAAACAGCATTGTGAATTGGGGTATCAGAAATCGTGTGGAGTTTAATGCGTCGAAAACACAATGCTGTCTTTTGTCGTTAAAGTTAAACATACCCCCTATGCCATTATCCATGAATGGTACTTGCATCGAGGAGGCCGAAAAGCTTTCAGTACTCGGTATGTGTATCAGTGACAACCTTCGTTGGAATGATCATATACTTGAGATTGCTAAGAATGCTGCAAGATGCTTAGGCTTTCTTAATAGATGCAAGAAGTTTTTCACCCCTTCTGATCTGGCTACAATTTACAAGGCGTTTATACGCCCTAAACTCGAGTATAATTCCCATCTCTGGGCAGGTGCTTCTCAAACTTTTCTTCACCTGCTCGAAAGAGTTCAGAAAAAGGCGTTAAAATTGATAGGAGAGAGAAACATTGAGGAAACATTTCCATCACTCGAACATCGTCGAAATGTTTCTTGTCTTTCTTTATTTTACAGGTTCTTTTATAAAAAATGTTCACTTGAGGTAGCCAGCTGCGTTCCACCCCTTAAACATTTCTCCCGTAACACTCGTCTTGCTAGGAACGCTCATCAGTTTACACTTGAGCCCAATTTCGGTCGTACCGTGAAATATAGAGATTCTTTCTTTAGCCGTACAACACGAATGTGGAATGAATTGCCTGGCACAATTTTTCCTTGCCATTTTGATCTGCAGACATTCAAGATCAATGTTCATCGACACCTCCTTTCCCTTCCTCCCTAAATTCCTATCGCTCGCGCTGTGACTTATCATTAAAAGGGCTATAACAAACCCCTTGAGCGCGTGTGCATTATAAAAAAAAAAAAAAAAAAATAGAATTGTGTAGTGTACCTACATGCGTTAATACAAATTGAATTAAAAAAAAAATTTTTTTTTATTGCGAAGCTCGAAAAAACAAGCATTGCAACTAAAAAATAAAAACATTTATTTTCATCAAATCAGCTACAACTATGAAAAAAATATTTTTTTACTAATGTTCCGAAGCAATTTGTTTCGGAGAATTTCGGAAAATATTTTCCGTGTTGTGTAGCTATAAAAAATAGATTGATCAACGCTTTTCATCGCACATCAAAAGTCTGCGTTAATTCTATCATAAGTTAATCCGATATGTGGGTGAACGGAATACGGATACGAATAAATATGTTGAAGAATACAATTACCAATTCATTTGTATTCATATGTTTAAATAGTGAATGTCAATTTGCGTTATATAATATTCAAAATATGAAAAGAAGGCTCTTTTTTTCTAATTTCGTTTTTAATTTTTTTTCCTTTTGGCTTCAGAATGAAACTTGATGACGTTATAAGGTACCTATATCTTCATAACCGCTGCACTTAAAAAAAAAATATTGTAATGTATTTTATTGAAAATTAATTAAATTATTATACAATTTTAAATTCACTTGAATTCCTTGTTTGATCTTAAGCATTTTTTTAATATTTAAACTGCTTCATTAGACATGTTCCATTATCTTGCATATCCCGCTGCGAAACGCAACAGTCATTTTTAACGGTCCATACACCATCATAACAGAAATAGAGCAAGCTACGTAGATAACTGCTTGAAGCAATAATAATATTATTCTCACTGCAAGATTAATGTTTTGAAACATGTTTCTGCAAAGCAACTTTTAAACAATTATATAGGTTTTGGTAGTTTCTTTTTATGTGCAAAATGTTCTTTACAGATTTATTGTCCTGGTTAGTCTGAACTACACATCGCTCAAATTGACTGTTTTGTTAAAAAAAAACCAACTGTTATCCGCACCAGGGCTGTTGCAAGCCAAAACAAATCTTGATCTTTGGATGTTGATGATTTCTGTTATATGACATTTGAAATACTGTGTCCAAACTTTTAAACTGCATTACTGTTAATGTGTTATAACAACGTTCCCTTCGGATTCGATCGATAAGTCCGTTCAATTTGTGCTGTCATCCATACACGCGACTATCGGAACGTCATTTTGCAAATGATTTGAATTAACGCATGATTTATAGAGCAGATTGCTTTGAATCATTACATGGCCCGGTTTGAAATACTATCGATACCAAAATATTATACCGTCAAGACCATCTACATGAACTTCTGCATCGGCCATTTACTACTGATCGACCGTGAATTGTATAAGCGTGAATTGTTTGTATACTGATTACTAAATTTAGGTTGATTTATGCATCCAATAGCTGTTTTATCTGTACAAAAACTTGAAGTCGATCAATGGCTCTGTTGATAGAAATTATATTTAATGGGATTCATTTTCACAGCATTTTGAATTTTTCCAAAATCCTCAGCTGATTCTTCACAATCTAAAGAATCTGGCTCCAGCTCTGCTGGTGTGAAAGCTGGTATCGTCAATTATTGTTGTAGTAAAAAGTACCATCACAGGATATTAGCGTTACCATTATAAGTAACATGATTCTATTAAAGCATGATAAGCTAAAAAGTTCGTAAACGCTGTGCAAGCTTGCATTCGTCCATTTATCATTATTATAATATGTTCAGTTCATACTTTCTCAATAAACACATCGAGAAATGATACCCACTTGGCAAAATATCTAGCTTTTTCAATTGGAATCACATTCCTGAGGTTGTTATAAAATACTCACCATCTTCAATATTCGTATCATGGATCACACTCATCTCATTAGTGACCTTTTAGTGACTGGCAGATTTATATCCAGTAGCTCTAGCTTTTTGCAATCGCACACCCGATCGTATGTGCTTAAATTGTACATCCTATATTTAACATCTTTTGGTCCGCAGAAAACAACTGTTTTCATTTCATTTTGGTTGGTGCTAGTATCATAAATGCATTGGTTGAATTGAATTTTATTCATTCTGCCCATCATGGTCCAGTTAATGCTTGCTTCATGGATTTATCTTAGAATTGAGCATCAGGAAGAAATTTGCAACTACCTTGGTGCGTTGTATGGGCTGAGCAGATTGCTTTCCCTTTTCTGCAAAATAGAACTGATTTAGTCTGTTTTAAGTTTGGTCGAATCTATTTTGGCCAATAGATTATTTTACTACAGGAAAGTTAGCTACGTTCAAGCATACTAAGACCCAAGCTATTCTGTATTTGGTTGGGGTCAGACGTACTGTGACCGAAAAACACGGATTTGTGCCTGATAAGCCTTTTTGTATATATTTATAGTTGCGGTCACATATATTGTGACCAAAAGCTATTCTGAGTTTAATTATAGTCGGGCATATTGTGACCTATAATTCATTCTGCATTTTGGTTAAAGCCACTCATATAATGGGCCAATAAACCATTCTGCATTTGGTAGAAGCCACGCATAGGTTACGTCCAGGTTAGCAACCCCAGACGGAACAGATGTCATATTATTAACAAATGCGAGTATTCCATCGTCAGCAACACGAGCCACCAATTTTGCAATCGATTGGTCGCAATAACAATTCCAGGAACTACGAAATACGCTGACGACATGATCAGTGTTCAGCTGCCTGAGACGGCCTCCAACAATAATTAATATTATAAATTTAGTCTAAAATATAACCGCGAAATGTAACGTTCTATCTTAAGATTCAATTATATTAAGAATAAAGTTTTTTTTTAACTTCAATATCTTTATTTCTACTTAAGTGGTGCAGTCGAGAGGATTTCAATCCGAAGATTGAAATTAAAGAACAAAAATAAAAATAATGCAAAATAGTGAACACAGTGACATACATATCTACCATATTAAACTAAAATTAATATTGGCAGTGAAGATTGAACAAAGTGACACCAAGTTAAACTGAAATTAATATTGGGTCGCCGGTTTGTAAATCATTTTAGTTCGACTATTAACTATTAATATAATAAAAAAAAAAGAAGAATAAAAATAAAGAAAAAAGTTAAAAGTGATAAACTCATATTATCAAACAAAGTGATAAACTTATATTATCAAACAAAACATAAAATAAATCATGATGCAGAATCCAACAGACGAAGGCAATCACGGTCAACAGGCTCAAGCTCCACCACAAGGTCCAGCACAACCACAAGGTCCTGCACCAGCTACTATAGGAGTAACGGAGTTGATGAAGGAATCCTCAAGGATCAGAGAATACTGGGGTACATCAGAGTACGCCCTGACTTCATGTCATGGAGATTTTCCTGCCATTTTTTGTGGGAACACCATTGGAGTTTTACATTCTTCAAAGGAATGTGTTAAACAAAATTCAAGGACCAGCATTACAAGCAATAAGAACGCTGGGAGCGAATCCAACTTGGGACAACATAAAAGCTGAATTGATCAGGAACTTTGGAGTTCGGGAAACTTACTACAACCAAGCCATCAGTACCAGAAACAATAATATTAGTGAGTATTTCGAAAGACTTAAAGATATATTAGATAAATTAAATACTAAATACGAAGATTGATGAATGAATTCTCACCAGTAGCTAACGAAAACATGATAGTTAAAATTTTTATTAATGGACTCGATCCTAATCACGCTAGCATTGTAATAAGTAGACAAATAGATAATTTACGAGACGCATACTATACGCTGGAAGAAACGGGTATGATCCAGACAGGTAGGCAGAAGTTTAAAAGGCAAATACCAGTAACCCATAAAAATTCGAATACACCTAATAACAATACAAACAGAGCTCAGATTAGTCCACAGGATCAGTATAGACATCATAGATACAATAACGATCAATATTATCACCAAAATAGAAACAATTCGGGTCAGTATAGGAATAATTTTAACCAAAATAGAAACAATTCGGGTCAATATAGAAACAATTTTAACCAAAATCGTAACAATTCGGGCCAATATAGAAACAATTTCAATAACAATAATAATTTAAATCAGAGGGCATTAGGCCAACACAATAATCATACACCAATGAAATACGATCATGTTCAACAATCTGTTGAAGAAGTAAATTTTCACTCACAGCCTCCAATTCGGACTTACCTATAATAGAATTGAATATAGGAGAAAATAAAATTAAATGTTTAATAGATACAGGTTCAACTACTACATTACTCGACAAGACCAAATTACAAAATTACAAACGAATTCCTTTAAAAGCAAGAGTAATATTTAATACCCTTAACGGGAATACAACAATAGACACCGAAATTATAGCAGAGCTACCAAATGAATTCAATGAAGAAGCTCAAATGTGTTGGAAACTTACATCCTTTAAAGACAAACATTTTGATGGTATATTAGGAGTGAACTTACTAAAATCTTTAGATGAAAAAATTAATTTAGAGGAAGAATATAAAGAAATTCATGGGAATAAAATAAAATATGAATAGTATGAAGAAATACATATTTAAGAAAGCAATAAAGAAGATGACCAATACGTACCAAATTGTCTTCTTGGTAATCATTTAAATACAGAAGAAAGAAAAACTTTAGAGAACCTCCTTAAGAAAAATAGAGATTTGTTTTTTCGCGAAGGACTACAATTAAGTTGTGCACATCATATTCATCATGAAATCGTAACTACAACAGATAGACCAATTTACGCAAAAATGTATCGGTACCCCCAAATCCATGAGCAAGAGATCAATAAACAAATTAAAGAAATGCTTTCGCATGGTATAATTCAAGAAAGTAATTCTCCATACAATAGTCCTCTTTGGATTGTGCCTAAGAAGTTAGACAATTCCTTACAACATAAATGGAGAATTGTGGTCGATTAAAGAAAGCTTAACGAAGCTACAATTGATGACAAATTTCCAATTTCTAATATAGACACTATATTAGATAAATTGGGAAGGTCTCAATACTTTACGACCTTAGACCTAGCTAAAGGCTTCCACCAAGTTTTAGTTAGAGAAGAGGATAGAAAAAAAACAGCCTTTTCGACTCCTCTCGGGCATTAAGCCTTTCGGGCTTAAAAATGCCCCAGCGACTTTTCATAGATTGATTAACTCAATTCTTAGAGAATGCATAAATCAAATATGCGTCGTCTACTTAGACGATATTCTAATATTTAGCTCATCTTTGAGAGAACACATTATTAGCGTTCAAAAAGTTCTGGATAAACTACGGCAACACAACCTTAAAATTCAAGTTGATAAGTGCAAGTTCTTTGCAAAAGAAACAGAATATTTGGGACACGTCTTAACGACGGAGGGGGTAAAACTAAATAAAAATTAAATTGAAAGCATTCAAAAGCTTCTGTTACCACAAAATACCAAACAAATAAAGTCATTTTTAGGAATAATTGGTTATTTTAGAAAATTTATAAAGACTACGCGAAAGTCGCGCAACCAATCACTAAGTATCTCAAAAAGGATACCAAAATTAATATGAATGATCCAAATTATATAGCCGCTTTCGAGAAACTCAAAATAATCCTCACAGATTCACCGGTTTTGAAGTAACCAGACTTCAACAAAAAATTTCAACTCACAACCGACGCAAGTGATTTTGTTATCGGATCTGTTCTTACTCAGGAAGGACACCCAGTATGTTACGCAAGTCGTACATTAAACGATCATGAACGGAATTACTCCGTCACAGAAAAAGAACTATTAGCAATAGTTTGGTCTGTAAACTATTTTAGACCCTACATTTACGGTAGAGCTTTTGACTTATTTACAGATCATCAACCACTTAAATGGTTGCAAACAAAGCATAAGGGAAAAGATATAAATCAAAGACTTCAGAGATGGTTACTACAACTCGGTGAATATAACATTAGTATAGATTATATAAAAGGGAAAGAAAACAAAGCAGCAGATTTTATGAGTCGAATTAATTGCGAAAAAGGTGAAATAAATGTGATCGAGACGCTCACAACTGAGGAGGGAGAGAAAGCTCCAAATTTCAACTTTGAATAACATGAGTATAGATAACACGATTCATTCACAAGAAGAAGAACAAAATGATCATTTCCCTATATTAGATACAGTAGTAAACAGATTTTATACACAAGATATGCTTACGAACAATAAAAGCAAAAAAATTGAAATACTTAATAATAAAAGAATCATATATATTAATTCTGAAGATATTAAAGCAGAAAGACTAGACATATTTAGAAGATTTATAAAAAGAAAAGGACGAATAGGTATTTTTTCTGAACTATCAGAACACGAGTACAATTTAGTACAATTAAAGCTGATTGAGTTGTTGGACCCCACAAAACAAATAAAATTTTATAAATGTATGTACCATGCATAAAATATGAAAAATGAAGACGATACCTTTAAACAGATAGCTAAATATCGTAAAAATGAAACAGGTCATGCAGGCATAAACGAAAATTATGCAGGTCTAAGAAAACTCATATACTATACTCATAAAATCTTAAAGAATTGATTTAAAAATATATTAATAACTGCGATACGTGTAATCGGGCTAAGTACGATAGAAAACCAATTAAGCCAAAATTCGAGCACACAGAAACTCCAACTGATAATAATCAAATAGTACACGCAGATAATTACACCATTTCCAAAAACAACTTTATGACTTTTATAGATAAATTCTCAAAACATTGTATAGCGCCTTTTATTTAGAAGAAAAAAATAGCATTACCCTCAAAGAAAAATTGAGATTATACTTTTCAATTAAGGGCAAGCCTAATAAAATTGTTTTAGATAACGAATTTCAAAACACAAATGTAAAAGATTTTTTAAGACAAGAAAATATCGAAGAACACTTTACTAAACCAAACAGTCATACTGGCAACTCCGACATCGAAAGGTTTCAAAATACTATTTGCGAAAAAATACGAGTACTCAACGCAGAAAAATCAGAGCTAACAACTAAAGAAAGAATATATAAGTGCGTAGAGTGGTACAATAATTCAGTGCATTCATCAATTAAATGTAAACCAATAGACGTCTTAGAAGGTAGAATAAATAAAGAAAAGGTCCTGACAAATATGAAAAATATAAAAGATAGAGTAATCAACAAACTAAATAAAGATAGAGAAGAATATAATGAAGTAAGAGACGAAGGTTTAGTTAAAAATTATAAAGCACTCAGACACAAACACGAACCTAGGTATAGAAAAAATAAGCTAGAAAACATACATCCTTCTAATATAAAAATTAGAAGGATGTACTAACTAAATTTTCAGGCCAAATGGATGATACTAGTGTTACTACTTAAACTGACGACAATAATCACAAACTTATAACTCAAAATAACAAACAAGTTTTCATCAATAACAGTTTTAACCAAACCTTTTTAACTTTAAAAGAAACTATTGAAAAAGATGGATTCCAAATTTTATATCAATTCAATAATATAAAAAGCGAAACTGTTAAATTGAATAGCAAACTTTTATACTTAGAATCATTAATAAAAATTGGAATTTTAAAAGACAATGTCGAACACATTCAAAATAATATTGCTTCTAGTAGAACAGGTATAATGGAAAGTAACATTTTAAGTAAAGAAGAAATAATAAAATATGATATAGGTTTCGAAAAATTGAAAAATGTAAAAATTGGTACAGCCTTATATAAAAATGAAAAAAATGTTTTTGTAATTAAAATACCTAATGAAATTATAGAGACTAATAAATATTTAGTCACCTCTTTAACAAATATGTACTTTGAAGAATTGATAATGAATGACGAAAGATATATAAAATTAAACGGAAATTTTCTATTAAACTTTAACAATTGTGAAATCAAATTCAAAAACAAAACATTTGTAAACAAGAAAGATATATTTGAAGAAAGGTTCATTATTCCTTACGAAGTTAACCTTAATATGACAAAGGAAGAACTTAGTTTTAATGATATTATTATGAAACAAATTGAAAATATAGAGCATATTAACGAACTCAAATTTAAACAAAAAAATCATGTTTTATTAAATGTATGTATCGGTATATTTGTATTAATTTCAATCATGGCTATAATAATTTATGTATACATTAAGTTTAAAAAGCTAAAGCAAACATTATATATGTAACTCAGGAGAGTTTCAAACTAAAGGAGGGAGAGGTTACGTCCAGGTTAGCAACCCCAGACGGAACGGATGTCATATTATTGACAAATGCGAGTATTCCATCGTCAGCAACACGAGCCACCAATTTTGCAATCGATTGGTCGCAATAACAATTCCAGGAACTACGAAATACGCTGACGACATGATCAGTGTTCAGCTGCCTGAGACAATAATTAATATTATAAATTTAGTCTAAAATATAACCGCGAAATGTAACGTTCTATCTTAAGATTCAATTATATTAAGAATAAAGTTTTTTTTTAACTTCAATATCTTTATTTCTACTTAAGTCATATTGTGACCTACAAATCGTTCTGTGTTTGATTATGGCCACTTATATTCTGATCCATAATCGCTCATGTATTATGGTTATGGCAACGCATATTGAAGACCCATTAGGCATTCTGATTTGGTTGCGGTCACGTATATGATGACCCGCAAAAATTGGTATTGGATCATAGCCACGGCATTGTGACTCATAATCGTCAATGCATTATGGTTGCGGCCACGCAATTGTAACCCACAAGCCATTATACAGCACAATTTTATGTTAAAAATCATTACAAGATATTATCAAACATTTCTGTTCTAATGCTAGCATAAATTTTAATTTTATACCCACAGGGCACCTCACTTTGGAGGACTTTGAGAGGCGGCTGTTAAAGTCGCAAAAGGTCATTTGCACCGAAATCTTAGAGGTGCAAACTCAACTTTGAAGAATTATCAACAGCGCTGGTTGAAATAGAGGTGGTGATGAACTCGAGACCAATCGCCCCGTTATCATGTGACCCTGACGACCTCGAAGCATTAACCCCGGCACATTTCTCCATCGGATCATCGCTTAAAGCAATTCCAGAACCCGTAGACGAAAAGGCCGAAATTAGCTACATTCAGAGATGGCGTAGAATCAACGCAGTCAAATCGCATTTTCGGCATAGATGGTCAACTAAATACAGTCAGGAGCTGCAAAGTCGAGGAAAATGGACCTCACCGAGACCAAACATCAAAGCCGGTGCTCTAATCATAATTCACGAGGAACATATTCCACCACAAAAATTGTTAATGGGGCTCCGACGGAAGAGTCAGAGCAGCCGATGTAAGGACCTGCAAAGGAACAATAAGAATTCGTAAAGCTGGCGAACATACCTTCTTGAAAGATAGTACATTCAAAGGCGGCGGAATGTTGATCCAGAACATCTTCCTAACAATAATACAATTCAACTTTATTTAAATCTGGCCTTTATTTGACCAATCGCCATATTTTTGCAATTTAATCAAGCTATTACTCTTTAATTTACTAATTCTCTTATTAAGCTTACTTAACCGCTATTTCAAACATGTATTAAAGTTTGAATTGTAATAAAACTTGATCTTAGTTAAAGGCCAACAGTGGTCGAAATCATTCTTCTCATTTCGATACAATTTTGTCGTCGTTTCATAAAAAAGTCAACATTAATCTTCCTACATCGCAAGAAGAGGTCAACAGTTGACGGTCTGTAAAAGCCTACGACCGTTCAGTCACCTTGTAAATATCGAAAAAGATGTTAAAAAGAAATAAGGTTGTGTTAATTTTTTTTACTGTATATCTTAAATAAAAAATAAAAAAAAATTCTCTATAGAAAATAATGATTATTATACTGCGTAACACCATCAATACTTTTTTCTTATCTCATCAATACGTGATTCTTAAAAATAATTTTTGGCATGGATTTGCATGTTTGGTCCCATAGTGCGGCTGGCCCAATTGCTCAATGTTCGTTGTGCAACATGGTGCCTGGTATGTCTATTCAAAAAACACGTGTTTGTTCGCCGTTTAGTTTTTCTTTTATACTCTTCTCATTGTACGAATGTGCCCCATGTACGAAGGGTGACCACTTTCCCCTATGTATAGAAGGACTTACTTTTAGATTACATCCTTTTCAAATAAATTTTCCGAATGAAAATATTTTCGCGAATTATAAAATATTTGATTAAAAATAAAAGTATTGAAAAACAAAAAACAAAATAATGTTGAACAGTGGTTTTGTTGCAAAGTGGATTTTTTGTATGTCAGTGTATTTTGAGTCATTGCAACACTCCATACTCAGTAAATCGGTTTCTTAAAGGACTAAAGTTAGTTAAAAATGACGCTGTCAAAGTCTAAGGAGTTATTATTGACAAAAAACTGACTTTTAAACACCATATTGACAGAGAACACTCTAAAAGTGTAAGCATGCTAGGATTTGTAAAAAGAAAATCGAAAAAATTTAATGATCTTTACATAACATAATTTTAACATAATCAATTTATTGTTCCTTGGTGCTTTCTGTGTTAGAATATTGTAGTGCTACATGGTGTCATATTTATTATGTTGATGTAATAAAACTTAACCAGTTTGAAAACAATTTCTGTTATTTGCCTTAAGAGGCCTCGGGTGGAGTGCTGACTCTTTTTAATGTTACCTACGTCTTAAGTTAGTTAATGTGTGTATTTTTGCCAATAAAACATTTGTTGAAGTGGACTTGGTTCCCATTCATGATGGGAATTAAATTCTAAGAAAACTGCGTGGCTGAAGTTAAATTTGAATGTGAAACACATTCCCACTTCCACCCAGAACAAGTTAAACAAGAACTTTATTATTTTGCTATTTTATTCATGGAATAAAAATATATTTTTGTATAGGAAAAATGTACACCAGATTTAACTAGCAAAGTTTTAAAAAAATTTAAAGTTAAGGTATAAGAAAATCGCCCGATTTTTTTTTTTTTATTATTTTTAAAATCTTGTAAGTTGACAAGATTTTAAAAATAATTAAAAAAAATGGCGCGATTTTTCTTTTATTATTTTCAGAATCATATAAACTTAATTTCAAAATGAACTGCTTTGAATCTTTGATTACAGTCTTGTAAACATAATTTCAAAATGAACTTCTTTAAATCTTTGATTACAAGATTCTGAAAATAATAAAGCAAAATCGCGCGATTTTTCTTTTATTATTTTCAGTATCATTTAAACTTAATTTCAAGATAAACTGCTTTGAATCTTTCACTACAAGATTCTAAAAATAAAAAAAGAAAAATTGCACAATGTTTTTCTTATTATTTTCAGAAACTTGTCAACTTAGTTTCAAAACAAAACTTCCCACTTTGCATGAGATCCAAAGCTTAGTCCCTCGGTGGACTTGTTTCCCGGGGACTTATTTCCCTGCACCTTTTGAATCGGTCTTGTGTTCCAAAGTGTCATTAAATCAAAATGTTCGTGTGCAATTACATACTAAATTTTTAAAGGAGAGTAACTCAAAGACTAACTTAGCTTTTCATGAATCTTTCAATTGGTTCTCGATAATTTCTAATAAATACTTTGATGTTTTTAACGCTAATATGAGCAAAAGGTGTCTTTAAATCAAAATGTTCGTGTGAATTACATACAAAATTTTTAAAGGAAAGTAACTCAAAGACTAACTATGCTTTTCATGAATCTTTCAATTGGTTCTCGATAATTTCTAATAAATACTTTGATGTTTTTACCGCTAATATGAGCAAAAGGTGTTTTAAGAAAAAATTGTTGCAAAAATGATGGTTGAATAATCTTCCTGACATTTTTATAAACTTATATTTAGTTATGCAATTATTAAAAAAAAGTATATAACATTAGGCATTTCGCAGCAGTTGGTAAGTTTACTAAGATAAACTGCTTTGAATCTTTCACTACAAGATTCTAAACATAAAAAAAGAAAAATTGCACAATGTTTCTCTTATTATTTTCAGAAACTTGTCAACTTAGTTTCAAAACAAAACTTCCCACTTTGCATGAGATCCAAAGCTTAGTCCCTCGGTGGACTTGTTTCCCGGGGACTTATTTCCCTGCACCTTTTGAATCGGTCTTGTGTTCCAAAGTGTCATTAAATCAAAATGTTCGTGTGCAATTACATACTAAATTTTTAAAGGAGAGTAACTCAAAGACTAACTATGCTTTTCATGAATCTTTCAATTGGTTCTCGATAATTTCTAATAAATACTTTGATGTTTTTAACGCTAATATGAGCAAAAGGTGTCTTTAAATCAAAATGTTCGTGTGAATTACATACAAAATTTTTAAAGGAAAGTAACTCAAAGACTAACTATGCTTTTCATGAATCTTTCAATTGGTTCTCGATAATTTCTAATAAATACTTTGATGTTTTTACCGCTAATATGAGCAAAAGGTGTTTTAAGAAAAAATTGTTGCAAAAATGATGGTTGAATAATCTTCCTGACATTTTTATAAACTTATATTTAGGTATGCAATTATTAAAAAAAAGTATATAACACTAGGCATTTCGCAGCAGTTGGTAAGTTTACTTGAAAAAGTCAGTGACGCACATACCGTGAGTCAGTAACTTATTAACTAAAAAAAAATATTTTTAAAAATATAAATTATATTGTAATATTGATAATTCAAATATGTAGCTTCTGTTATTTTAATCTTTTCTGTTAAAGCTCAAACTTTTATACATAAACATTTATCTATCAATTATGTACTATTATTTAATATGTTGTCTTTCTTAACAAAACAAAAAATCAATAATGATCCATATACCAATTTTAGCATTGGTGACATGTACTGTAAGTTTAACAGCAGGTCTTTCACAAATTTAAAATCTTGTCTGCACAAATGCTTTCCTTACTTCTTGTCCATCTTTCTCAGCTTTCGAGATGGACAACGTACTCGCAGCGAGCTTTTTCCTGGCTTCCGCTTATATGGCTCATGATGAAAGTTTTGATGAAATCAAAACTCTCCAAATCGCACTAAAATATAAAAAAAGGTAACTTGCTGCTTGGTTGCGATGCCAATGCCCGACAAGAAGTATTTTATGCAGTACGGTAATCTAGAAACGAGGTGAGTCTCTTTTTGATTTTATTATTAAAAATAACATAACAATGATAACATTGTTATGTAAAAGAGGTAATACCCCAAATCTTCCTTTTCCTAGTTCTGAAATTATTGAAGGTTGATGCTACATTCGTCTCTAAGGCCGTGTGCGAACAGCGTTAAAATTTTATCCATTGGCTAAATTATGGCACTAGTGTGGTGAATATAAACTTCAAAAATATAGCTTGCTCTGGAGCAGGCTAAAATTTTAGCCAGTGGATAATTTTCTAAGCTTATGAAGGAGTGAGAGAGACAGTCGGAGTAGTGTGTTTGTTTTTATTTGCATTTATTTTTGTTTGTTCTTACATTTATATCGAATTTCTCGTTTGTTTTTTTGTGAATTGTGTTTTATATTTAACTCTGATATTAACGATCAATTAACCGATTACACATTTTTTACATTCCTTTTTATTGTGAAACAAATTGGTTGTTTTTATTTTGAAAGTTCAGCTGACAAACCAGTGTATTGTGTTTGTTTTTTTGTTTGTTTGTTGGACTCTTTTCATTTGCATTTATTTTTGTTTGTTTTATATTAATCATTAATGTCGAATTTTCCGTTTGTGTTTTTGTAAATTCCGTTTAATTTTACTTCGTTACGTACGAAGAACTACTAAAATTAGCCGATATTCTTTTTTGTACATTAATATTCATTGTGTAACAATGTTTTTTTATGTTCAGCTGCCAAACCAGTGTTCTGTACCGCGTTAAAACTTTCCATAATTTAAATTATCTTACAAAGTAGCTCAATTTTTTTCTTTAGCAAAATAAAATAAATCTATGCACAAAAAAAAATGGAGTGTATATGTTTGTAATGTGAAAATAATAGTATTTTACTACACGAATATGAGAGCATACACAGCCCTTATAACAAAATACACATTTTTAAAATGTTTGTCTGTCTGTTTGCTGGATAATCTCGAAAACGGCTAAACCGATTTTGACAAGACTTTCACTGACCGATAGATAATGTCGATTTGTTTGCATTTTCGTATATATAAACCGCTCAGAATCTACAGGACCGATTTTGACGGGACCTTCAGTGCCAGATGGCTGATAATATAGGAAGTAACTTATGATGCAAATAATCTCCTGTGGCGCTTTTTCAAATAACCGAATAGATGGGGCTGGGGTCGCTTTTGCGAAAACTCTTATATTATGAGTTTGAAAGCTTTTGGCAAAATGTTGAACCCATAGGTTTATAATAACTCTTTCAAAAACAATGTCTTATCCCTTATTATTTCTGCGGCAGCAACGCGCCGCGCGTCGGGTAACAGCTATTATACATATAATAAAAAAATGCTGCGTTTTTTGTTTTATATCAGAACAAAAAAAAGGTCATAAGGTTTGGATAATGTAGGTTCGAAGACGTTGAAAATATTAATTGAGACTATATTTTCTAAACCACTGAACTGATCTGGATGATTGATACCATTCCAGACACATATTTGGACCGAGCTACTTTCTGCTTAGTCAGTTTTTTATTTGGTTCAAAATCAAAAACAATTCATAGGACTTACAAAATGTAGGTATACGTTCAAAATGCTAAATGGGGCCATACCTTCTAAGCTACTAAACAGAATTGGATGGTTGCTACCATTCCAGAATCAGCTTAGAACTTTCCTATATGCTGCGTTCTTTTTTTCGTTTTTTTCCAAACAAATTTTTACATTTCCCCGTACCAAGAAATAGAAGGGGAAATTTTTCAATTCTTGTAGGGAAATTTAAAAAAATATATTAGTGTTAAAAATCCCATTTAATCCAGTTCGCACACCAAAAAGCTAAACATTTATTCACCTCAACTCAAACGTCAAAAGTTAGCCAGAGGATAAAATTTTAACGCTGTTCGCACACGGCATAATAACATAAACTAAATGGTGGAAAACTGGAGAGTATCCCAAATGCGGTCCTTTTCTGACCACAAATTGATTCTCTTCAACCTTATCTTCAAGATTGAACGGTCAAAAAATCCAGCATAGCTTTTTTATGATTGCAGTAAAACATTCGGAAGAAAATGGTATCTTCAGTCGAAGATGGTTCTATGGACGTACACCGCAGTTGTACGGCCCATACTAACCTTTGAATCGATTAAGTGGTGGGCTGCTCTTATCAAAGCCTATAAAATCGATTAGTTCAAAAAAGTACAAAGACACTGCGATCCTATCCTACTGATGCCTTGAGCGTGATCCTACACATTCTTGCTCTCGATTTTCATATATAATATTTAGTATTTTGCACTGTGTATAGTCTTATAGAAATTGGCTGTTGGAACCTTTTGGTCACACTGTAGAAGTCCGAAATTACTGCCTCCGAGCTTTATTTGAAACATTCTGATAACTGCATTCCTTCTAGTAATTTTTGCCAAGGTTTTAGCGTCGAGTGGGAGGACGACGATGCAACGAAAAATTATGACACTTTTATTTTTACAGATGGAGTGTGGTGTCTTACCGCCATATTTATAGATAGTCATCAAAGCTATTGATGCTGACACCATGACCATATTCTCCAATCACGTGAAACAATGCTTTTGTCAGTGAATAATAGAAAATTTTCTCTTCATATCGCTTTCTATAGTAGATTAAGATTCTAAAAATTGCCATTTTTTTTTTGGTTTCATAACCAAAAAACAGTCTTTTTTACGTTTTTTTAGCGCTTACTTTAAAGTTAACATAATTTTATACAAATCTAACACTCTAATGTTATTCCACTCTAGCTGCTTAACAGATTTATTAAAATTATGTAAAATATTGCTCGCAAAATTCAAAAAGATTTGAATTTTACTGTTTCCATCAGTTTTATTCATCATCAATATATCGCGGATAAGTGTAGGACAATTTTCATCTAAGCTTATAAAATAATCAGTCAAAGGCTTCCAATTCATAAGTATATTTATTATCCACACAAGTTAGTAATGAAAGCCATCTGGTAACAACATGTCTCGTTTCAGCTCATGCCATTCACCTTCGAAAGCAGAAACACATGTTTTGAGGTCTTTTCTTCGGCAGCCAGATACAGAGAAATCCCATAATTTTTTTAATATGATTTTTTCAACATCTTTTCTCAAGAAATTAATTGTATGCTATTTAGTAGTAGTAGTTGTAAGTAGTTTCTTACTTACTACTACTACTACATATTGTTCCCAATACAGTCAAGCATGCAATGAATTTCTTAAGAATTTCGATAAAAACGATTTAAATGGAAAAAACAAACATTTAAAAGTAACGACAATACTTAAAACAATAAAGGTTTAAAAGTGAGTAGTCTCATCTTTAATCCTACATTTAAATTAAATTATTGGTGTCAATAATTTTCAAAAAAATTGAATTCAAACTCAAAATTTTGATAAAAAAAACGCAAAACAAAATGATTGCATCAATTTTGCTGAAAGATGTGAAATGGAAAACTAAATTTTCTTTTTGTGGTCAATGCTCATATCAGTTCTAAATCGAACACAAGAAAACTGAAAGCTTTTATGTACTCTCATTTTTGAGAAAATTGAAAAATACTGGAAGTATGTACTTTTTTATGAGTATTTTTTTTTTATGGAAAATGGAAAACTAAATTTTCTTTTTGTGTTCAATGCTCATATCAATTCTGAATCGAACACAACAAAATTGAAAGCTTTTATGTCCTCTCGTTTTTGAGAAAATTACTGGAAGTACTTTTTTATAAGCATTTTATTTTATATTTAATGTAATAAAATTTAAGTTTTTAACCGACTGCATATCAAAAATCAAAAGGTAATTTAGTTCACAGACGGCATTCTGTATAGTAAAGTTTTTTGTTTATTGAAAATTGTAATAAAGTATTATAAGAAATCGTTATCCTTTACTTTTTTTTATTTGAAGATTCCAACAGGAATCAACATGAATGCAAATGAATACCGAGTTCTTCGAACAAATGTCACTATTGTAAGTCAAGTTCGTTTATTTTTTCTGTTATTATCCTTTCCTTTCTCCCAGTTTTACTTTAACTTATAACTAATGCCAAATAAGAACATACAGAAACTAAGACGTAAACCTTATGATAAAATAGTTAGCAATAATATTTTATTAAATAATAGCACTCAAAATAACAGTGAATTGGAAAAAGAAATTTTTTTCCAAAAGAATTAGAAACCATTAGTGAAGTTATTGATATTACGAGTGAGGTAGAAAATCTTTCTGAAGCCTTAATTTTTTTTATTAGTAACAATTCAGCAATAGAAACAAATATGACTGAACAACCTAACACAACTATTTCTGTTTACGAGTTATTCAATTCATTGAGAATTCCGGATGCCATAAAAGATCTTCCACGAATTTGAGGCAATCCACGGCTTCTTTACGAATTTTCGACAAATGTCGAAGAAATTCGTTTGACGGTAACGTTATTTCCTGACGTAACCTACGGGAAACTATTGCTCCGAGCTATCCGAAATAAAATAGATAGAACGATAAGATAGATGAACCCGACCTTAACATGTACGGGACACCGCTAGAATGTTCAAAAATAAATAGAAGGGCTACCCTTTAGACTACCGCATTTTGGTCCCATTCATTCATACCAAAACATAAACCAACCACCTCAACAATAAATTAACTACCAGAAGCCACAGCAATACGTACCCCACCAACAAGTTAGTTATCAGAAACAACCATTTTTCCAACAATAATATAGACCACAACAACCCTATTCTACAGGACAAAGTACCCAAACAAAGCCACCTACTTACAAACCGGAACCGATGGATACACTTTCCACTCAATCTTTAATAACAAAATACTTAGACATTAACAAACACAGTCAATTGCTTCCATATGTAAATATTTCCTCGCCTTTTGGTAAAACTTTAAAATTTTTGATAGACACAGGATTTTCCTCCTAATTTATAAATCTAAAATACGTGCACCCGGATAAAGTTAAAATAATTTAACCAACAATGATTGCTACAGTTCCGAAAAATCATAGTATAGATAAACAAGTAACACTCCCTACTTTCCAAGAATTAAGACAAACTGATAATCAAAAGCTTCTTATCTATTAATTCCATAGTTATTTCGAAGGACTTTTAGGACTTGATACTCTTAATACTAATAGAGCTAGAATTGATTTACATAATAAGACATCAATAACAGCAAATACACTTATCCCCCTCTTATTTAAACCCAATTTTATGTCACAAAATTTTAGAATACATGCATATTCAAGCACAATCGTAAAACTTCCTGTAGATAGTCAAACCGGTGACATCTTCGTCCCTAAAACGATAGTTGAACCCAATATAGAGATTTTTGAAGGTATTTACTACGCAGAAAATTGGCACTCAGAAATCGGTGTTCAAAATAATACATCAAAAGATCGTTTTCTTACAACACCCATTGAAAGTACAATGTCTTGGATTCAAAGGCCATCCGGTCTGGAGCATTGGTGTCCATTCGCTCTATGTGACCGAACGACCTTAGTCTTTGGTGTTTCACATTTGTGACAACGTCAGTGTCGCTCTACAGCCCGTTCGTTGTTATATCTTCTTCTTCATATCCCATTTACGCAGATAGGACCATAGATAACAAGGAGAATTTTTCTTTCAAAGCAGCCTAAAGCGTTTTTATCTACCTTTAGTAATGTCCATGATTCTGTACCATAAATAAGGACCGGGATGATAAGTGTCTTATAAAGGGACACTTTGGTTGCTCGAGAGAGGGTTTTGCTCTTTAGTTGCCTTCTTAGTCCAAAGACACAGCGATTGGCAAGAGGATTTCTTTATAGAATCTCTGCACTGGTGTTATTCGCTGAGTTGATAGCGGAACATAAATTCTTTTACGATCTCAAAGTTATAGCTGTTTATGGTGACGTTTTGTCCTAGACATCAGTGTTGGGAGTCCTTTCTTGTTGACAGCATATATTTGGTTTTGTCTTGATTTACCGTTAAACCCATCTTCTTGGCTTAATTCTCAATACTTACGAAAGCACCACTGACATCACGCTTTGTTTTTCCCATTATGTCAATATCGTCGGCGTACGCGAGTATTTGTACGCACTTTTGAAAGATTGTGCCTGTGGTGTTGATGTGAGAATTTTGCACTATTCTTTCAAGGATGATGTTAAAGAAGTCACATGACAGTACATTGCCTTGTCTAAATACATTCTTGACATCAAAAGTATAGGTGAGGTCTTTACCGACTTTGATAGAGAAGCGTGAGTTCTCCATCGTCATCCTGCACAAACGGACGAGTTTGGTAGGGATGCCAAAACTAGACATTGCTCTGTATAGCTCGTCTTATAGATGCTGACCAACAATAATGAACCAAAAATATAGAACCAAAAAGCTTTCCCCAACAATAACGAACCATACTGGCTTTTATTATAGAGAGGATACTTTCCTACAAATAAACTCGTTGCAGTAATGGCAGATGATGGAAAATTTAAGTTGATACAACAAGTTTATTCAAAATTTTCCGTTTATTAAAATGTAAAAAACTTTTGCAGAAAAGCATAAAGACAAATATCATGGCGAGAAAAGGAAGTTCGAGTTAGTGATATTGTTTTGGTGAAGCAAGAAAATTTACCGCCTACTCTTTGGCGATTAGGTCAAATTTCGGAGGTGCATCCGGGCAACGATGGACTTATCCGCAGCGCAACTCTAAAAACGGCTTAAGGAAGCTGTATATGGGCAGTACAAAAACTATGTCGTCCGATGGAATCTTTCGAACCTGGTGATGGTTCAACCGGGCAGGATGTTAATGATTGCGTGTGTTTTTATGATTCGTAGGGTTTGTGGCATTTTTGAGCAGGTCTTATACCATGTTGTGTGTCCAAGTAATATGTATTTAATTGTCCTCTTGGCATTTAACGTAAGATCTATTTGCTATGATCAACTACCTACAAACCGAAGTCTGTTCAACAACTTGAAACTTGACGAAGAAAACTGTACTTTTATTTACAAAGAAAAAGAGATTTATTAAATGTACAGTAACCTGCTAAAATGAAATTAAATGAAGTTGTTGAAGCAAATAGTTTTTGAAATACTAATTTTCAAACTAAAAATATTGAAAAAAAATATTAAAAGAAATTATTTTGGCAATTTTTTTCTTCATAATTTTACCTTAATAAGTATTACTTTTTTCAAAATTCAATACTCATATTAATTCTTAGTCAAAGTCAGAAAACCAGATACGATTTGCGGTTTGAAAATTAAAAATTTGTGCGAATTTTTAATTTTCACACTTTTAGTATTAATTCATCTACTTCTTTTTTCAAATCTTCATTCTTTTCTTGATCGATTTAAATGTTTTCCAAGCATATGAAATTTACAACTTTCAATTGTTAATCATAATTTTCATTTGACCCCAATACTGGATTTCTGCTTATTCAATCAGCTTCCAAGTCTTATCTTTCTTTTCTGAACCTCATTTAGTTTTTTTGAAATGTACGCAACTGGTTTTTCTACTTGTGTGCCTTGTAAGCTTACATCTGTGTAGATGTGTATTGGCTGATTTGGATAAAATATTTTTAAAACAGGATGTGAATATAATAACTCTTTATTTTTTTTTTTATTTTTATTTATTTATTTATTTATTTCAACTGTTGACATTATAGGTCTTAAGTTGTGTAGAAAATATAAAATATAGGTACAACTATTGTTTTGTTATCTTTTTACATTCTTGTAAGACATTAAAATTAAGAATTGTGTATAATTTGTATATAATTCAAAGTTTCAAAGTTACATATTTGTGTCTTATTTTTAAATAAAATGCTTTTCTTGCTTGATTTAGAATTATTTAAGTCAAATGCTTCTTGGCATTTACTTGTTCAGAGAAACTTTTGTCTTTTTCTCAATGAGTTATGAGGATCTAAAGTAACTGCAATGTTTGGTACATATTTATTATAAAAACTGTCGAACGTTTTTTATGTTTTTGGAATTAGAAAGTTCCTTATTGAAACTTAATTGTCTTTAACTGGACATATTGAATTATTTTTGATTATATGACCCAAATATTTCACAGAATCAGATGCAAAGGTACATTTTGATAGTTTTAATCTAAATCCTTCATTCAGAAGGGTTTAAAATTCTTTGGAAAATTGCTGGTGACGTTTTCAAACCAAATGGTAAGCAGGTCCATTGAAAATGGCCTTCCTGTGTAATGAATGCAGTTTTGTGTCTATCTTCAATCCGTGGAGAAGGAATTAACATTTTATTTAACTTGCGAAAATCTTTACACCATTTCTTGTTTTCGTCTCTTTTAAATGCCAAAGTAACTGAAGCAGGAAAATTTCTATATGATTCTTCGATGAATTTTTTTAAAGCTTTGAAATTTGCTCTTCTATCTCCTGTTTATCTTCGATTGTGCATCTGTATGGCATCTTACTGCAACATTTATCAATTATTAAATCAATACCAGCTTCATAATCTTTTACTGCGCCACTATCATATTTATCTTTAACAAAAATAGTTTTATATTTCTCAATTACTTCATATATTTCATATTTCTGCTTACAATCTAAGTTTTTTTACTGAAATATTGAAATGGTTTTGGTCTAAATGTACATTAAAATATAACATATATTTCTCATTAATCTGCTGCTAGTCTGCTGTGTAATTTCTTATTTTTTGTTTTGAATTATTTTAAATTTATGTATTATATCCAACCCGACCAGAAAATCGTATTTAAAGTTTTCTTTATCGATCACAAATACATCAACTTCTTTTGTTATTTTAAGAATCTTAATCTTTATATTTATCATTCCATTTGTTTTCTCCACAACATTAATCATTATCAAATCTGCACCATGTGCATTATTTAATCTATTACTTTTCAATTGTAATAGCCTTGAATTTTTCAAAGAAACATTAGAACCAGAATCATAAATTTCAAGTTTTCTAAATTTTCATTTAGTATTAGTTTGACTTTGATTAGTGGTGGGATTATTAGTTTTTTAAACTGTATCATTTAACTCTAACTCAATTCATAATTGTTGACGCATTTAATGTAGCCCTATTTTTCTCTTTCAGTTTCTTTTGTTCTAAACGAACACAATGATTCAGGGTGAACACGAATACCTTTACTTAATTTTCACAGATCCTGCAAGCCTTTTTATTTTCGTTTGTTTTAATTGTAATATCTGTATTTTTCTTTCTATCAAAATTCTTTTTGGCTACTAAATGTTCGAGACTTTTGATTTCATGGAAAAGATCTTTAGTTTCTTTTAAACTCTCCCTTTTAATTTGATCTGTTGTAAAGCTAGGCAGACCTACCTCAATTTCCGCTTAACTTAATATAGCATATGGACCACTGGTTCAAATACCTTAAAGTTCAAACGAACTTAATGTTTGGTTTATTTACTATATATTTCACCATACAAATGTTAAAATATTTCATGTAAAATAGTTCAATTTGAGATTCCAAAAGTGAACTAAGAATGGCTCAGTGTGTACCAGGGGGTATACACAGTGAACCTAGTGGTTGTACACAGTGAACCATTGCTGTATATTCCAATAATTCTTAAAAAAAAAATATCTATTAAAAAGAAGAAAACAAAAAGAACTTCACCAGAAAAATAAAACCTGATTCTTTAATTGACGAAAAACATTTTTATACTGTTTTACGAAATTTTAAAATAAAGTTTAATGGAATTATGTATTAATTTCATGCCTTTCCTTAAAAACTAACAAAAACAAAAGCAAAACGTTGAATTATTTGTAAAATTTGTGCACAGTTATGCATATTGATATTTTTTTTTCATGGTTCACTGTGTACATAATGCACTGGTCACAGGTGCATGCAACTTGTACTCCTGCGTCTCCTCCCGTAGTAAAAAAAATTTATACGCGTTCTTCTAAACGTGAAGTGAGCAGCTAAATGCAAAATTGTAAGAATGTATTGTCTGGCCAAATTTAACAGTCCCATTTCAAATAGGACACGGGCACGCATACAAAGTAAAAATTCTGCAGTTTTGAAAGTTTGTAGGCAAAAGTGGGTGGAGCCTCCTAAGATAATGTTCTATTTATTTATTATTCTATGGCACTGGTTCACTTGTGGACATAGTGACTTTTTAAAGAAATTATTAAAAAAAAACTATTGCACACGTTTTACATTTATGCGGTTTTGAATTTTTAGAAATAATAATCATAAGAAGGTGTAATGAAACCAAATCACTTCAGAAAACACTTTTCATATTAGAAAACATAACAAAAAGCTAAGTTTCTTGTTTACTGACCTATCAAATTCGCTTTAGCATGCGCACAGCCATCACCCGCGAGAGAAAATTGTCAAACGAAAGGTATACTCAAAAAGAATTGGAATGCACTGCACATCTTTCTTTATTTTTTTTCTCTCGTGGAACAAAACAGCATACTTAAAGGTGCTTAGAAAAATGTTGAACCTCCAAATGCGTTTGAAAAACAAACAAACATAACATCTCGACCTATGTCGTCAGTGGTCATAAGCGGTGGAATGCGTAGTGCATACGACTTCGAAGACTGAGCAAATCTGATAATGCGTGGGTTCGAATCTCATGATGTGCATGTGAAAAAGTTTTTCATAATAAAATTGGATTAAATCACAGATGGCGGTCAGCCATCAGACGAATAGGGGAATAACATGTAGCATACGAAAACATGCACGTGCCGTAACTATTCGGGACTGGTGGAAGTGTGATCATAGCCTCTTCGCGGCGGCCGCTAGTAACAAGCCTTTTAAAAAAGGTTTGGCTAATATGATCAGGCTGGTTCCTCAGGTTGGCAACAGGTTAATTCCCTGTTCCGTAAAATTTAGAATTACGAACCCGACAACAAGCCTCGGAAACGGACTGATCTCACGACGACAACCAACGCAACGAAAACGGCAAAACGATTTACGAATTTTCTTATGGAACGTACGATCGCTCTATAGAGCTCGAGCTGCTCAGCAGCTAGCCGATGCCCTGTCAAAATATAGAGCTGACATAACAGCACTACAAGAAATCAGATGGACAGGGAATGGTGCTTTACAGAAGAAAGAATATAACGTATACTACAGCTGTCATACAAAACACCATGTGCTCGGGGTAGGCTTCCTAGTCAGCAAAAAAATGAAGTCTACCATCATCGGCTTTAACGCTATAAGCGAAAGGCTATGCACCCTTCGCGTGCGAGGCAAATTTACGAACATTAGCCTCATTAACGTTCACGGACCTACGGAGGAGTCCTCAGACGAAGAAAAAGAGACATACTACGAACAAGTCGAGAGGACCCTCAGTGCCTGTCCAAGGTATGACGTAAAAACATCCTTGGGGATTTGAACGCAAAAATAGGTCGGGAGCCGGTATTCAGGCATTACGCAGGCACCCATAGTTTGCATGAGAACACTAATGACAATGGACTTCGAGTCTTAGAATTGGTAGCATCGAAAAACATGGTCGTTGCGAGTACCAGGTTCCCGCGAAAAGATATCTACAAAGCCACCTGGGTATCACCTGATGGAGTCACTCGTAACCAAATAGACCACGTGTTGATAGACCGTCACCACTACTCGAACTTGATTACGGTACGAACGTACCGAGGCGCCAATATCGACTCGGATCACTATCTTGTTGGTATGGTCTTCCGAGGGCGGATTGCCTTGCGAAGACGTATTGCATCCGCCGATCAAGTTCGAATCAACACGGCTGCCCTGCGCATTGAAAATGCCAGTAACACCTTTGGTGATGCGTTAGGACTCGCCCTAGTCAGTATGCTGGGCGTAGATGAGAAGTGGCCACGCCTAAAGAATACTGTCATTAGTACTGCCAACTCCATCTTAGGCAGCAGTCGTAGAAATCGGAACGACTGGTTTGATGATGAATGCAATGCAACAATCTCATAGAACGCGGGCACGCGAAGAAGAATATAAAGAGCTCAGAAGAATAGAAAAACGGCTTCACAGACAGAAAAAATCAGCCTGGGAGAAGAACTTAATCTGTGAAATAGAAAAAAGCCGAGAGCGAGGTCCACACCAGGCGCGGAAGTTCTACCAATCCGTCCGAAACATGACGCAGTACACACCACGCTGTACATACTGCAAGGACGGAGAGGGAAATCTGATCAAAGATCCACAAAGCATACTGGAGCGATGGGAAGTGTACTTTAATGAATTGCTAAATGGTCAACTCACTGCAAAAGTTGAGGCTCCACTGCTTCAACACGAACACCCTATGTTGCCGTCACCAAACATAGAAGAGGTTGAGAAGGCTATAAACCGGCTAAAGAAAAACAAAGCCCCGGGAGCTGATGGTATACCAGCCGAATTAATTCAACACGGTGGGCCAGCTCTACGTCAGGCAATTCATGATATTATAGTGCACGTGTGGGAGCAAGAAGAAATGCCAGAAGACTCGCGAAAAGGTATAATATGCCCCATACATAAGAAAGGAGATGTCACAACGTGCAGCAACTGTAGAGGTATCACGTTGTTGAGTACCGCCTATAAGATACTCTCCTCTATCCTACAAGACCGGATAACCCCATACGCTTAAACCATCATCGGACAATATCAGTGTGGTTTCATTCCAGGCAAATCAACAACTGATCAGATCTTTACCCTTAGGCAGGCGATGGAAAAATGTCTAGAATTTAACATCCCAACATACCACCTGTTTATAGACTTTAAGGCCGCCTATGATAGCATAGCCAGGGTAGAACTTTACAAAGCCATGAGAGAATTCGGCATCCCAAATAAATTGACACGACTATGTAGGTTGACCATGACCAACGTAACAAGCCAAGTAAAAATAGCCGGATTGCTATCCAGACCAATCAACATCTTTAATGGACTCCGACAAAGGGATGGTTTGGCCTGCCTCCTCTTCAACCTGGCGTTGTAAAAAGCAATCCGTGACTCTGGCACGGCAACAAGAGGGACCATCGTCAACAGGTCCAGCCAGATACTGGCTTACGCAGACGACATCGACATCATCGGAAGAACCGAGCAAGCTGTACACGATTCCTTCATCCAGATCGAGCAAGCGGCACAAAATCTGGGGCTGCACATTAGTGAAGGTAAAACAAAGTACATGGTGGCGTCGAATGCGAGAGGAACAGTTGGTCAAACAATCAAGGTAACGGAGCACGAATTTGAAGTGGTGCAATCCTTTAAATACCTTGGGTCAATAGTAGCAGCCAATAACAATATAGAAGAAGAAACACGCGGGCGGCTTCTCAAATCCAACAGAGCCTACTACAGTCTGTCAAAGCTCTTCAAATCCAGAAATCTCACCATAACTTCAAAACTACTGCTGTACAGGACCATGGTCTTGCCAGTACTCACATATGGATCCGAGACTTGGGTGCTTAGCAAAAGGCACTCTGACCTCTTAGCCGCGTTCGAGAGAAAAGTCTTAAGGAGAATTGTTGGCCCCATATGTTAGAAAGGACGATTCCAGAGACGGTACAATCATGAATTGTACGCAATTTACGTTGAAGAAGATATCGTGACAAAAATTAGGCTCGGTAGACTTCGGTGGGCAGGGCACCTAGCTCGCATGAGCGAAGAGGAACCTGCTCGGAAAGTTCTTTGTGGTACATTCTATGGCAGACGACAGCGTGGTAGACCATGCTTGCGCTGGAGAGATGGCGTAGACCAGGACGCCCGGAGCCTTGGGGTGCGCAACTGGATGGCATCGGCTCGAGACCGGGATAGGTGGAGAGACTTGTTGAAGGAGGCCAGGACCGGACCCCGGTTGTCGAGCTGATGATGATGATGATGATAATAATTAACTTATACAACAAAATTCAAATTCGAACAAATTACTTTTTGTTTATTTTCTGCCATTTTTTCTAAAAAATAAATTCAACTTTGATATTTTCTCACTTGGTTGAGAGTGGTCCATGAATGAAAGAATACAAGATTACGACACTTTGGCATTTTCACTTTGTTGTTGTTTCACTTGTGACGCAATTTTCTCTTGTGACGTAAGCACCTTGCACTCTTTTTCCCTTTGGTTGGGGTAAATTCATAACAAGAGTCCACCATTTAATTGTTTTTCTGTTTGTGCTTACGTCACAAGTGAAAAAAAATACAGCAACAAAAAGATGAAAAAAAAACCAAGTGTCTTAATCTTGTATTCCTTCATTCATAAAAGTGGTCGATTTATTTGGACAGATAAATCGAACAAATGTTTCGACTTCAGAGTTACAGACACAGTTTTATTCGAATTTTTCCAGTATTTCCAATAATTTAATTTCATGATGTTCTTGGTCGAGTGAAAACAAGTTACAGAAACTGTTGAATGAGAAAAAGAGTTTTTTGGCCCATTGCACAATAGTTTTGTTCTGATTCGCACTGCTTATGCGAAAACATATTCGATGTAAGAGTTACAGAACATGGGTCCCTGAAAATATTGGCCATTAGTGCTATGATGTTCGTTTGTCCATCTTCAGTAGGTTTTACGATAAATTCGATTTTTAATTTATCCATATTTGTAACTTTTAAAAAGTTTGAAAATAAATGTCGTATTATTATTATTATTATTTATTTAAATCTACGATAATCAATCCACAGATTTCGCTAAGATAATTAATCAATTTTTTAAAATTAAGACTAAATTTAAAACAAGTTACAAATAAATAATTTTAAGAATTTTGAAGCAAATTTAAAACTAGAGTTTTGAATGGACATCTAGGCAAAAAAACATCTAGGCTTTCATAATATATATTAAATAATTTACAGCAATGGGAAATTGGTTCACGCTGCCCATAATTGGTAGTATGAGGAACCTCAAAAATAAACTGTCTCATTATAAGTGGCCGACTTGGAGCATATATATTTATGTAAGATACTAAATCAGAGCAATCAATATCATTACAGAGAATATCACGAATAAACAAAACACTATACATTCTACGCCTAGACTCAAGAGTTTGCATTCCGAGCAAAAGACATCTGCTATGATAATTTGAATCAGTACTACCAGATAAAGCAAATTCCTTCAATGCAAATCTAAGCAAGTTTTTTTGAACTCTCTCGAATTTGGGTTCCAAATAATACAATTATACTCGAGTAATGAAGGAACAATAGAACAAAACAAAGCTTTTAATGTATACGGATCCTTAAAATCTTTAGAATTTCTTTTGAGAAATCCAAGCATAGAGTTTGATTTGGATACAATATGAGTGACATGGGGCTCAAAGGTAAGTTTATTATCAAAAATAACTCCTAAGTCTTTTATTTCATCAACCCTTCACAAATTAGAACTGTTAATGCAATAATCGAAATTTATTGTGTTGAGTTTACGAGAAAACGTTAAGACGGAGCACTTTCATAAATTAAGAAGCAGATCATTTTGCCTACACCAACATTCAAACATATTTAAATTATTATCAACTTTAAAAAACTTTACATCATCTGCAAACATTAGGCATTCTGATGCAGGTAAAACAGATGGAAAATCATTTATAAGTAAATCAAACAGAGGTGGGCCTGCAGGTACGCCTGAATAAACAATTATAGGATAAGATTCAACATCACCTGTGTTAACTATCTGCCTTCTACCGCTAAGATAAGACGCAAACCATTGAAGTAAAATTCCATTAAAACCATATGCTTTTAATTTAGCAATTAAATTTGGTGATTTACTCTACTAAAGGCTTTTACAAAGTCCGTGTACACCACGTCCATTTGACAATGTTTTTCAAATTTATCAAAACATTTTTTCGAAAAACAGGCCAGGTTTGTGGAAGTTGAACGGCCACTAAAAAATCCATGTTGAAAATTTTAAATGTGATTTTTCATAATGCAATACATTTTAGTTTTTACAATTTTATCTAGAATCTTTGGAATAGAAGCTAGCTTGCTTATAGGACGATAGTTTTCTATGTCCTTTTTACTACCAGACTGGAAAATCGGATTGACAAAAGAAATTTTCCAATCCTCAAAAAAAAATAACCACAACTTAAAGATTGGTTAAATAAAAACTGAAGTGGCGTACTCAGAGCTTCAGAGCAATGTTTCAAAACTATAGTTAAAATTCCATGGCAATCAGGAAAATTCGATGGAACCAATTCACGAAGAGCTGTTATAACTTCATCTTTTTCCACATAGAAAAAACAACAATGTTTCAAAACTATAGTTAAAATTTCATGGCAATCAGGAAAATTCGATGGAACCAATTCAAGAAGAGCTGTTATAACTTCATCTTTTTCCACATAAAAAAAAACAGCAATCGGTTATTGGCGATAAAAAACCACCATCTTAGTTGTTACCATCTGAAGAATTATATGTTCTCTGACTGCAAACCAATTGTTTTAGGATCACTAGATGAAACATTATTATTGTAGGACATTTTAGATGGAAAACCGGAAGATTTTCTTCTTAAATTAATAAAATTCCAGAAAAGTTTAGGATTACGTTTTAAATAACCTTCAACTGTCTGTACATAATTACTAAAGCAGAACCTAGACAAAAATACATACTCTCTTCGAAGGCGAGAATATAAAGAAAAATCTATTTCACTTTTAGAGATTTGGTATTTTTTAAAAATCTTACTTTTAGCGTTTTTTAACTTACGCAACCTAGTATTCGACCTCGGAGGATGTAACTCACAATCGTGGTACAGGGAAAACCAATTCTGTTACAAAATCATTTAAAAATATATTGAAATTAGTACTTAAGCTTTTGTTAGAATTTAATTTAAATTTTCATTTAAATTATTTAAATTATTTGTATTAAATTTATATTTAAACTTATCAATTGTATTAATTATTAACTTATCAATTGTATTAATTATTTAATAATGAATTATTTAAGTGTGCTTGATGGAAGTAATTTACACAAATTAAAACTCAATTGGGTTTCTGTAAATTCAGTTTTAGTTTATTAATAATACTTAATTCAGTTTTAGTTTACTAATAATACTTTTTATTTAAATCTATTTACAATATAAACAATAAACGTACCTGTACATTCAGAAACGACATTTCAAATTTGTACACTAATTTTTTTCAAAATTTTATGTAGGTAATTAACTATTATTTTTATTTTCAAAATTCAATGCTCTTATTAATTTTTAGTCAAAAACAGAAAATCGGATGCCAAAATGTATCTTAGTTTTTGAGAAATTAAAAAAAAATAAAAGTAAAACTAGTAAGTAAAGTAAGAAGCTAATTGTTTTTTTTTTATTATTTGATTAAAATCGGATGGTAAGTAATAAAAAATAAAAAAGGGATAATTCAATAATTAATAATTGACCTGACCAGGTCAAATTTGGGAAAACCAAAAAAAGTGTTTTTCTTGGAAAAAATACTTCTAGTTTTTCTTAATTTCTCAAAAACTAAGATATATTTTGGCATCCGGTTTTCTGTTTTTGAATAAAAATTAATAAGATCATTGAATTTTGAAAAAAAAAATAATAGTTAATTACATAAAATTTTTAGAAAAATTAGTTTAAACATTTTTTTTAAATTTTTTTTCAAAATTTTTAGTTTGAAAAATAATTTTTTTAAAACTGTTCACTTAAACAACTTAATTTAAAAATAAAATAAAAGAATAAAAGTTTTCTGGCTTTCCAAAAAGATATAACAAGGCTTTGTATTCACCAGTTTTTAAATAATTTTTTTTCTGATTTAAGTCAATTTTTTAGAAAATTGCCCCTCCCGCCTAAACGGAGGGAAATAGACCCCCCTCCCATAAGATTTTTTTCTTATCTTAACCCCACCTACACGCTTAAGCTTTTTGGTGCACCTTATACCAATCAAAATTTCGACGTCGAATCGAATTAAAGTAAAAATAACTTTCCAAGATGAAACAAATCCTCTCAAGTACCCTGGTTGTGATGGGATTAATCAGTTTATGTAAGTTTTGTAATTATTGTTTGTTCTTGGATTAATAATATGGTGTTATACCAAACGAATCAAAATTTAAAACCACAAAGTGGCATATTGAAATTCAATACACAGCTGTAAAATCAATCGTTCAGCTTGAATAGGGTTTTGCAATAGCTTTTAGTTGGCTTTAATATGTATGCCTTCTCCTTTAAGTGCAGTGTAATTTGGGTTATGTTTTTTTTAAGCCTCGAGGGGCCTTTCAAGTGAATTGGTTCTACTTAAGATTGTACACATATCAAGCTTCTTGCGTACCTTAGAGAGTGGTTGTTCGTTTATGGAGTCTGATACTAGGTGTTCCATAATGCTGAGTAATATCATTCTAATCTGGTTAAACTGGTTCAATTTCTAGTCTGAAAGTTGAAGATCTTGAAGCATTCGAAAAAAAGATACAAAGCCTTTGTTGTCAGTAAAGGCAACGGACATTTTTTATGAATGACGAAATGAGGGTTGAAATTGCATACGAACAAATCTACATTTTATTTATAAATACGACTAATTTTTGTAATTGTATGGGAAATACAAATACGCAATTTAAATGGTTTGGACATCCAACCTTATTTTTTTCAAACTTATAATGTGCTTAATTAAAATATAATCCACAATTTTTTGTGAAATCTTCTCTCATGTTCTTCTAAATTTGTTACTACCTGAATTTGCGGTATGTAGTTTTTCTTACAGATTTCTATAGTTGAAAACATTTTTGGCATTTAGTGGACATTCCTCGAAAAATCTGTTCCGTAAATTAAAGCCAATCAATTATTGAAATACGTCCTATATTGACATATATGTATATACCTATATACCTTCATTATGTATATGAAAACGAAATAATCCCTCATTTCGGCATCCGTGTTACGTGGCTATAAGAATTGTTTGTCCTGTATTTGTTCCTGAAAAAGAAAAAAAAAAGAAAAGAAAAGAAAATTTAATATAGGTAAATTATTTCAATAAAATAATGCTTACCCATAAATACGCAGCCATCTTCATCCATTGCCCATGTGTTTTGATTTAGTATTTTTACAAATGTGCAGATAGGTTGTATTGTTGTTTCTTTTCTTTGCGCAGGAGTTACGTAACCTTTTGAACTGGCAACAATGTCGGCATCAGAATGAGTATTTACATAAAACACACTGTACATTATAGAGATCAATGCTGTCAGCCAAAATCATCTTGATAGCGTCTATGTACTGCCACTTAAATGAAAACATCAGCCTACAACATAATCAATATAGCAACAGTAGATCTACAATGATTTCTAATATATAAGAGCATCTCATTTCAATAATTGTAGCCAAACCCAACAACAGCGCAATGACCCAGAAACCAGCAACAACGATCGTCCAACAACAGCATCTACAGAAAAACTCTTGTGCAGAATTTTAATCTAAGAGAATAGTTTTCTTATCTTCTTATCTTTTATGTTATGTAAACGTGTTTATATAATGACATTACATTACATTACATATTATTCTACTCCGTAGATAAATCTACGAAGTAGAGACACATATCAGCACTAGCAGCTTAGGCCATCGGCTTGAACAACACAAGAGAAATAGACTGATACATGACAGAGACATACATAACAGAAGAAAGACAGAGAACAGAGAACAGATGCCAACAGCACATGGATAGCACATGAACGGTCCCCCATCCAAGTACTAACCACGCGCAATGATGCTTGATTTCGCTGATCTATTGGGAAGCGAAGCTTTATCAGAGCCAAGGCCGTTGACTTTATATAATGATTCGATGCATAATAATAAAAACATATTCAATTAGTCTTTTAGTCTTAAGTTGATATAGATCAAGAGTAGATCTAAAATAAAAGTTGATTACCATTAAGGAAATTTGTAGACGTTTTATTTTCTCCTCTTAAGACAAACGTAACTGGCGCAGTCAACGGTAGGGTGAGCTAAGTACAGCCTGTAACAAAAGCGAAAAATTAGTAGCTTAAAATCATTTGCTGGAAAAGCCTTCGTACGTTTCAAAGGATTATTGTAGCGGTGGATTTCAATCCTTTAACGAATACCGAACCGAACCAAAACTTAAGAATAATATCGACGAAAAACTCATAATAAGATATTGAAATAAAAATAAAATTAAATAATTACCAAAAAGAAAATTATTAATTAAGCTAAATATTGAACCTGTCTATTGCAAGTAACTAAAAAAAAAAAAAAAAAAAAAAAAATCCATTCATAAAGTACATTGAACTCATATTTTGTTCCAACATTTTGATATCAAGTGCAACAGTTAAATTAAAACAGAACAATCGCAATAACTGCACCTGGTGGCGACTTATATGGTAAATTTATCAGGGTGAGTCCATTCCTTTGATTCCTTAACATTGATTTATATAAATGACTCCAACCATAAAAAAGATTGATTCAACCGGTGAGCAAAAATTTTTTAGTGTTAGCAGCTTTAATAGTCCAATTAGGAAAAGTGTAAAAACTCATAGTCGTCAATATTTCAATTTGGATAAAGGTGATTTCATAAATTTAGGTATTAGTTCAGTTTCTACAGCCTTAACTGTTAATTTAAATAAAACATCCGTTATGAATAATGCTGATATCGCCACAAATGCATTTAATGCTCTCAGAATTCCGGACGCCGTTAAGGATGTACCGACATTTGATGGAAACCCTCGTTTGCTCTATGATTTTTTAAGTAACGTAGAAGAAGTTTTAAGTGTTATGCCAGATATAAAAGGTTCACCTTACGAACGAATTATTATGAGAGCAATTCGAAATAAAATTATAGGACAGGCAAACGAAATTTTAAATATGTACGGCACACTTTTAGAATGGGATGATATTAAAAATAATCTGATAATTCACTATTCTGACAAGCGGAATGAAACAAGCTTAATACGTGATTTACATTTACTTAGGCAAATCACGATACCGTTGAAAAGTTTTATTCTAAAATTATAGATGTACTTTCAACAATTATTAACTATATAAGAGTCCACGAAAAAGATGCAAATGTTATAAACGCAAAACAAACGCTCTACAACGAAATGTGTTTAAACACATTTTTGTCAGGGCTTAAAGAACCGCTAGGGTCAACCATTAGAGCGATGAGGCCAGGTAAAATCATTGACGCATTTAATTTTTGTCTCGAAGAGCAAAATTCTCACTATTTTAAAAACTCCAACTTTGTTCACAATGAACCATCTGCTAAAACAAACCAAGTTAGGGTCCATAATAGTAATAACCAACACCAATCATACAGGCTACCTTTTAAGCCTCAACGGTCTTTCAACCCTATACAACAAGAACAATTTTTTAGACCTAGCAATCAATTTCAACAGCGACCTCCCAATCATGACCAATTTTTCAGGCCGAACAACCAACATCAATATAGCTTTTCCAAGCAAACACCAACCTCTCAAACATACTCTAGACAAAATTACAATAATACGCAACATGCTAATAATTCAAACACCAGCAATAGATTCCCATCACCTGAGCGTATGGACATTTCAACCGGTAATACAATTTCTCGAAGACACAATCCACAAACTCAAGGACAAAATCAGTTTTACAATGTTGAAGGTTATTGTTTAAATTGTAACAATGTAAATACCAATGTCAACCAATGCTCTGTAGATCCTTCTGCTCAATATTGCAATCCTGATGATGACACTCTTCAAAATCAACCCGAACCAAATTCATACTATCCAAATTTGGATATGCCATCTCCTTCAATTTATAACAATGAGCAGGAAATCGATGACACAAATTTTTGTGTACAAGCCTCAAGAAACCAATCGGATTCGTAGACATTAATAACTGTAATACCAACCTTTTGCCCTATATAACTGTCAATAGTATAGATGACAATAAATACAGATTTTTAATTGACACCGGCAGTAATAAATCGTTCATTAATCCACAAATAGCTAAAAATTTTGATTGTATACTAACCGAACCTATAGAAATAAAAACCCTATTTGACAAACAAGTGGTAAATAACAAAACAACCATTAATGGGCTTCCAGAGCTTGGAACCACCAAACCATTATCGTTTCTTATATTCAAGTTCCACAATTATTTCGAGGGACTTATTGGCACTGATATATTGCAAAAATTGGGTATGAAAATTGATTTAAAAAATTCTCTTTTGGAGACAAATAATTTTAAAATCCCATTAAAATTCAAACCCAATCTCATGTCTAAAATCTACACAGTTCCCGGACTTAGTAAGGTAATTTGTTGCTTACCTGTTGATGTTGAAATGGGTAGTGTATTTATTAAACCAACATCTATAATAAATAATCTAATGATATCTGAAGGGATCTACGAGGCTATCAATTGGTATTCGCACATAGAGGTAGTAAATTTTTCAGACGAATGTCAAACCTTTAGAGTTGAACAACCCATTAAAGCTAGCATGTTCGATTTCCATTCGCATTTCGAGATCCATAACTTCAGTATTCATAATAAAGAACATTTAAGAGGTAAAAGCATTTGCGAACTTTTAAAAACTGATCACCTTAATAACGAGGAGACAAAAGAAATCAAGAATCTTTGCAAACAATATGAGGATATATTTTTTAGAGATGGGCAAGACCTGACATTTTCAAACACAGTCAAACACAAAATAAAAACCAAAGACGATATACCCATATACTGTAAGTCCTATCGGTATCCGTATATACATAAAGCTGAAATTCGGCAACAAATAGCTAATGTGCTAAAGCAAGGCATAATACGTCCAAGTTTTTCCCCGTGGTCAGCTCCAATCTGGATCGTACCTAAAAAAAAGGACCAAAGTGGAAATGATAAGTGGCGATTAGTCATCGACTATCGCAAACTTAACGAAAAAACGATTGACGATAGGTACCCAATACCCAATATAACAGAAATTCTTGACAAACTTGGCAAATCCATGTATTTCAGCACACTGGACCTTGCTTCAGGTTTTCACCAAATAGAGGTCACTAACGACGACGTCCATAAAACGGCTTTTTCGGTAGACAATGGACATTATGAGTTCCTGCGAATGCCATTTGGACTCAAAAATGCTCCATCCACATTTCAAAGAGTTATGGACAATGTGCTTAGAGACCTCCAAGGCAAGGTGTGCTTGGTTTACATGGATGATGTAATAGTTTACTCGACTTCACGCCAAGAACACATACAAAACCTTACTGCAGTGTTCAGAAAATTCAGAGAAGCAAATCTCAAAGTACAAATTGAGAAGTCCGAATTTCTTAGGAAGGAAGTTTCTTTTCTAGGCCATATAATAACACCTGACGGAATAAAACCCAATCCGGACAAAATAACTGCCATTACACACTTCCCGATACCGAAAACAACCAAACAAGTCAAATCCTTTTTGGGCCTTTTAGGATATTACCGAAAGTTCATAAAGGACTTTGCACACCTCACAAAGCCAATGACCGAATGTCTGCGAAAGGGAAACACCATAAAATTAGATTCAAGATATGTAGAATGTTTTGAAACATGTAAATCCATACTGTCTAATGAACCCTTGCTGCAATATCCGGATTTCAATAAGCCTTTCAATCTTACTACCGATGCGAGTAACGTTGCAATAGGTTCTGTACTGTCTCAAGGTCCTATAGGATCGGATAATCCAATTTGCTTTGCAAGTAGGACCTTATCCAAATCGGAACAAAATTACAGTACAATTGAAAAGGAGCTGTTGGCAATTATTTGGTCTGTGAAATATTTTCGGCCTTATTTGTTTGGACGCAGATTTCAAATAATCACTGATCATAAGCCTTTGATATGGCTTTTCTCCCTAAAAGAGCCAAATTCGATGTTAGTTCGGTGGAGGCTAAGACTGGAAGAGTACGATTACTATGTGACCTATAAAAAAGGAAAAAACAATCTTAATGCTGATGCCTTGTCTCGAATTGAAATCCATGCAAATGAGACACTTGATTTTTCGACAGGGGCGAGTGATAATGATTTTGAATCTATGGCAAACAATTTTGACGTTTCGGACAATGCTTATATGAATAATTCAGACAGTCTTTCAACCATTCATTCTGCACTGGAAAATTTGGATGATGGTATACCAATTACTGAACGTGCCATCAACGAATTTTCAAACCAAATCATTTTAAAGAAAAATCCTAGCAAACCGTCTCTCTCAGCCAAACTTGAAATTCTTTTTAAAAGAAAAAAAAGATACACAATTGAACATAGTGCCATTGGCAATGAAGATGTCATGATTTCAATATTCAAAGAATATTTTAATTCCAAGCGTGTAACTGCGATTCTAGCAGATGACGAAACATTTAAATCAATGCAGTTAGTATTTTCAAAATATTTTAATAACGGCTGTCTTCAATTGGTAAGGTCTCATATAATATTGGAAGACATAACAAATAGAGATAGGCAGGAAGAATTAGTGCGACAATATCATGCAAGGTCAAACCACAGAGGGATCACTGAAAGCTATCTCCACATCAAAAGACAATCCTACTTCCCAAATATGAAAAGCGTTATAAATAATTGTGACATATGCAATCTGAACAAATATGAACGTAATCGAGAAAAGGTTAAGTATGAATTAACCGAAACAGCTTCTAAGCCTTTTCAAATCGTTCATATGGACATATATTCTATTGGTAAAAAAAATTTTTTAACAATTATCGATAAATTTAGCAAATTCTCATGTGTATACCTACTTAGTTCTAGAAATAGTATAAATTTGATTAAATCCCTGAAACATTTTTTTTCCCACCATGGGATTCCCGGAAAAGTTATCACAGATAATGGCAGTGAGTTTGTGTCAACTTTGTTTAAAGAGTTTTTAGAAGTCTATGGTATACAGTTTCATAACACTTGTGCGAAAAGTTCGACTGGAAACTCACCAGTAGAGCGATTTCATTCAACCCTCACCGAACTTATTCGTATAATAAAATACCAGCATAAAAATAAACCTATAGGTGAGGCAGTAGATGAAGCTGTACTGACATATAATAACTCAATTCATTCCACCACAAACCTGACTCCTTTTGAATTACTAACCGGACACATAAGTACGACGAAGCCATTTCCTAGTCAAGTAAATTTTCAGTCAGAACAGGATTATTTGAGGAATCATTTAAAAGAATATGAAAAATTAATAGCCCTCGTAAAAGAAATAAAAATCATATAATTGAAAAACGCAATAGAGAATGACAAGATCCTACTGACTATGTACCTGGAGAAATCATATTTGAGGCAGACGATAGGAGAAATAAACTTGCTCCCCGACACACCAACCATCAAGTTATAAAAAATAATAAAATTACACTTAACACAAACAAAAGAAAGGTGCACAAACAAAAAGTTAAGAAAAAACGTAAAAAAAAAAGTGTTCAGCATTTTTCATTTCAAGTAGAAAATTTAAATGAATATTTTTTTTTTGTATTAGTTTATACTGCAGTTGCTTAAATTTATGAAGTTCATTTTTTTCCTTTAAAACCATTTAGTTAATTTTATAATCTCCTACACTACTAGAGCTGCTCACTTTAATTTTACATGCAATCCAGAATGAATCTTTTTTGTTTAAAATCAATGTCATAAAACTGATTTAGATCAATGTTGGGTTTCAGGGGTGTGGGTTAATCCTTTTAGATGAGTCATTTGGTCTGCAAAAACACCTGTGGTTTAAATCCATCATGCACAAACCGAACAAATATCAAACCTACATTTACCTGCATACATCTAAATGCCTTAGCGATCCTTTACTCGTTAACTCGTAAAGTTCACTCCAAGAAGGGAAGAGTTACGTAACCTTTTGAACTGGCAACAATGTCGGCATCAGAATGAGTATTTACATAAAACACACTGTACATTATAGAGATCAATGCTGTCAGCCAAAATCATCTTGATAGCGTCTATGTACTGCCACTGAAATGAAAACATCAGCCTACAACATAATCAATATAGCAACAGCAGATCTACAATGATTTCTAATATATAAGAGCATCTCATTTCAATAATTGTAGCCAAATCCAACAACAGCGCAATGACCCAGAAACCAGCAACAACGATCGTCCAACAACAGCATCTACAGAAAAACTCTTGTGCAGAATTTTAATCTAAGAGAATAGTTTTCTTGTCTTCTGCAAATTCTCTGCAGATATGAAAACATATTGTAATGCCCTATCTTTTATGTTATGTAAACGTGTTTATATAATGATTCGATGCATAATAATAAAAACATATTCAATTAGTCTTTTAGTCTTAAGTTGATATAGATCAAGAGTAGATCTAAAATAAAAGTTGATTACCATTAAGGAAATTTGTAGACGTTTTATTTTCTCCTCTTAAGACAAACGTAACTCAGGCGAAAATAACTCTTTCCTTTAGGAACATTGTTATTGACGCTTGCGCAGAAGAAAATACATGAATGAAGTGTATGTGTACCCAATACTATTAATATTTTTGTATCTCTATGTTTATGAGACTATCAGATGGGCATTTTAATTATACTTTTTGTGTGACAAATAAAAAGTGTTAAACAAGTAGTAGATGGGATTAATAAGGGGATGAGATTTATTTTAGGTTAATTTATAGATATAAGATAGTAATATTTTAAGTATGTATGTATTTGTTTACTGTGGGTGGATAAGTGGGGTATGTTCCCATAAAAGGGATGGAGATATCATCCACGATTTTTTTACCGGATGGTTGAAAGGAGGCTATCTCTCTCAGATCGAGAGGTACCTATTTACCTAGGAAATAGGCCAGGGATTAAATACATAGGGATATCATGGTCATTGGTAAATTCAATTCTGTAGAGAGCAAATCGGAAATTTATTCTAACAGTCAGTTTAAATTTTTTTGTTATCGGAATTTGAAATTGGAAAATTTTAACCAAGTTAAACGATTAAAATTATAAAGTGGTTTTGGACGTTTAGTTGGAATAAATTTTACATTCTGGTAATATTAAAGTGAAAATTGTATACTAATTTTTTTTTTAATGCATGCATATATATGTATATTTACATGGCCGACAGAAAATTTTTTCATCAGGATTTTTTGTTTTTAAATCGACTTTTGGGAAACCTTTAAGTATACTTGTATCAACTTACGAGTTTGTGCTCAAATACCTTCATTTGAATTAACTATTCAAAAGGAAACTATTAGGTAATGTGTAAATATAGTTTAAAGTGAAAAATTGTGTTTCAACTTCTTTAAATACTATATAGGTATGTATATACAGGGTGAGTCATGAGCAATGCGACAAAATGCTAGGGCGTGTAGGTTGCGTTGATACAAGAAAAAAATCGTATGGGTCTATTCCCCTCCGTTTAGCCGGGAGGGGCAATTTTCGAAAAAACAGACTTAAAATGGGAAAAAAATTATTTAAAATCAACGGCTTCATTCACAATGCTGTGCGATACGTTTTTGAAAAGCCAATAACTTTTTATTTCATTCTGTGTTTAAATAAATCTATTCTAAGAAATAGTTTTTGAAATATTAATTTTCAAAGTCAAAATTTTGAAAAAAAAAATTTCAAATTAATTTTTTTAAAAATTTTACGTAATTAAGTGCTAATTTTAATTTCAAAATTCAATGCTGTTATTAATTTTAAGTCTAAATAAGAAAACCGGATGCAAAAATTTTATGTCGTTCTCAAGAAATTAAAAAAAAACCAAAACCACCTTTTTCTAAGAAAAACATTTATTTTTATTGTAACGAAGTAATTTAAGAAGCATTAATCTTAGTTTTTTTAGTTTTTTTTATTCCTTTTATGTTTACTATGTTTTTTATTGGAAGTACTTATAAAAAATTCTCGATATGATCTCCATTGTTTAGAAGGCATAGATTATATCTCCTTGTAATGGCTTCACATAAGTTTATGCTTGACAAATTTTCCTGCAATTTGACTCCAGCGACTTCAATTCGTTCCTTCAGTTGTTCCAATGATACTATTTCCACTTCGTAAACATAATTTTTCATAAATCTCCATGCATAGAAATCTAGGGGAGTTAAATCTGGTGACCTAGGCGGCCATTCCGTGGGGCCCCTTCTTCCGATCCAACGGTCACTAAAATGATCATCCAGCCAGTTTCTCACCTGTAAGCTGTAGTGTGCTGGAGCACCATCTTGTTGGTAGATTAAAGTATCTGCTATAACCAATGGAACGCTGTCTAATAAATCGGGAAAAAGGTCTCGTAGGAATTGCAGGTATGATTCTCCATTAATAATGGAATTCAAAAACCGGGGCCCGATCACAGTGTGTCCAACAATACCAAGCCAAACATTACAACTAGGGTTATTCCAATACTATTTAATTTTATTACGTTCTCATAAAACTCCAATTAAAAAAAAAGTAAAAAAACTAAGATTAATGCTAAATAAATAAATAAATTGCTTCGTTACAATAAAAATAAATGTTTTTCTTAGAAAAAGGTGGTTTTGGTTTTTTTTTAATTTCTTGAGAACGACATAAAATTTTTGCATCCGATTTTCTTATTTAGACTTAAAATTAATAACAGCATTGAATTTTGAAATTAAAATTAGCACTTAATTACGTAAAATTTTGAAAAAAATGAATTTGAAATTTTTTTTTCAATTTTTTTTTTCAAAATTTTGACTTTGAAAATTAATATTTCAAAAACTGTTTCTTAGAATAGATTTATTTAAACACAGAATGAAAGAAAAAGTTATTGGCTTTTCAAAAACGTATCGAACAGCATTGTGAATGAAGCCGTTGATTTTAAATAATTTTTTTCCCATTTTAAGTCAGTTTTTTCGAAAATTGCCCCTCCCGGCTAAACGGAGGGGAATAGACCCCCCTCCCATACGATTTTTTTCTTGTCTCAACGCAACCTACACGCCCTAGCATTTTGTCGCATTGCTTATGACTCACCCTGTATATAGAGTGGTGGACAAGAATTATTCCACTAGGAATACTGGAGGTTGAAGAGAAATTTCTTTCAAGGAAAAAGGAAGACAAATTTTGTTTGCATAGGTATGTTTTAATTTGATAATTCCTTTTTATTCTCAACGACTGACGAGGCTAAATTTATAATTTAGGTTTGGGATCAGTTTTGTTGGCAGAAAAAAAAAAAAAAAAACCGCCATTGCGTCCTAAGCCTCTGCTTATTAATTTGGGGATTTTTTTTTATACAATAAAGTTAAACACTTCGAAAAGCCATCTTCGTTGAAGAATTCTTTTGTTTCGAAGACAAAAGATACATCTTTGTAGCTCACAAAGGCCAACGTCTTTAAGAAATAAATATATATACTCCAGTATATATATATCAATACAATTTCAAAAAAAAGGACAAAACCAAGAAAGGATTTGTGAAGGAAGAGGAGCTTCGTGGAACAAAGTGTTTAATTTAAAGTTAATTTTATATAGATACCTACGTAAATTTTTTTTTGAACAGAATTGTGAAAAGATTAAGTTCTCCATTTTGAATTTATTATTACCTATCATTTTTTTTAGATTTTTTTTACGAATAAGTTTATTTGGGAGTCAGATAAAAAGAAATTTAGTTAATTTTTAATTTGAATAATTTTTAAATTCTTAAAATTAAGTGCTTCAATTTAAAAGCAATATTTCACATCACAATCATTCTTCGAAGTACTGCCGGCAGGACAACGAGGGATCCAAGTGAAAACATCTGTAAGTCCTACGTATTGTCTGACAGAAAGTTCAGCTAAATATAAATTATTCAAATTGATAAAATTTTTTTTTATTCAATCTCCAGTGAATTTAGTATGAAATAAACATAATAATATAAGTATTTAATAGATAAATTATCTTAGATGATATGAGCAGGAGAGCTCGATTTTTATTAAAGATTAGATTGAATAAAGTTGTTGTATGAGTAAAATTTTAAACATAAAGGGTGTGCTAATTTCATAGCTTAAGGTGTGTGGAGGCTTGGCAAAGCCGTCCAGAAACAGATATGGGTTTCTTATAACGTGACTGACATGACATTTTTTGTTGGTTAAGCTTGCGACTGGTAGGTCGAATCAGGGGCTATTTCTAATAAAACGGCCATGTGAATAGCATTCGGTAGTATTTTTTTTTATAAGATACTTGGGTGGGCTGGCCTGACCTTCGTCATCAACACCTGACGAGCGTTCGAGATTCGGTGGAACGTTATCTGGGGAGAAAGAAAAAGTGAAGTGCATTAGTTTAAGGGTTTATATTAGGATTTTTTTTTGTATCTACTTTTATAAAAAAGTTGATAACTTTTTGAATTATATTTTTTTTTATTCATAAATTTAAATGGTGGTGGGAATATTCTTCAAATATACAATTGGTGATGGGATTTTTTTTTATATCTTTTTACTTTTTTTGAATATTAAATATTTTATGTAGTTAGTTAGATTAGTTAATTTTTTTTAAAGCACTATACTTACCTTTCTCTTGGGTAGCGGTAAGGTTCTTAGATTTCTATTTTCTTCTTCTTTCTTTTAATAATTTTAACGTAGAATCACTATACTATCTTTAACGTAACTTTCTATTCTATTTTTTTTTAATTTTACTTCCTGGCACGATTAAATTTTGATTGCTGAGCAGGAGGTATAAGTGGAAGCGGCAAAAACCTACCCCGAAACCGTCGAGCATAGCCGTGTAACGACAAGCGTGCCGCCGCCGCTTTCACTATACCAAAGTACGTCCTCTGGGATTCCTAGCCCGCAACATAGATTAGGTAGTTTTTTTGGAAAGTGGTACCCCGCGCTTTCCACAATGCTTTGTTTGACAGTTTAGGTTTAGGATTCCTTTGTTCAAAGTATGGAACCAGATGTAAGGGAGTGTTATTGCTCTTGTGAATTCTAGTAGATAACCTTTGTTACTATTTGCTAGCTTGTGGAGCTTCCGGGCATTGAACGCAGTAGACGAGATCATGGCTCAGTCGTTCAGCAACCGTGGGAGAGTGCACTTCGTTGGCGACGTTCACTGTGTTCATTTTAACTAGAGACGCGAGTGTTTAAAGTAGATAGTTTAACCTACCATTTTCAAGTGGCAAGTTAGCCTAGGAGGTAGAGTGGCAGACGACGGATCTAAACGGCGTGGGTTCGAGCCCCACTGTGGTCCTGGCTTTTTTTTAAACAATTTCTGGGAAAAGGTTAACAGAAATCGAGAGCACCTAGAAAGAGAGATGGGAAAACCAACGGGGACATCGAAAGATGGTCCCCCAACAACAAGGAAGGCTGTTGGAGCATCAGCTGATGTGTCATCCGACAGCCAAATAGCGGGGCCATCAGGCCAAGCAACAACAAGGGCAACTGAAGCTCAGCCGTCCAAAGCTCAAAGAGCAACAACAACGACAGAAGCTGAACCATCCATGCCCAAGAAAGCAGCAGCAACAACAACAACGACAACGACAACAACATCGTCATCGGCACATGCCGAGGTCGGAACTATCAGCATAGCAACTGCAAAAACGTCGAGCCCTATTAAAGGGAAAAACACAGGACCGGCATGTGTCGAAGAACCAGACCAATTGAAGAGAAGGCGCTATATCAGATATAAGCCAAATCTGGTAGTTAAAAAGCGTACCTCAGATGTAGAGGCAGCCCAGAAAATAGGAGGGCGCGGGAGTTCAGCCAAGTCTTCTTCTCAGGCCAAAATACAGAGGCAGCTGGATAGCTCCTCCAACGACGATAACGAAAACAACGACAAGAACGTAGAAGGCAACGATGAAGCTAAGGGGGATGACATGCACGTCAAAGAGGCTGACGGAGCGATCGCCGCCGTCAATCTAAACACTCAGGACGCCAGTCTAACAGGCGAAGAAAACGCCGCTGACGCAGATGCTGATGACATCTCCTACATGTCAGTGGAAGGAGAAGGACGTTACGTCAGTGGGAGATAGTCGAGCTGTCTCACCAAGAAGAGGACCAGCAGATTGAGGCTTTGACGGAGCAGATCTCTTCTCTCATAGAGCTAGTTGAAGCACTCAAAAAGAAGCAGGAGGCAAGACGGGAGAAGGAGCGCATAGTTGCTCTTGAACAGCGCACCCGCCAACAAGCGCTCCAAGAGCTTGTACGCAACAACAGCAGCCTTCTCAAGAACAACAACCACTCCCAGACCAGCAGCAGCCACAGAAGCAGCAATCAAGGAAGCAGCCACAACAACAGCTTCACAAACAGCAACCGCCTCGGCAACCACAGCATCAGCCTCAGCAGCCACAGGCAAAACCACAGGCAAAACAACAACAACAACCACAACCACAACCACAACAACAACGACAACAGACACAGAAGCAGCAACAGCATCAGAAACAACCACAACAGCAACAACCACAGCAGTCACAACAGCAGCAGACTCAACAGCAGCCGACGCAACAACAGCAGAGACAACAGCAGCAATCACAACAACAGCAACAACAGCAACAGCCACAAGCAAAGAAAGGTAAGGTGCCACCTATTAATACTTTTAAAATGGAAATTAAAGAGACCATAGAGATATGTAGGTCGGTCGTAGGTAACAATTTTATAATTAAGCGGCTAAACGCAGACAGGCATTCTATTCAGTGCTCTTCTTTAGAGCGAGCGACGATCTCGATTTTATCGGGGTAAGACCGTTTACCACAGTCAAAGCCAGACGGGAGAAACGGAAGTTACCATTCTTCCTAGTTCAACTCTCGCCCCAAAGCAAATTGAGTGGTCTAAGGAATATAACAGTCCTGGATTACCAAGTTGTAAGATGGGAAAAATTAAACAAGCAGAAAGACACATTGCAGTTAACTGTGGTATGGACCCAGTTAAATGTGGAGATACCCACATAACAGGGGAGTGTAAACTCGGGCAAGATAGGGCCACAGATATGACCCAGTTAAAATGTGCGCTCTGCCGAGGCTCCGGGCACATCGCAAACTATCGGGGATGTCCGAAGTTTCAGGAGATAAAACAAAACAAAGCCCAAAAGAAAACAGTTGAGGTGAGACGCCCTGAAGTACGCCAGACAACAACTTCCGTTAATCCCTCAATTTCTTACGCCCAATTGGCGTCTGGAAAGGGAAAAACGGTACAGCCTCAACCACAGGTTGCCAAACAGGTCCAAGTGCCTACGGCTCCTGTGCCAGAGGCAGATCTGATGCAGGTGTTGCTGACCATTCATGGTCAGTTAACCGATGTGCAAAAACAGATAAGGGAGCAGGCGGCTAGGGTGGATTACCTCTACTCTATTCTGCCGGCAACGCGAAATGGTTAAAGGCGCGCTGCCTGAGCGACCCTTTAAGATCCTAGCTGTGAATGTAAATTCGCTGATTAGGACCGAACGTAGAGCAAATCTCTTTCATTTGCTGCAAGACCAAAGTCCTGATGTGTTTATGGCTAGCGAAACTAAGCTAAACCAGAAACACAAACTGACTAATAAAAATTACAATATCGTAAGAAGAGATCGGCCCAACTCCTCTCAAGGGGGTGGGGTCGCAATCTTCATACGAAAGGGCATTAAACAAAAGGTTATATATAATAGTGAAGTGCGAAGATTTAGGCTGCTAGAAGCCTGCATCATTTGCATTCCGCTCCTTCAGGGGAAACAAATGTACGTGATCGCAGCGTACGCACCCGAAGCACCTCAGCCTGCTAATTTTATCGCAGAACTCGAAAAACTTTTCGAACGCTTAAGACTGCACTTGGATGAAAATTATTATCTCATGGCAGGAGATTTGAACGCCAAACATGAAGATTGGGGAAATCAAATTCAAAATCCGAGAGGGTACCATTTATTTCATTGGATGGGTCGTCACAGTGTTGAATGTAGGATCGATCTTTTTGCGACAGATAGACCTTCGTTTCCTATTAGCGGTGGCTTTCTGGATCTTTTACTGCTTGACTCACGACTTGTTATAACTGACGCAACAAATCAACAGACAAGAAACTGTTTACGAACAATTGAATACGACAGCGATCACTGCGGACTTGCCACCGTAATACAGCTTCCGAGCGAACTTGTGGAGTTGGATGAGTATGTGCCTGCGCACTCTTACAATTTCAGTAAGACGCGTAGGCCGCGCTTCTACAACTCCTTGGCAAGAGAAATACGTTCCGATGACATTTCTCCACCAAATGACAGAAACCTAACGAACGTCGAGATCGACGGGTTCCTGACTCAAATGGATACCACTATAAAACGAACAATGGACAAAACAATCCCAAAATATAAGGAACAAGATCCTACTGGTTTATACAAGAACGCGACAATCGACGCACTACACCGACAAAAAAGTGGACTGCTGACTAGATTGAAACTCCTGTACAGACGTTTCACGGACACACCTGATCTGGATATTAGGACATTGAAGTCGTCGATCAAAAACATTAACGTTCTGATTAGACAAAACTATAGATTATCTATTAATTTATATTGGGACAGCAGAATTCGGGCTGTTAATTCTAGCGACCCTAGTATGTTTCCCCAAATAAATAAGATATTTAGAAGAAATGATCAAAACGGTCTTCCATGCCTTAAACTCCAGAGGACAACAGATAACGAAGACGTACTAACGATTGCGGGAATTGATCCGGAAAGTGCCATTTTCGATGATAGAAGGTAGAAGCTGTAGGGGCTGCTTTCCAGCAAGTGTATAAGGTGAATGCCAGCATTCGTCCGAATCATGACCTGGAGAACAGAGCCTTGCTGCACAATTTCTATCTTGGAAATAACATAACGCAATGGCGATCTGAGAATACTGGTTTCACCGGGTTCAATGACGAAAACTTGGCAAACACCACCATCGCCGAGCAAAATGGACCCAGTTCATTGTTAATTTCGAAGGTAGAACTTCAGTTAATTTTTCAAACATTAAAGAAAAAGAAATCTGCGGGGGTCGATGGTATACCCAACATTGTGTTACGACATCTCCCTGAGGAAGCAATAGACATTTATACCACACTGTTCAACAACGCATTGAATAATGCATATTATCCAGTAAGTTGGAAGACAGCTGTGGTCCATCCTCTCCCCAAAAAGGGAAAGGACAGCTCCAATCCGGCAAATCTTCGGTCGATAAGTCTTCTTCCAAGTATCAGTAAGGTATTCGAAAAGATTCTCAATAGAGCTCTGTTCAAGTGGGTTGAGGACAAAAATATTATTCCAGACAATCAGTTTGGCTTTAAGGCGGGACATGACACTATTCATGTCGCGTCTAAGTTAGTTTCTGATGTTCAATGGAACAAAGCGAAAAATCAATGCACGGGCTTTTGACACCGTATGGTTAGAGGGTCTTTATCTGAAATTAACTAGATTTGGCATAAGTAAACCACTGTTGCTTCATGACATGATCAATGGTAGATAGTTTGTTGTCAAAAATGGCAATGTAACTTCTACCACAACATTTGATATTAAAAACGGTCTACAGCAAGGAGCTGTGAACTCGCCGATTCTTTTTAGTATTTACACCAGCGATCTGGTAGGTAGTCTCACTTATGCGATTGCGTATGCCGATGACCTCGTAGCGTACAGGACGGGTCCAAAAGTTGAAGTCATCAGAATTCTCTTGCAGCGTGACTTCGACAAGATTCAGCGATATTGTGATGACTGGAAGTTTAAAATTAACTTTCAGAAATCAGAAACTATCCTGTTTAGAACCCCTTTGTCTAAGGCTTCTAGGGATACAAGAAAGAACTGGAGAAATCTAGTGATCGTTGGACCAAGTGGACATCCACTGGCGAGTAAAGATGTAGTAAAGTACCTTGGTATCTGGCTAGATCAGTATCTATATTTCAATCGACATATAGATGCTGCTCTGGCCAGAGCTAGGGGAGCGTTTGCTCTGACAAGACGGTTGTTTTATAGCAGCCGCCTTGAAAACAGGGTAAAGGTGATTTGCTACATGGCCCTCATCCGGCCGATGATTGCCTATGGGTGCCCTGTGTGGTTTAACGTTGCCCCATCTTAAATGGAAAAGATTCGGGTGTTTGAGAGGCAGTGTCTTAGAACCTGTCTTGGATTACACAGAACACCAGAGTCGGAGTACAAACATTATTATGCCAACGAGGTCTTATACAACGGGGCCAATATAAACAGGATAGATAACTTTTTAACTAAGCTGATTCGGGGTCACATTGCAAGAGCGATGACCTCAGCCAATGGACTTATTTTCGGGGCTTATTACCTTAACGAAGAATATAGTGAGAGCGTTTGTCTTAACGGTTTCATCCCGCCCGAGACATTCCTTTATTTAGATAGTCGGGGGCTGATACAGATTAGATTGGCGGTTCCGTTAATCTACCACGTCGGCCGTAAAACTGTGGATCGGCGAATCCTGTATGGTCGAGACGTCGGCTCTGGGAACGGAGCAGAGTGTCTGCGGTTCAGTAGAGCTGTGCCCTTTCGGGACAAAAAGGACTTGGATAAGCAAGTTAAAAAATACTGGTGGTTGGGTGACCACCTTGATATTGATGGTTAGTCAAAGTCGTTGCTTGGCCGACCTACGTATTTCTAAGGTAGATTAAGTAGGACAGTGATGGTGGCACCAAAAAAAAGTTAAAAAATCTAAAAAGTTGTTTGTTTGTGGATATGTGCGTGAGCGCATACATATGCATATGTCTAAATATATGCATATCTATGCGCGTGTGTGCATGTGCATTTCAAGTATTTTAAGTAGTTTTCAGTATATTTACGTATATTTTAATTTTATTTAGGTTAATTTAGTTTTTATTTAGGCAAAGGGTAGTTTTAAGTTTTATATAAAACAAATGTCATGGGAAAACGAGTTTTAAGAATTTTCTCGTTTAGTTTTAAGTAATATTGAATTTTAATTTAAGTTAGTTTTTACGCTGAAAGGCATTTTTTTAAATATAGTTATAGTATTATTTAGAGCGCCCGTATGGGGCCAGTAAGTTAGTTAAGTTAATATGTAAGCTAGTTGTTTAAGATTTTTCGTCTAGCATTAAGATAGATATAAGAAAATAGAAAAATAAAAAATGAATTAAAATGCAAAAAAAACGAGATCATGTCTGTAAATAGTTATCACAGCTCTTATTAATTATTTGCAAAATGATCACATAGTATTGTTCAAGTTAGTTATATATGTGGCTCGAAATGACCAAAATGTTTGGTGCTATCTTCAGAAATTTTCTCTTCAACGAAATGAAAGGAGCTTGTTTGTAGTTATAATTATAATGTCTTTGATTTTAGTTTCCTTATATTAGAACTTACATTTACATTCATAAATATTTATGAAAATAGAAAATGGGCCTTTTTTCAATGACTTGCAAATTTATGAATCATATATATTACATGACAAATATGTATTTTCATTTGGTTGACAGCTGCTGATGGTAAAGTTATGTGTCTTGCAATTGTGGTGTTGGTGTTTATATGGTGTTGGCGCTTAAATGCTGCAACATGCATATACCCCCACTTTTGAAACTTTTGGCACAAAAGTTTACTGAGAGGAAAGAGCTTTGCCATGTTATCGTCAAAGTTATTGTTATCAGCAAAATGAATAAATCTTTTTCCAGTGCATGAATTCTCTTGCCTTAAAATGATAGTCGGAAAATAGTAGAATTCCAATACAAATTCTCAAATCTTCTTCATTGAACGAAAAGCTGTGTTGGTTGTTTTGACCTGCATACAACATTGTTTTTCAAAGACTTGTGGTGGTACGAGAGTTCGCGGAAATTTTAAGGCATTGACAGACGTAAATGAAAAGACAAAAATAATTATGTACTTTAGGTATATGTCATCCTCAGCACACATCCGTGCCGCACCAACAAAATATTGATTTCGGGTCACCCTTTTACAAAACAATTCGGCCACGTACGAAATTCCATCAACGATCCGTGGAAATACTTTCGTCAAGTACCGACGGAAGGAGGCCATATAAATTCGTCGAGTTAGTTTGTTCAATTGCAAACATCGATCAAAGAATTATTTCTGTAATCCCACCTGACCAAGTGTGGAACATCGTACTTACTTAAGTCCAAGAGATTCTAGTTATGTGTAAAGAATTAATAGACGCTACACAGTGGTAAATTAAACAAAAAAAAGCTCAATTATAGGATTTGTGAATTCAAAGAAATAAAAATAATTGAAAAAGTACCTAGAGTGAATTTCTTCGATAGCACAATTGTATAACCTATTTAATTGTCCGCGAATAATTCATCGCTCGACGATGAAGTTAGGTTCTGAGCCAACACAGAAACAACTGTCAGTGAGACTAGGGACATCAATACGGAGGGAATACGGAGATTCCAAGAGCCGTCACCCGATATTTCGTTTGAAGCCAGCATCGTCACGCTTTTTATTGTTCGACCACATCAACGCGATCACCTGTCTACGTATACAATTAACCTTTACCAAACTCGCCTGCCACGTGAACAAATCTCACATAGTCAGAGATCATATAATAGTCATAATATAAGTCCGAAACCATTAATCAATTAAATTTATAAATATTGAACTCACTCTGCAATTTGCTCTTAAGATTATGTACCAAAGTTAAGTATATTGTTTATTTTTCTATTGTAAGTTCATTCAAATGCTTAAAAGATTTCGTATTTCTTTCCAAAGTTTAGCGAAAAAGGTATATTACTTCCATGAATGCTGTGCAAGTTATCATCATGCATCCTCATATAAGATGCCACCCAAAAGTGCTAACATTTCAACTATATTTATTATCCAAATCAACATAGCACAATCCAAAGACAAAGAATGCGACATCCAAACACCCACTCATCGATTCACCATCGATTGCACCACGATTTATTGGAATATTATATTACAGCTTCCATCCATCCAACCATTCGTCGATTCAGCATTTCCTGTGTTGGCGATTAATGATGCATCAATTAGGTTAATTATCTTTAAGTTGAATTTTGTAACAGTTAGTTAAAAAATAGACCTGAACCCGAAAGGAACAAATTTGTGTTTCAAATAAAAAATCTTTTAAGTCTTTTTTAAAAAGACAAATAATAAAAGAGAATATTAATTGGCGCCCAACGTGGGGCAGGTCTGAAAAAAAAGTTTTAACAAAAGTTATATCCCAGTGTTTTTTAAAAAAAAAAGGAAGCCGTGTTTGAAGAAAAATAAAGATAAAAAAAAAAGTAATTATATAAAAAAAAAACAAGCAGTGCGAATAAAAGAAGCCGTGTTTGAATAAAAATAAAGATATAAAAAAAGGTAATTACATATATATAAAAGCAGTGTTTAAAAAAAAAATAAGCAGTGCGAATAAAAAGAAGCCGTCTCTAAAGAAAAATAGAAAAAAAAAGGTGAAAGTGACTCTGAAGAACTAAAAAAAAAAGCAAAAAAAAAGTTAAAAACAAAAAAAAAGTTTTTTAAATAAAAATTTTTAAATGTCACAACCAAGTGCAAATAAGCACTAGTGTCAATATAAACTTGAACAATAAAAAAAAATATATATAAAGAAACTATAAAAATAAACAAAATAATAAAAAAGCAGAAGCAGAAGCAGAAGCAGAAATTATTTTAAGTAAGAAATTATATATGGTTTAAATTATAAATGTAATGAAAGAATTTTTTTATTATTTATTATTATAAGTGTTTGTTCAAATAACAGTGAAATTTTTACTTTTGAATAAAACTGGAGGATTTAATTGATAAATTTAGTAAAATGGCTACGAGTAGAGATGAAGAAGTTATTTCTCGTATAGTAGCTTCTAAGTACAGCTTCTCTTAAAGAAGAAATCGATAAATTAAAAAAACAACTCTATGTTTTGACAGTTAATTGCAATGTCACAGAGCATGTACAAGAAACTATAGACGAATCTATAGCTTGTGTTGAACCACTCGATGTTATCAAATCATTACCCGAATTTACAGGTGATGAAAATACATATGTTAGCTGGAGAGAAGCTGCTAACAATTCGATGACTCTTTATAAAAGAGGAAGTCGAAGGTATTTTGCGGCACTTACAATTTTAAGAAATAAAATCATTAGAAGTGCAAATGATACACTTACGAACCACGGAACGGTTCTAAATTTTGATGCAATTTTGAGTCGTCTCGATTTTGCATATGCAGATAAACGTCCAATCCATATGATTGAACAAGAATTAAGCATATTGAGGCAGGGTTCCTCATCATTAATTGATTATTATAACATAGTCAATAAAAAATTAACTCTTTTAGTTAACAAAACAATAATGACACATGGTCAAGACAGTTTGACCAAAGAGCTCAACGAAGCTCACCGTAAAAATGCTTGACGTGTTTTTATTACAGGGCTTAACGCTCCACTTAGTAATATTTTATTTTCATTAAGTCCCAACGACTTACCTAGCGCTCTTGCAAAGGCTCAAGAACTAGAATCAAATAATCAAAGGGCTCAATTTGCCCTTCAATTTAACAAAAACAATACTAATGGGCCACAGGTAAATAATTCAAACAATAATCTTAGGTTTCCGAAAAGATCTGTTTGGGAACCAAACCCAAACCATTATCGTCAACAACAACCGCAATCTTCACCAATGGTACTCGGTAGTTCAAATATGAAAATGCCCAATCATAGGCCAAATTTTAACAACAATATGAGATCTTATAACAATAATATGGGATTAAGACCCAATCCATTCAGGCAAAATCAAAATAACTATAATAATAATTTTCAAAGAAATCCATATGTAGATAAAAGACCACATAGTGTACAAAATAGTGCCCAACCCCCTGTAAAAAATCAAAGAATATATAATATAAATGAAGATGCTTTTTTAGACGATCGTCGTGTCAATTACCTTTGATCACCCGAAAGCATCCATCAGGTAAGCAACTAAAAATTTTAATTGACACGGGAGCAACTAGTTGTTACTGTAGACCGAACGTTCTACAAGATAGAAAAGAATTAGCAATAAAAAAAAGAATTCGTACAGTTAATGGGCATTCAATTATAACTCATTATTATGTTGCATATATATTTGTTAGAGATGTTGTATTTTATGAAATTGAGAATTTAGAAAGTGATCTATTAATAGGCTATATTTTACTGAAAGAAGCTTCCATAAAATTAGATTTTAAGGATGGATTCCTTATCTATAATAATAAAAGGGAACACATATTTTTTTCAGAAGATAAAAATGACGTCAGACAAGAGGTAAAAAGTTATGAATTAAATAATACAACAGAATCAGAAGATTATAATGATAAAATAGAAAGTAGTGAAAACGTAGAAGCATTAAAAAAATATATGATAACGAAGATTGGAAAAATACATTCTGATATTAATTTGAACTCATTATTCCGAACGGATGTAAAGGCAGAAATAAGGACTACAGTCGAAACTCCTATATGGAGCAGACAATACCCGTACCCACTGTCAGTAAACACATTTGTTAATAAGGAAATTAGAGATTTATTAAAAGCAGGTATTATAAGACAAATTAAAAGTCCGTACAATTCACCGATTTGGGTTGTGCCAAAAAAAGGTACCAATGATGATGGTACTCAAAAATTAAGAATGGTAATAGACTATAAAAAACTTAATGAGAAAACGATAGCAGACAGATATCCTATACCAGAGAGTAGTGTTATATTATCAAATTTAGGGAAGTCAGAATATTTCTCTACTAAAGATTTAGAATCAGGCTTTCATCAAATACAGATGAAAGAATCGGATATTGAAAAAACCGCATTTAGCGTAAATAACGGAAAATATGAATTTTTAAGAATGCCTTTTGGTTTAAAAAACGCTCCAAGTATATTTCAAAGAGCAATGGATGATATATTACGTGAATATATCGGAAAAACATGTCATGTTTATATGGATGACATAATAGTCTATTCTAAAAATATAAATGAACATACTGTTCATCTTAATGAAATAATAAACATATTGAAGAAAGCTAACATGAAAATATCCTTAGAAAAATCGAAGTTTTATAAAAAAGAAACAACATTTTTAGGTTACATAGTTGCTTATAATACAATTAAAACAGACCCTTTGAAAATAGAAACTATAAATAATTTCCCATTACCAAATACGCTAAGACAATTAAGAAGCTTCTTGGGTATGACTGGTTACTATCGGAAGTTTGTAAAATATTACGCTTCAGTAACAAAGCCTTTAACTAAATACTTAGCCGGAGAAAACGGCAGAATATCCAAAAAATTATCCAAAAAGGCAAAAATAACACTTGATGACGAAGCTATTTTAGCTTGTAGAACTTTAAAAAATCTTTTAATAAACCAAATAGAATTATTTCAACCAGATTTTAGTAAAACATTTATATTGACAACTGACGCTTCTAATAATGCTATAGCAGGTGTCTTAACTCAAGAGGGAAAACCCATTACATTTATTTCTAAAACGTTGAACAAAACAGAACAAAATTACGCCACCAACGAAAAAGAACTATACGCTATTGTGTGGTCGGGGAGAGTACGATAACTTTGGCGCCAAGAATTGATAACGGTTTTTTGTAAAACAGTTTAATACAAGCATTTTTTACTATGGGTGGGGGGGTCTATCTCCCTCCGTTTGGGCGGAAGGGGCAATTTTATAAAAACAGTGCTAAAAATTTAAAACAAATATTAAAAAATAACGGAAATACTTACAACTAAGTTTTATATTTTTTTTTAAAGCCAATACTTTTTTCTATTAGATGTTTTTTAAATCAAGTAAAACCTATGCATAGTCCTTGAAAAAACGGACTTTAAACTCAAAAATTGCGAGAAAAAAAAGGTGAAAAAAAAACTTTGAAGTGTGATTTTTCAAAACTGTAACATAAAATACTACTTTTTTTTTATAAAATTCGTTGCTCATATTAATTTTAAATCATAAACTGAAAACAAAATGATTTTATCTTTTCTGGTTTTTGAGAAAATGGAAAATTACTAAAACTACTTTCTTATAAGAGTTTTCTTTTTTTTTTGGTATACGGTGAATGTTGTACGTAGGTTCGTTTTTGTAATGATGCTTGGGCATCTTTAAATGCAACAGAAACTTTGCATACACCCAACCTCGCACCCACCCCACCTCGCACCCACCCCAAATCCTATAGTGTGTCCAAGCAGGGGGGTTGCAGGTGGGCAGCATGCCCCCCCTTACATACCTCATTGTTTATACGCTTTAGTAATTTTCCATTTTCTCAAAAACCAGAACACATAAAATCATTTTAATTTCAGTTTATGATTGAAAATTAATATGAGCAACGAATTTTATAAAAAAAGGAGTATTTTATTTTACAGTTTTGAAAAATCACACTTCAAAGTTTTTTTTTACCTTTTTTTCGCAATTTTTGAATTTAAAGTCCGTTTTTTCAAAGACTATGCATTGGTTTCACTTGATTTTAAAAAAACATCTAATTGAAAAAAGTATTGGCTTTAAAAAAAGGTATAAAACTAAGTTGTAAGTATTACCGTTATTTTTTAATATTTGTTTTAAATTTTTAGCACTGTTTTTATAAAATTGCCCCTCCCGCCCAACCGGAGGGAGATAGACCCCCCCACCCATAGTAAAAAATGCTTGTATTGAACTGTTCTACAAAAAACAGTTATCAAATTCTTGGCGCCAAAGTTATCGTACTCGTGCCGAAAACTCTTATAAAATGAGCAACGAATTTTATAAAAAAAAGTAGTATTTTATTTTGCAGTTTTGAAAAATCACACTTCAAAGTTTTTTTTTACCTTTTTTTCGCAATTTTTGAGTTTAAAGTCCGTTTTTTCAAAGACTATGCATAGGTTTCACTTGAGTTAAGAAACATCTAATAGAAAAAAGTATTGGCTTTAAAAAAAGATATAAAACTTAGTTGTAAGTATTACCGTTATTTTTTAATATTTGTTTTAAATTTTTAGCACTGTTTTTATAAAATTGCCCCTCCCGCCCAAACGGAGGGAGATAGACCCCCCCCACCCATAGTAAAAAATGCTTGTATTGAACTGTTCTACAAAAAACAGTTATCAATTCTTGGCGCCAAAGTTATCGTACTCGTGCCGTGTGGTCTTTAAAAAATTTAAGAAATTACCTTTACGGAGTTTCAGATCTTGAGATCCATACGTATCACCAACCGCTTACGTTTGCAGTATCGGTACGAAATCCAAACGCCAAAATGAAACGTTGGCATGCATTTATTGAGGTGTTTGCTCCTAAAATAATATACAAACCAGGGACTACAAATGTAGTTGCTGATGCTTTGTCCAGACAATATTTAAACCACATTTCTGATGAAGACTCTTCTAGTACTGCTACACAGCACTCCGCCGAGAGCAGCGACAATATAGAAATTAAAGAAACAACAAAACCTCTAAGTCAGTTTAAACAACAAATCCTCTTAAGTCAGGGATTATTTACTGCTCATGAACAAATAAACAACTTTAATAAAACAAGGCATTTAATTGAATACGATATACCAGATAATTTGATAATAATCTTGAAACAATACTTACGACCCGGAACTATTGCAATTCATTGCAATTTCAATTCAATTCAATTTAATTTTTATTGAACATTATATATACAATTTGGCTTACATCTACTTACGATACTATGATGTTTTTTTTTTTACATTATTGTTGGCACATAAGGGGCCTAACCTTAAACACTGACTTAAGTTTAACAAAATACATAATACATATACTAGTGATAAATAAATTTGATTTAAGAAGTCGGTTGACTTAATCGTCCTCAGGGTGTTCCTTCCCGGTTTTCATTTTGATTTAGGTGTTGGGGGGGGGGGTACGGCGCTTAGCCGCGGTAGTGCACCGACCTTGTGTCAGCGTAGAACGAGATTGCGTTCTCGTTGTCGTTGTCCGTAAAAAAGTTCTCGTCCATGGTTTCCATAACGCTGAGATACCTTGGCTCAGGATGTCGATGTTCGATGGCAATCTTTCTCATTAGCTGATTCGGGTGGTTGATTATGTTACCAACTAGCTTCTTTGTCGACATCACTAGATATATGTCCAGCGGAATTATTTTTGCTTCTTTATATAGGAGTTCGTTCCTGTAGTGCCTCTGTCTCTGCCGGTCAAAGAAAAGTCCAGTGCATATTCTTAAAATCTTCCTTTCAAATACTTGGAGTTCACTCATGGCTGTCTTCGAAATTGTAAACCAGGCTGGAAACGAGAAGCTGATGATGGGTCGCAGAAGTTGCTTGTATAGAAGCATCTTCGTCTCTTGGCTTAGTCCGGTTCTTTTTTTCATTAATGGGTGCAGACGATGGAAGGCCCAGCTGGCTTTCTTGAGGACATTCCTTGAGTGCGGGTTGAACCTGAGCAGCTCATGGAAATGGATGCCCAAGTATTTTACACTCGGTTTGACTGGTATGGTTGATCCGTCAGGAAGTTTCAGAACCAGTTTTCTTATATTGGCTACTGTGCAGCTGGCTCTTCTCATTGAAGGTCTTCTGAAGCATATAAGTTCCGATTTTGTGGCATTGATCCGAATCCCCCACTTCTTGTAAAATTGGCAGAGTCTATGGATGTGAGCCTCTACTTTAAGGACTGCTATAAGCGGTGAATTTGAGGCAGCGTAAGTTAGCGAATCATCAGCATAGAGAATATTATCGCATTCAGTTGGAGCGGGTTGATCTGATGTCATCAAGCTATAGAGGAAGGGGCCTAGTTTTGATCCTTGGGCGACTCCGGCTCTGATGTTCTTCAAGTTCGATTTTCGCTTGCCTATTTGGACGAAGAATTTTCTGAAAGAAAGAAAAGAAAAAAGAATTTTTATTAGTGGCGGAGGTAAGTTCAATAGATAGAGTTTATGAATAAGCGCTTCTATCCAAACGCTGTCAAATGCTTTCTCGACATCCAGAAAGCACCCGACGGTGACTTGATTCTTGTTGAGGGCTGTGGTGATATCGTGTTGAAACTTTAACGGCGGATGCAGCGTTGAAAGTTTTTCTCGAAATCCAAACTGCATATCGGGGACGATTGAGTGTTCACTGCAAAATCTTTTAAGTCTCCGGAGAATAACTTCTTCCAAAATTTTGCTGATGCTATTGAGAAGCGATATCGGCCTGTAGTTGGACACTTGGTTGGATGCACCTTTCTTCGGAATTGCCACGATCTTAGCTGTTTTCACCTCTGGGGGAAGTAACAGTTGTTGACACAGTTGTTGAGAATGATTGTGAGGAGGATCATTGCTGCATTTGGTAGCCTTTTCAGCACAAAGTTGGAGACTCCATCTGGTCCAGCTGATTTCTTTGGTTTAGAATTACCGATGATCTCAGCAACCTCCTCCAGACAGCACAGGTGTGGACTCTCGATCGGATTACTTGCTGAATTGGTTTCACTGAAATGGATAACTTCTGGATTCGGCAGTAGAGTCCGGTGAATGGATGACTCAACTTCACGTAGAAACACCGGGTCGTCGGGTGGGTTTGGATTGAAGTTTTCTTCGAAGTAATTAGCAAACGCTTCCGTTTTGTCCTAGGTTGAGGTTGCTTCACTGTTATCATTGCAGATGATTGTTTCCGGAATATGTGGCTGTTTCCCAATAATCCTGTTGATGTGCAATTCATTGCACACCGGAAGACCTTTACAATATTAAACAAAAATTAAAAGAAACTTTCAATAATAAATTTCTTTATACAAAGAACTTTCCCATTGACATTACGAACGAAGAAGACCAACAAATTATAATAGAACAAACACACGTTAGAGCACACCGTAGCTACCAAGAAAATTTAAAACAAATTTATACAGCATATTATTGGCCACGTATGACCAAACAATTTAAAGAATTCGTTAGAAATTGTGAAATTTGTTACCGTAATAAATATGAAAGACATCCTTTCAGATCTCCAATTGGCGAAGCTCCAATTGCTAAGAAAGAGGGGGAGCAGTTACACTTAAGACATTTTTTTCGCCCAAAAATTAAAATTCATAACTTGCATAGATTCATATTCCAAGTTTTTAGTTATTAAGCTAATAGACGACAGAACAAAGCTAGACGAAAAAGTATTAGAACTTTTACAAAGCTTCCCAGAAGCCAAAAACCTATGTGTCGATAACGAACCTGGTTTTTCAACACCCTAATTTAAAACATTGATGCAAAGACTAAACATACAAACATTTTATTGTGATCCAAAACACAGTACTTCAAACGTACAAGTTGAAAGAGTACACTCCACACTGATAGAAATAGCTAGATGTTTAAAAGAAGAATTTCATTTAATTAGTGATTTAGAATCTATTTTTAGAGCCGTACAGCAGTACAATAAAACAATTCACTCAGTAACTAACAAAAGACCTTTCGAAGTCTTATTCAATAAATTAGAATATGAAGATTTAAGACCAAAACTTTTACAAGCTCAAGAAAAAATGTTAAAAAGAAACAAACCTAATATACAGATAAAAACATATAAGCAAAACGAAATAATATATGAAAAAATTGTAGGAGTTAGAAATAAACTTCAACCTAGATATAGAAAACAAAAAGTAAAAGAAGACTTAGGTAACGAAGTACGAATTTATAAAAACGATCGAATCGTTCACAAAGATAACATTAAAATTTAATCTATTTTAATGATGTGTAGATTAGGTGTACTGGGAAGGGATATTTTGACCCCCCACAAATTTAAAACATATAATATAACCCTTAAAGATTTAATGTTTATCCAAAGCTCCGCCATTTTACATGACAACAAAATTATGTTTATTATAATGATACCATACTTTTGCAATCAAACCTTCCACAAAATGATAATTGAACCAGTACCAAATAAAAATAAATTACAATTAGACACACCTTATAGAAAATTAATATTAAGTAACGATACATGGTATAAATATACCGAAAATAAAATTATACTAAAAAAACATTTAAGAATAATAAATGATGATTGTATTGAAAAATTACTAAAAGAAAATCCAATATTGAGATAAAAACAGTTAAAAAATAATACTGTTATAACAAAAAATGTTCCGAAAACAAATTTAATACATAATTGTAACACATACGAAGTAATGTTATATGGAAACACCATAATAAACTTCGAAAATTGTAAAATTGAAATCAATAACAATGTTTATGATAATATAATTGTAAATGAAAACTTTATCCTTCAGATTTTTAAAGATGTAAAAATTAAAAACATAACTGTAAGCATAAATTTGCCCGAACTTCATTTTAAAAATATTGAGAACAGAAAAATTCTTGAGGAAATCAAATCTACAAATTTTGTAACCAATAGCATAACATTCAGCACGATTGCAATAATCATAATCGCATTAGTCATAATGTTTACTTTTTTCTTTTTGAAATCAAGACCCATAAGGCATATCATAAATGATGAAATATTCATAGATAGAATAAACAAAAATATTCAACGACTCTCAGAGGAAACTCAAGATGCGGGACGCATCATTTAAGAAGGAGGGGAGTTATCATCATGCATCCTCATATAAGATGCCACCCAAAAGTGCTAACATTTCAACTATATTTAGTATCCAAATCAACATAGCACAATCCAAAGATAAAGAATGCGACATCCAAATACCCACTCTTCGATTCACCATCGATTGCACCACGATTTATTGGAATATTATATTACAGCTTCCATCCATCCAACCATTCGTCGATTCAGCATTTCCTGTGTTGGCGATTAATGCATCAATTAGGTTAATTATCTTTAAGTTGAATTTTGTAACAGTTAGTTAAAAAATAGACCTGAACCCGAAAGGAAAAAATTTGTGTTTCAAATAAAAAATCTTTTAAGTCTTTTTTAAAAAGACAAATAATAAAAGAGAATATTAATTTGCACACCATCCATCGGAGAACCAAGCCATCGTCAAAAAACGCCAAAGTATTATCAATCCAGAGCTTTAATTTAACCAAGAAAAGTTACATATACTATATGTACCTAGAAACAAATAAAATTGATTTATAAATAGTTAAATTTTACTCTACCTACATACAAACACACCTTACAGCTGATCTAAATTGTTCATGGCTTAGTCTAAATCTGTTCCAGTAAAAATCTTTTTTTCGATTGACGTTTACCTAAAAACCACATGAAATCAAAAAAAAAAAAAATAAAAAATACAGCACTTGAGAAAAACAATTAAAAATAATTTAAATATGAATACAAAACATTGTGAGACATCACAGAACTCTTTAATTTAAGATTAATTTTTATTTGCTGTTTAAGTTGTGTTCAGTTGTATAGTTTTTTTTTTGTTTCTAATTTGGGATTGCCCAAGCTTTGATGTCTGCCATCCAATGGGTTCGACCAAAAACGGCAACTTAATGCCGACAAGGGGTTGGATATTTTCCTATGCACCAGACTACACTTAAAACACTTTATTGGGTTTTAGTTTCGTTTTATTTCATTAAAGAACTTTAATTAGTAGGTATACATTAACTTTAATTTATTAACAATGTTTTCTTTTTTTTTTCTTTGCGTAGGGATGGGGTCTGGTGGTCTTTTTCTCTTTTTAACTTTTAGACAACTGGCTCGGCTGGGTGGTAAACAAAGACTGAAAAATTCTAGATATTTCTTATTTGACGTTTGCCACCCAGCTAGCGGCTCGCGCGGCAAATAATGAACAGGGTGAACACAATGCTTAGGCAGCAAACTCATTGCGCATAGTTTAGTGCGGCATCATATTTTCACCCTGAACATTACCGCTCGCCTTGCAACCTCGGATGCAACCAATTAAGAACGCGTGAGCAAGAGACCACTAGACCTTTAAACCATCTGATCATGAATCGCTCAATTAAATTACATATTTTGTTAATGAGAGTTAAATGCTAAAAGTACAAAAATAGTTCAAATTTTATTATTTTTTTTTTTGTTTGATATAAGAAATATAAATGAATAGATTACAGTGTAATTGTGGCAAAAAATTAAAAGGACATTAACAAACCTTTTCCAATATATGAGCATTTTTATCGACTGTTATAGACCTTTTGAAATTGCAATTTTGCTGAAGAATAAAAGGAAACAAATCTTGATGCGAACGATGGTGATTTGCGCTTCCTCATACACCTTTGTCTAACAAACTCTTTCTATTTATTTGAGTTACAATTAGTTAGGCGAAAAATATAAAGTATTTGGACTTATTGAGGTAGAAGAACACAAAGTTTAGCGATTGATCGTGTGACGATTCCCTTTTCAGTTTTTACCGCGGCGACTCTAATTTTACTATCATTTCCGGCATGTATTTTGACGACTCGTCCAAGACGCCACTCGTTGGGGGGCAAATTTTCATTACGAATAATAACTAGATCATCAATTTGAAGATTTCGTTGCGGATTTTTCCACTTATAACGCTTGTGGAGCTCCTTCAAATATTCTTCTTTCCACCTTGCACAAAATTGATGATGAAGAATTTGTAACTTTCTCCATCGGTTCATCACGCTCAACGATTGATTTTGAAGTGAGGGTTCTGGCAAACCTAATAGCAATCCACCAGTCAGAAAATGACCTGGGGTAAGAGGAACTATATCCGACACATTTTCGGACATTGGTGACAAAGGGCGTGAATTTAAGCTGCATTCAATTCTGGCGAGTAAAGTGGTAAATTCTTCGAAAGTGAACTTTTCATTACCAGCTAACTTTCTGAAGTGCAACTTAAAACTTTTAACACCCGCTTCCCATAATCCGCCCATATGAGGTGAGCCGGGAGGGATAAAATTCCACTTTATATGTGCAAATTGATGAACCGGAGCTATAGGGCAATGTATGAGATATTTGTGGAAGTCGTGTAAAAGAACTTTAGAAGCGCCGACAAAGTTTGTACCGTGGTCTGAAAAAACTTGTTCAGGGGTACCTCGACGTGAAACAAAACGCGTAAATGCCGCTAAAAACGCTTGCGTAGTTAGATCACTAACCAATTCTAGGTGCAGGGCTCGTGTTGCAAAACATACGAAGATTGACACATACCCCTTATCTAGGCGACATTTTCGACCGTAATAAGTCTTTATCAGGAAAGGTCCTGCAAAATCAACTCCTATATTTGTAAAAGGTCGACTTAATACTGTCCGTTCTACTGGTAACGCACCCATTAGTTGTGTTTGAACGTGTTTTTTGTATCGCGTACAAATTGTGCATTCAAAAATGCATTTTTTTCAAACTAGGTATCCAATACTCGGATCTTATCATACGCATCATGAGTTGGATTTCACCATGCAGAGAAAGTTCATGAACATATTTCACATAAAGTTGTATATAAAGAGAATTGGCTGGTAATAAAAGTGGAAACTTTTCATTGTACGGCAATGTCGAAGACGATAATCTTCCATTTGCACGAACGATACCTTTTTTATCCAGAAATGGATTAAATTTACTCAACCAACTTTTTTGAGCTACCTGTTCTCCTTTTGTTAATGCCCGGTATTCAGCATAAAAATATTTCTTTTGCGTCAACATAATCAATTTCTGTTTTGCTAATACTATTTCTTCATATGAGAGCTCTGCTGTTCGGTTTGTTTTTCTCTCAGCACTTTTTGCTGTGGCATGGTAAAATCTCAACATATATGCTGTTACACAAATAACCTTATGCCAATTGGAAAATTTGCAAATATCATTTTCGAAGTCGTGTGGAATTTGATTTATAAAGGTTTTAACTGTTTTGATTTCTAGCAATGCTGCGTCAACTGGTTCACATTTTGAACTAGGCCAATTGGATTCTGGTTGTGATAACCACTGAGGACCCCCCCACCATAAACCATTTTGTTTTAAATCTGAAGGATAGACCCCTCGTGTGGCTAAATCAGCCGGATTTTCCGCTGAAACTACGTGTGACCAATTGTTGACTGAAGTATTTTTTAAAACTTCGGCCGTTCTGTTTGCCACGAAGGTTTTCCATGAACTTGGATATTTTTTAAGCCATGCTAGCACAATAGTGGAATCTGTCCACAATTTGATCGAAGATATATTTCTTATATGAAGAGAAGTCGAAGCGAGCTGAATCATTTTTTATAAGAGAACTGCACCCTGTAACTCCAACCTTGGAAGAGAGATCGTATTTACAGGAGCGACTTTCGATTTGGCCCATAATAAGTTTGCAGTTATTTTGCTTTTCTTTTGCACGCGAAGAAAAATACAAGCAGCGTAAGCCTTTTCTGAGGCATCGCAAAACCCATGTATCTGCGTTACGGAATCGGGAGTATATTCCACCCACCGCGGAATATTCAAGCTTGAAATTTCTGGCAACTTGGACACAAAAATTCTCCAACTTTGTTCGGTCGTGGGAAAAAGACATTTATCCCATTCGGTCTTGTCTTTCCAAATTTGTTGCATTAATATTTTTGCAATAACCACGATAGGGGCCAACCACCCTAACGGGTCATACAACTTTGCGATTACAGACAAGACTGACCGTTTTGTAATGAGATCTGACTGTGGTACATTTTTTTGAACCGAAAAAGAGAATGTGTCCTGGTTTGCCTGCCACTGTATACCTAGAGTTTTGACTGTGCTTTTATCATCGAATTTTAGAAAATCCTTATTTAAGAGTGAACCTTTGGGTAGATGCCTCAACAACTCAGCTGTATTAGAAGTCCATTTTCGTAAATGGAAGCCAGCCGATTGCAGAACAGATACCAGCTCCGATTGTGCCAAGATAGCGCTAGAAATTTCATGAGCTCCTGATAGGACGTCATCCACAAATAATTCTCGTAAAAGAACATCAGACGCGAGCGGATGAGACTCTTTAACTTCCAAGGCCAACTTTTGCAACGTACGGATTGCTAGATATGGGGAACACGTTACTCCAAAAGTAAGTGTTAACATTTCAAATATTGTTAGGGGATCTCCCATATTTTCACGATAAAAAATTCTTTGAAATGGCGTTTGATCGGGATGTATTTTAATTTGTCGGTACATTTTCTCAATATCGCTGTTGAACACGTATCGATAAAGCCGCCAATTCAAAATTAAAAGGGTGATATCTGTCTGCAAAGCTGGGCCCGGGTACAAAACGTCATTTAAGCTCTTCCCGTTTGAAGAAGCAAAAGAAGCATTGAACACCACACGTACCTTTGTTGTGAGGCTATCTGGTTTTATGACCGCATGATGGGGCATAAAGTAAGACTTCATTTTATGTGAAAAAACTTCGTTCCCTTCGCATGGAGTGGCTGGCTTCATGTGACCTAAGTCAAGGTATTCCGACAACACAGCATCGTACTCTTGTTTTGCGTTGGGATTACAGAGAAGACGTTTTTCATTCCTTAAGAATTGCCTTTGAGCGTTTTCACGCGAAGCACCTTACCATGGATTTTGGAGAAAATCTTCTGTAAAAGGCAATCGCACTACGTACCGGCCCGTGTCATCTCGGTAAGTCGATTCTTCAAAAAGAGTCTCGCAATATTGTTCCGCAGTCGTGAGTATGGGGGTTTGTGGTAGTTCTTCTTGCTTCCAAAATGTTTCAATTTCTTCCTCTAAGGTTATTTCGTTAAAAAACGATACCGATTTTGTGAACTCTGATTTATTACTAGGGGTTTGTTTCTCCAGAGGACCTAGCAATACCCACCCAAATACCGTATTTTGTGCCATAACCCTTTGAAACACTTTTGGTTTTAATCCATCTCGGATAATAAAGGGGTACAAATCTGCACCAATCAGTAGGTCTATCTTTGAACTTCGATTAAAAAATGGATCCGCTAGAGGAAAATCAAAATATTGTTGAGAATCTCCTACCTCTATGGAGATTGAAGGCAAATTGTCAGTCACCCTTTTCAGAACCAATGCTTCGGCCGATAACACAAAATTTTTATCAAGCCTTGAACTAAGAGTGAATGAGCACAACTTAGAGGAACTCGCGGTTACCGAAGAATTAACACCTGCGACCGTGGCTCTAACTGCTCGGGTTGGCAACCCTAATTTTGCCTGAATTTCTTCTGAAACGAATGAAACTTCAGAACCCGGGTCTATAAGAGCTCGCCATTCAAAATCGGTTTGATGATGGCGGATACGAACTATCGCAGTAGCGAGAAGGGCAGTGCATCTTGTTGTTGAAAAAAATGTTTTTGTTACAACGTTGGGATTTTCATTCGCATTTTAAAACTGAGCCGTATTCGAGTTCTCACTTGGCGAAGAAAATTGAGCATTGGGATATGGCACTGGGTTTATGGTCTGAAAAAAGTTGTGACTTGAACTTGGAACAAAGTTTGGAATGGCATTTAAATAAAAACTTAATTTAAAATTTGAAGGGGACCTTGAAGTGGACTGTATTTTTTGGGATGTATTCCCTGGCACCGGTGTCATTTCAAAATGTAGGAGCGAATGATGTCTTCCTTTACAATGGAAACATGTGTTCTCACTCTGGCAAGCCGGTACCATATGAGTGAACGCTAGACAATTATAGCAATATTTGAGTCTTCGTACCGTGTTTCTCCTTTTAGAAACATTCATCTTCAAAAATTCTGGACATAGTCTCAGCGAGTGATTTCCTTGGTAAATTTTACATTGCGAACCCATTTGTGCATGATGCGTGTGAACACGAGGTGAATTATGTGTGCTTGTGGTTGGATACTGTGGTTTGTTTGACGGACGTGGCCCTTTACCTCCCTGTTGCATGTCAGCAACATTCTCTAATACGCGGTACCTATTGGTAAGGAAAGTGTTCATGCTTTCCCAAGTTTGAACTTCTGTCGGTTTATTTAGGGATTGTTCCCAAAGCGCTAGAGTTTGTGCTGGGAGGCGAGTAGCACACAAGTATGTGATGAAAGCATCCCATTTGTCAACCTCAATGCCGTATGAACCTAAAGCTAAAAGCGCATCATTAATGTTGCTCTGCATTTCTTTTAATGCCGAAGGAGATTCAACCGTAATATGTGATTGGCCGAGCAAAATATTAAGATGGCTGTTCACTAACACGCGTTTGTTTTCATAATGCTCTGTAAGAGCTGACCAAGCTGCCGCAAAATTGTCATCAGTAATTTCAAATTTAGAGACAATGCTTAAAGCTTGATCTTTAGTCCGAGCACGCAAGTGAAAAAGTTTTTGAACGGGACCTAATCTTGCATGCCGGATGTAAAGAGCTGTAAACATGTCCCTAAATGCTGGCCATTTTAAATAATCCCCACAAAAAAATTTCGGTTTCACATGGAGGCACATGCATACTATGCGTTACTAATTTTTCTACATCACCCGATTGGAAATCTTCAACATTAAGTTTCGACTTTACTTCATGCGGCCGCGCGAATTCTAAAATTTCACTAAGAAATTCTATATAAGTATCGGAGGATTTCCTATACTTATCCCGTACCTCAACGAGTGACGCCTTGAGCTCGTCATCTTCTTTTGCCGCACGAATATATAGACTGTATTGCTCTTTAACGTTGAGCCACAGTTCCGTAAGTTCAAGGCGGTATGCCTCCGCAACTGACTTTGAGACATCCTTTTGTTTTTCTTTAAAAGACGCGTGGAATTCAACAAGCGTATCGCACGCCAAAATTAATTCTTCTAAACTCATGCCTTCAAATAAAAGTCGCACTTTGTTGGCTTTAATTTAACCGAATGCACTGAAAAAACCGAAATCACCACCGTTGGCACCTTGCAAAATGTTCACCTTTTATTATCATTAACCACTAGGAAATACGCGTACAGTTAGCACCGTTCCAATTTTACCGTATGCTAACTGCACCGTTTAAAATTTGGTAATATATAATGTAATTTGGAGAATATACGCGTACAGTTAGCACCGTTCCAATTTTACCGCATGCCAACTGTACCGTTTCAGCGATTAAATTTTCTTATATACACAAGTCAATCAAAATTCAAAATACTCATAAATTAAAAAAAATTTATTTTGTACCTGTACAAATTCTAGATTTATGTTGGCTGCTACTGTTGACTCGGCTGTGTACAATGATGATGGACTCGCTGGCGCTGGCTGGACAATGATTTAATGCAATAACGCTGGCTCACTTTGCCAGTAATTGCAAATAAATTAATCTGCGCACTTAACTAGTTTTTCGCAAAAACTATTCGGCCGAATGGACCAAAACGTTCAGTTGTATAGTTTTTTTTTGTTTCTAATTTGGGATTGCCCAAGCTTTGATGTCTGCCATCCAATGGGTTCGACCAAAAACGGCAACTTAATGCCGACAAGGGGTTGGATATTTTCCTATGCACCAGACTACACTTAAAACACTTTATTGGGTTTTAGTTTTGTTTTATTTCATTAAAGAACTTTACTTAGTAGGTATACATTAACTTTAATTTATTAACAATGTTTTCTTTTTTTTTCTTTGCGTAGGGATGGGGTCTGGTGGTCTTTTTCTCTTTTTAACTTTTAGACAACTGGCTCGGCTGGGTGGTAAACAAAGACTGAAAAATTCTAGATATTTCTTATTTGACGTTTGCCACCCGGCTAGCGGCTCGCGCGGCAAATAACGAACAGGGTGAACACAATGCTTAGGCAGCAAACTCAATGCGCATAGTTTAGTGCGGCATCATATTTTCACCCTGAACAAGTTGAATACCTATTTTTTACATTTAATGAATATGTATATATATTGTGTGTTCTATTAGTTTATTTCTTTTGAGAATTAATTGAAGTGATTTTTTTAAGTGCTGAAGGGGGGGGAGAACGATAATGACGTTTAGATGACGAAACGGGAGTGAATTTTAAGAAGTCATTTTATCGCCTGAAAGGGGCTACCGAGGTATAGTTTTGCGAGTCGATAGCCATGGTTAGTCACGCAATGGAACCCATAACACCTAAAGGGTTCCTAACTGTTTTCGGTTCGGTTCAGTGGATTTGTGTGTCGGTTTGTGTTATTTTATTCGATTCAAAGTAAATACAGGCATGTAAATATAACGGATTTTCGGTAGCAGTGCAAGATCCCATGACTCCGACGAGCTAGTGTCGCGCGGTTGGAAGCATATCTGCCGCACTCGCCTACCACAACCTACTCTTTGACCCAAAACTACCAAAGGAGTTCCTGTCCTTCTTGGAATTTGTTTAGATATCTTTACATCACTTACGTAGAGCAGTATCTTAACATCACTTACCGTTACAGACTTGAAATTCGTTTAGTCCAACTAAATATGAAGCGCATCTTAGAATTCTAGCCAAATAGTTCTCTCTTCGATTAATTCCTTCTGTTGATGATATAGACTTTATCTCTAATGGTCGAGCGACTTTTTTTAGCTCAGACAATGGAATGTCATCGTTGCTGATAAATTCACCGTCATCTAGCGCGAAATAAGATTCCACAAAAATCTCAACCTCACCTGGAACATTTTGGGGTAACTCTACTGTCTTTATGTTGTCTTCATCTATATATTCTTCGTCCGTAACATAGTCCATAGGTGGAGGAAGCATTTCAATATCAGCCTTGACTATCTTCGTATCATTATCATTTACCTCTAGGGCGAAATAGATGTTGTGGAAGTGTTTTCCATAAAAATGTAGTAAATGTAGTCTTAAAATCCATTTTGCATATTTAAAAGAAAAATGTATGCATGAAACTACTGAACTTTTTAAAGAACATCTTGCTTTAGCCTTGCTTACCTCCGTATGTTTGTACAAAATTATGTGTGAACTAATTTTTAACTGAATTGTGTGTTTAATTACTGTTAAAAATACAGAAATAAGCAAAATATCTCGTTATTTGAATATTTTTTGAGACAAATCTTTTTTGATAAAGCAAAACGAAAAATTATTTTAAAATGCCTTGCGAAAAAAGAGAATTCAACATACGCCTACCACGATCTTAAAAAAAGTGTTTGGAAAAAGTAAAAAACACTCAATAAAGCCAACATGAATGAACCATTTAAACAGGTAATTTGTATTTCATAGAATTCTTTTATATTAAAACTAGATGACGAAATAAATTAATCTTGGTGAAGATTCTTAGGGGTTTTAACCTTAGTAAATTTGCTATTCCTGTTAAAAGAGAGGAATCGTGACCGGATGTGTTTTTTATGAACTTGAAAATCTCAAAAGACACTTTGTAGCTTTTTGCTACGAAAGCATGCATTTTCGGAAATAGAGCTTTATGCCAAACTCTATCAAATGCTTTTTAAATATCAAGCGCAATAATCTTACTCTCAACGAAACGATGTAAAGTTTGGTTCCACTTTTCTGTGAGATAATCCATCAGATCATTAGTGGACCTATTGCTACGAAAGCGGTACTGCCGGTCATTAAAGAGCTTTCGTTCTTCAAGATATTTCTTAGGCTGATAATTTATCAGCGTTTCCATGACGAAAGTAGGGACGTAAGTGCGATCGGTCAATATTTGGAGGGGAAGAAGACTCGCCTTTTTAAGGGACGGGCTGGACAAATGCTGTTTTCCATCCACTTGGGAAGAGACCAGTAGAATAGGACAGATGGAAATGCCTACTAAGTGGCTTTGCCAGCGTGGAAGCACACCTCTTCAGATTAATGGGGGAAATGCTATCCGGGCCAGTGGATTTGTGTATGTCGAGATCCTTGAGAACTCTTGCAACTGTACGAGTGAGAAAAAAGATTCACCCCATAAAACCGTTTACGCTCTCAAGTACAGGAGGTGTCACATCACTATGTGGCAGCGTGGTTAGCAGCGAACTGAGCAACAAATAAATTTGTTTTTCCTTGTGAGCTGACCACATGGGTGTCTTTTGAGACGAGCGTCGGAACCGAGGCTGAAGTTGAATTTCGTATGTTTTTTACAAATGACCAAACATTTTTACTGCCTTTGGGACATTGCAGTATTTTTTGCCGTAATTTTTGTTCATGTAGAAATTTGATTCGTGGAATATGACCGTTGTAGGTCTTTTTAGCTTGTTTAAACTTATATCCGTTTTCCTCAGTAGTTTTGGCTTTGTAACACCCGAAACTTAGTTCTCTCAACCTGATAGCCTCTTTACAGCTCGAATCGAACCACGAGTTTTCTATAGGTTTTATGCTTTTCGACCTATTCGGAATGAATTCTTTCATCCCGAGAAGAATTAAATTTGTGATCATATCGGCGCTGGAGCCTACGTCACTATCCAGGAAGCATAGTGACCAGTTAAAGTCTCTGAAAAAATCATTGAGACCGTCCCAGTTGGCATTCTCGTATTGCCAAACGGTTCTCCTTTGGGTCTTTTCTTTAACTGGACTATTTTTTCATGAGAATTTTGCCGATACGTTGAGTCAAGTTGTTTAACATACCTACCTTCGGGTGTTGTCTGGCCAGAATAGCAAAGCCAACAAGAATTGTGTACATTGAAATCGCCCGCAATGACGATTTCAGTGCGAGGAGAATGAGCAACAATTCTTTTAATGGAGTCAGGCAGTGCATCAAATTCGTGAAAAGTTGAATTACTGTCCAAATTTGGGCTTCGATAAATAAAACATATATGGATCAAATGCTCATTGACGGTAAATTTTAACTACATAAAAACAGCTGGTCTGTATACTACAGTATGGACAAACACAGAAACAATATTCGATCCTAGCCCCCGAATGTTGCTAAAATCGACCCTAAATTTATCCTCCATTACAAAATTGAAACACACAAAAAAAAAACGAAACTAAACAAATAATCTAAACTGAGAATTTAATAAAAAAACACCATAAGAACTTTTCAATAACACATTGTTACTGATCCGCTCCTGGATACCTACAAAAAAAATTCACAGCTATCCATTTATGGATGATCAACTTGATCATTGCTTGATACTTGGGAGGTTCTGCCGTTTAGGCTGTAGGTGCTGATACATACAGACTGACATTCAGGCAGACAGACAGACAATTTTTTCGTATTCGCTTTCATCGTTATTTCATGTTTGATTGTTATCTCAAAAAAATTTTTTTTCCCGAATGCATAACTTCTTGCCTTATAGTAACTATAATCGCAAGTAAAAAGTAGTACTTATAGCTATGTTCAAAATTTTGTTTAAAAATTGTTTAAAATTTATTTTTTATGTTTTTTTCAAAATTTTTAAATTAAAAGTATTTTTATGCATAAAACTAACTCAAAACTAACTTTAAAAAGAAACTTGAAGCATATATTTCAAGCTAAAAAACTATATTTTCTGTATACGTATTATGAAGTATTCGTTTTTGAAAAATGCATTTTCCGCCAAAAACGAGTGAATGGTGTGGGGACGCATGGAGGTGGAAATACGGATTTTTGATGTTCAGCTTTTCTTAAAAGCAATGGAATTAAGAAATTCGACTTACCTCAAATATATTTAAATAGCTAATTTTTTCATTCTTTTTTCATCATCATCGGCTCGACAACCGGGGTCCGGTCCTGGCCTCCTTCAACAAGTCTCTCCACCTATCCCGGTCTCTAGCCGACGCCATCCAGTTTCGCACCCCAAGGCTCCGGCCGTCCTGGTCTATGCCATCTCTCCAGCGCAAGCATGGTCTACCACGCTGTCGTCTGCCATAGAATGTACCACAGAGAACTTTCAGAGCAAGTTCCTCCTTGCTCATGCGAGCTAGGTGCCCTGCCCACCGGAGTCTACGAGCCTAATTTTTGTCACGATATCTGCTTTAAGGTAGATAGCGTACATTTGATGACTGTACCGTCTCCGGAATCGTCCTTCCTCACATATGGGGCCAACAATTCTCCTTAAGACTTTTTTCTCGAACGCGGCTAAAAGGTCTGAGTGCCTTTTTCTAAGCACCCAAAGCTTGGATCCATATGTGAGCACTGGCAGGACCATCATGGTCCTGTACAGCAGCAGTTTTGAAGTTATCGTGAGATTTCTGGATTTGAAGAGCATTGACAGACTGTAGTTGGCTCTGTTGGATTTATTTATTCTTCTGTAATGTTATCGGCTGCTACTATTGACCCAAGGTGTTTAAGGGATTGCACCACTAGTGAGAAGCGAGAACCCACACGGAATGGTATGTTCTTTCCGCGCGCAAAAATTAAAAATAAAATTAAAGAGAAAAGTAAAATTAACCAATTGAAAAAAGACACTATAGTGAAAAATATAAACCCGACAAATTATTTTTCTGACAAAAAAAAAATAAAAAATAAAAAACTCTAGTGAGACCAAAATAATTTTATCTCCCGAAATGGGAGAGGTGGGGATGGCACTTGAAGAAATCACCCGCCAAAAACTATGTTAAGCTATAGCATGTATCTAACAATACGAAAGTAAAATATTAAATTTAAAACAAATTATTTAAGACCTCAAAGGGGAAAATGAAAGTGAAATATCTAAATCAAATAAAAAAGAAAAAAAAAATATTGATACACTATCAACTAATCCAAACATTGGCACCAGTGATCGCGAAAACAGTTTCGGGATTCTACCCAGCGAAGACCCACAGTCAATTCACATCGACGACGATGCGAGCTTTGATAATAATAAGCCAACAATATCACGATCAATAATTTATAAAATCAAAGAAAAAACCAAAACAAACGGAAACAAGATATAGAGATAACAAAAAACCAAACGGCAACAAACAAATCAACACTAAACATTGAAGCAAAAAAAAACAACTGACGGTAAACAAAATAAGAAACCACCACCTATCAAAATATTTAAAGAAGATAGCAAAACTATCTCAAAATTGTTAAATGTAGAAATAGGAAACGATAACTTTAAGTTAAAAAACGTAAGTAGAGACAAAATAACTCTTACATTAAGTAATGCAAATGATTCCAACAAGGTTAAAGAGTTATTTAATGAAACTGGAACAGAATATTTTTCCTCTACTAATAGTGATGATAAAGTTCATTCATTCTTGTTAAAAGGTCTTAGTGTCAGTTATGAACCAGAAGAGGTATTAAAAGAACTCAGAGCTTTTAATGTAGAAAATATCAACCTTGTGGGTGCTTTTAGGTATGCTACGGCGAGGTCTAAGCGTGAGAACAATCTCCTACCCTTTATAACGGTACAGTTATCAATAGATAGTGTTATCAAAAACCTGAGTAATATAAGGTTTATAGAAGGTCATGCGATCTCTTTTGAAAAAATTCGAAAAAGTGGTATATTGGCGAGGTTGTGAAAGCTACAAAAAGACATTAGAGCCAGCTGAAGTAAAGAAAAAGGTTTCACAAGAACGTGTTTCTTAAAAATTAGCTATTATTAATAATCACGTTAGAGGAGGCATCTCATTTGCAGCTATGACTGGAAATGGTGTTGCTTCTAGCCAAAACAAAATCCCGACAAATAACTTACTAAGATTGTTGCAAATCTTTCGGAGAAGGTAGATGCCTTCCTCAACATGTTCGCAAACCAAAATGTTCGCAAACCAAAATGAATAGACAAAAAATCTCAACCCTTAAAATAATTGCTCTTAACGTCAATTCTATTGTCTCCAAAAGTAGGCGCAGTGATCTACTGCGTTTTACTGAGGAGAATAGGCCTGACATATTGTTTTTGAGCTAAACTAAATTGAATGACCGACATAATATACAATTTGACAAATATGACATTATTCGAAATGATAGGAGAGACTCAAAGCAGGGTGGTGGTACTGCAATACTTGTACGAAAACCACTTTCTTTTCAGATTGTTGAGCGCAGTGAAATACAAAAATTTTGATGTCTGTAAACAACCATTATCTCTTTACCCTTAAGGGATAATGGTTGTCTTTACTTAATATAGGCTTACGCTCCCTCAGCTTCTGCCAATGAATTTAACATCGAATTCGAAAAATTATTCGAAAAACTAAGGTTAGATAGTTTGGACAACTATTGCACATTAGCGGGAGATCTTAATGCAAAACATAAAGATTGGTTGGACTTAAAAGAAAAGAAAAAAAAAATGAAATTATACAGCCCGATTACACCAAGCTACCCTTCGGGAAAATCTTATAACGATCTTTGCATCGCGGACGCACGATTGCAAATTAATACCATTTGCAACAATAAAATGTCTCTTTTGCCATATGATAGTGACCACATGGCAATAGTCATGCCAACAAAAATTTCTGGAGACTCGTCATTTAGCATTGCAACGAGACACACATTTTTCATTTATTTCATTTATTTATTTATTTATAACAAGAAGCCTTAAGATTTGGATCTTTTTCGTGGCCTTAAAATTAACAGTAAAATTACAATAATACAAATGTCAAATCTTAGAAATCAAAAAAAAATATCAAAACTACTAAACATGAATAATTGCTTTGTTTACTTTACTTAATTAACAAAAATAGAATGGAAATGTAAGGCTATATTGGGGCTCTGAAGATGATTGGTCATGGAGGAGATAAGTTCATTTAAATTTAAAATTTTTTTAAATTCAGCTGGCATTGTATTCCAAATTTTGGCAGCTAGGACGAAAAAAGACCTTCTCGTTTACAATACCAAGGCTCTAGGGATATTTAAGTTTTTAGTACATAGCGATGAAGAGAATTAATAAAGTGGCTTTTGTAAATGTATTAAATTAAAAGTATATTTACAAATTTCAATTACAAAATATGACATAAGGGGCATGACAAGAATACAATTAGATAGGTGCGATATATGGTAAAATTTTCTAAGAGAGTACACAAAACGGACACATGCATTAAAAGTTACATTTAACTTTTGCTTGCTGATTGAGTGCATACCAGCATAAAGGGGGATCCTATATGTTATAATTGGCACAAGTAAAGATTTAACTAACATAAATCTAGTTGATTGTGGTATATAAAACGAAACTCTCCACAAGCGCCTAAGACAACCATAAATTGCAACAATGATTTTACTAACGTGAATGTTCCATGTTAAATTTTTGTTGATAATGAAACCCAAGTTTAGCACAGAAGGCTTGAAATGAATAACATTACCGTTGAGGTAAATTTTTGGAAAATATGACTCATTTAAACTTTTCCTATAAATAATAATGCTTTGAGATTTATCAGGGTTAATAATTTAGTTATTTTTGATGGTCCATTGATTAACACTATTTAAAAAAAAATGCTTGCTTTAAGCTCCATTTGAAAATAGATCTGATAGTGAAAAAAAAAAAAAAAAAAAAATCCTCATTGATGCTAAAAACTCCATCTTCCAGTAGTCATAATTGAAAAGATATATAAATTTGAAGATCATCCGCATTAAGATGACAAGAAATAAATTTTAATATGTCAACGATATCATTTATGAACATACTGAAATTGATCCAATAGAAACAATAGATCCAATAGAAACAGCTTGTTGGCGATCACTTAAATAACTTTTAATTAACCTAGTAGAACATGAAGAAAAATCGTACTCAGTTTATCGATGAGAACATTGTGATCAACTGACCCAAAGGCATGGGAAATGTCTAATAATGTTAAAATTGTTACTTTATCTTGATCTATAGCCATTCTTATATCATCAGATACTTTCAAAACTGAAGAAACACAACTGTGTTTTTTTCGAAAGCCTGATTGCAAAATAAACAACAAGTTAAAAGACTCCAGATAATAATTTATTTGGTTCAAAATGAGTTTTTCCAGACCCTTTGAAAGAAAAGGTAAAATGCTTATTGGTCGATAATTAGATAAATCCTGTAGACAACCCTTTTTAGGAATGGGAATTACTCTTGCAAGTTTCTAAGCATTTTGAAAAATAGACCTCAACAAACAGTCATTATAAATATTACATATATAGGGCATGATACCTGGAAGAAGCAAGCGAATAAATTAAGGAGAAACTACATCAAAAGCCAAGGAGTTCGATTTAATTGGGAACAAAGCAAAAGTACAGTCTGCAACTGAAACAGTGTTAAAATGAAAAGATCCATCGTAGACTTGAGCTCTTTGACTTACATCAGGTGCATTTGTGCCTGAAAAAGGAAAAAAATTATTCAATTTATTAGCAAAATCAAGATCAGCATTATACAAATTATTAGATACACTAGCTGCACCTAAATTTCTTAAGTTTTGGTGGAATTCTTAGAAACATCAAGAAGACTGAAAAACCTTTGTTTTTTAGCTTGCCTTATTGCTTTGACTGCCAGATTCCTACAAGCTTTGTGTCTTTCCCAATCACTAATTGAGCGAGTATGCTTAAAAACACTATACTAAAAGTTTCGTTCGCATAAAAGATTTTTAATTTTATTTGTCATCCAAGGACAACTTTAATTCGTATATTTTCTTTTAACAGGAATATATTTATTATATAGGTACTCAATTATGCTATTTAAAAAATCAATCTTAAAGTCAACTGATGATGAAGATCGAAAAGGAAACATGTCTATACCAGAAAATTCATTTGAAATGTCATTTATGTTTACATTATTAAAACTTCGATAAAAGAAAAAACTACTATTATGTAAACAATTTACCTTTACATCATAAACTAGAAAAATTAGATCATGATCTGCGACAATATTTATTTGGTTAAAAAATAATACTCTTTTTAAATTGGAAACAGCAAATAGATCAAGACATGTTGCACTATGGGTTGTAATACGTGTTGGTAAATAGCTTACAATACTCAGGCCGTGGGAATCAAAAATGTTTTGCAGGTTTTCTGAAGGGCTGTTAGAAACACACATATCTGCGTTTAAGTCCCCGCAGAAAACAATGTTTTCATAGTTGGCACTGTGTTTAGTTAAAAACATTTCAAATTCATTGGACGGGAACCTGCTGGGATGTCTATATATACAATTTATTATAACTTTTTTGAAAGGTAAGCTAACTTCAACAAGAAGACATTGAATATCATCAAGATTCAAATAATCCAAGCATCTTGCTGATATTCCTTCTCTAATATAAATTACTACACCACAAGCACGACCTACACCATCCAATCTAAATATTCGATAGCCATCAATTAAAATCATATTATCATTAATACTGTGTTTCAACCATGTTTCCGATAAACAAATTATATCTATTGTTTTGGAAAAAAAGATAATTTTAAGTTCGTCAATTTTAGATAAGAGGCTACATACGGAGGCCGAATACATATTACTATTGTTTCCACTCATAAAGAAGATTATATGGAAATCCAAAAGCCTTCAAAACCATCATCCACAGACCAACGACTAAGAAATACATCTCCTTAAAAAAAGAACTACTTGTAATTTAAAATTCATTCAAATAAAAGCAATAATAATAATAATAAAGAAAAAATAGAAAATAGAAAATTAAAAAGATTAATAAAAAGGTAGGTATAATAATGATTATTGTTGATTGTTGTTGTTATCTGCGCTGCTCATAGAAAATAGCAGATTATTAAGCTCATCCATGGAAGTAATTTTAATGTAACTGTCTGTTGCTTCAATCTTAATTGAGATGATTCCATTAAAAGAGTGAACAGCATGTAGTTTTTTGTTTTGTTTTAGATTCATTGCAGCTTTGCGGATCAAGATTGCCTTAGAAGATAAGCATTCAAAGGCAACAATGGCTCTCTTAGACACAAAACCTAGTTTGTCTAGCGTTACAGCACCAGCAGCTAAAAAGAGACGAAGGAACTTGACTCTTTCATATGGAAATGCAAATTTAGCCAAAACAGGTGGTGTGAAATCTTTCGAGAGCGCTCCATTAAATTTTGTGTTGGTCGCATTACTGCTTTGGTGTGTTGTATCTTTTGTAAGGTTATGTTTAAGCCGAAAGATATCAAATAAATGAACCTCATGTTTGATGTATGAGCAAATTTCTTGGAATATTTCCCTCAAGTTTTCGTTAGGAGTCTCAGGTATGCCTGTTATAATAAGACCACTTTTGCGAATCTCGTTTTCCATTTTGTTTAACTTGTCGTGAACCATATTTAAACCACATACGAATTGCTGTTTAGAGACTTTGTTTTCTATTTCTTCTCTTAGTTCACTGAGTTCACTTTTAATGTCATTAATGAAAGAATCTACTTTCGTTGTTAGTCTTACAATCTATTGTAAATTAGTGCTTTGAAATCAAGCACATCTTTCTTAAGCCCAATCATTTGACTATCCAAAGTCATTTCTAATTTTTTTATGCTTTTTGCCAAATCTTCATTTGTCACAGACATAGTCGCAAATAAAACGTATGTTATTTAGATTCGATAAAAAACGATTGTGTAAAGAAAAACTTCAAACAAGTTGGTGTTGTTTAAAAAATTAAATATTTAATTTAAAGACAATTATTAAAAATTAAAAACTGAAAATTTAGAGGAGCTTAAATCGCACGTGTGCTCTACTCGCTTGACATTTGACAATTCACACAGTATCTAAATTTAATTTAGAAGAACTGATTGGTGTCGATTCCAACGTTGCGCCACCAGAGAGTATAGGAATTGCTCTTCATCTTCAAATCTCTCTAACGAAGAGTGCGATTCCTATATCGGGAGTCTCAAAAATGTGGTATTACAAGCTATAGAGTTGAAAGTTCCAAAAATGAAGGAAAACAAAAATACTGAGCAATACCTAAATCGCGATATACGTACTCTATAAAAACATAAGAGCTTCTTGATTACACAAATAAATCTAATTCAGCGTCAATTTCAAGACGATTCTTTATGTTTAGAGCTAACTATGAAACTATGAAATCTATAAGATCCATAAGAAACTTATTGAATCGGTCCAGCATAATTTTATTCGCTTTGTTCTTAAAGGCCTTCCATGGGCTGATCCTAATAACCTGCCACCATTTAAGCATCGGATAAGGCTTTTGCAGATACAATCTTTATATCAACGTAGAGTAAACAATGACTTAATTTTTCTCCATCAACTTATCTCTGGACAAATTGATTCGTCGGACCTGTTAGCCTTAATTGGTTTTAACTACCGCGGACAGTCGTACCACCTTCGAAGTTCTGAGCTTTTTAATATTGAACATCACAGAACTAATTATGGCATGCATGAGCCTCTCACGTGGATGAGTAAGTTATATAACTTGAACAATGGTGTGTTGGATTTTAATTTAAATAAAAGTAATTTAAAAACTATCTTCAGAACCAGTGCTCCACGATCCTAAATGTTTTTGTGTCATGTTGTTTAATTTTGACTTTATATGTTTTCATGTTTTTGTTTTTATTGCATTGTGCTTACTAATAACTAACACCGGCACTAAGTGATGAGCCAGTGGGACACATTATATGTGTTGGCAAATCTTCTTTCATCTGCTGATGCTTGCTTTAAGCTCCATTTGAATAAGATCTGATAGTGTATAAAAAAACAAGATTAAAATCTCTTCTGAGAAATGTGAAGACGTTGTTGAATATTGGAAACAACGGGCTGAAAGTATAATTAAATCTGATTCAATAAACATGTTCCCTAAAATAAACAAAATGCTCAAGTTTCGTAGTGTTGTAAGAATTCCGAAACTGAGAATACCGCTGTCTTCTCAACTGCTTCTCACTCAAGCAGATATAAATAGGCAACATTGTCCTGTTGTTGACAATTACTTCGTAATTGATAATGGAATCGATGGAATCGATCGGCTCTCATTTCGAAGCTATTCATTCAAGAGATATTCCTAGCAATAGAACCGAAGAAGTAAATGCGGAGTTAATTAGGTTTGACAATTTGTTTATACCACCTCGTCTGAGCTCTTCTGAGCAAATAAAAGCGGATAACCTTAATAAAGAACAAACTGACAATTACGACACGACACTTGACGAACTGACAGAAATATTCAGAAAACTAAACAACAAAAAATCGAGCGGTTTAGATAACATACCCAATATAGTTTTAAAACATATGCCAATTGAAATCGTACGGCAATATTGTATAATATTTAATAATTAATTAAACAACTGCTACTTCCCGAGTTATTGGAAAACAACGAAAGTTTTCCCAATTATCAAAAAGAAAAAGGATCCTTCCGATCCTTCCAATTACAGACCTATCAGTCTTCTGCCTTGTATCGGAAAAGTATTCGAAGTACTTATTTGTAAGTCGATCCAGTTTTCCGGCGAAAGAATGGTCTTCATATTGAGTCGAAAACGGTTGTTAAATACTAAGGTGTACATTTGGACAATTTCCTATACTAAAACGATCACATAAATACTCAATTAAAAAAAGCAAGAGCTGCATTTATGTCTCTCAAGAGCCTCTTCTACTCCAACCGTTTGAGACCTGATGTGAAGATTATCTGCTATCAAGCATTTATTCGCCCAATTCTGACATACGGGAGTCCAGTATGGTGGAACATTAGTCCATTATATATGGAAAAATATCGTTTGTTTAAAAGAAAATGTCTCAGAGCATGTATGCAGATATACAGAAGTGCACACTCCGATTTTCAGCATTATGTCAGCAACAAAATATTATTAGACAGATCTGGTGTATCGAGAATTGATAATGTAATATTAGGCCTTGTGAGAAATCACTTTGCACGATCAGTAAATGTTATAGATAATTGGTTCGTTTCCAGATTCTGTTACCCTAAACCTCAGTATTTCAAAAACGCTTTGGAGAACGGATACATACCTCCGGAGGGATTCTTCTACCGAATGCACATGGCTACTTGTCTGACTCGAAAAATATGCCTATCATATTCCATCTTTCTAGAATAGCGACTGATAAAAGAAATAACCTAATAATATACATAGATGATATTTGTGTAAGCTTTGTGGGAACTCTCATCAAGGTTCTTCTATACGCTGATGACCTAGTCCTATTGGCTGAAAATCCTTTTACACTTCAACTCCAAATAAATAAACTATGGACATATTGTCAATTATGGGATCTACAGATAAATGTCCAGAAAACAAAGGTCATGATTTTTGAGAGTAGACAAAGAAGAAGAAGCCTGGCGCATCGGTAACGAACGGATTGAAACAGTGAGTGAATTCAAATATTTAGGATAGCTGTTAACATCTAATCTGAATTTTGCCAAGCATGCTAAGCAAAAATGCAGTGAAGCTAAGTTAGCACTTAACATGATGTGGCCAAGATTCTTTGCGAATCCAAATATTGACCATTCATCCAAATACCAAGTTTTCAATGCAACTGTCAATACTTGTTTGTGCTATGGAGTTCAGGCCTTAGGAGTCGCCTACTTTGATGAATTTGAAGCTGTCCAAAGGTTCTTTTTTAAGCGAATTTTTCGACTGGCAAACTCAACACCGACTTATGCCTTGCATGTTGAATCTCGATTACCACCTATTTACATTCGGAACCTTAAAGCACAGTCCGATTACTTAATAAAAGTGATGAAAAGAAGTGACACCAATCTCCAAAAAATAGTCTTAGCTAGACTTTTGCAATCTAATGCTTCTCCCTTTAGAGAATGGAATCAGCTCTTCAACCACCCTCTTCATTGCAGTATGCCCTATTTTACAAGAAATACGACGTTTTTACTTTCGAGAAAGTTTTCTGTCTGTCATGAGTTTTTACGAGATTCTTAATGGAACTGGGGGTTGGTTTATTTTGTATAAATTCTGCAAACTTGCTTTAGCCTATCGTAATAGCTTTCCTTAGTTTGTCTTACCAGTTTATTATTTTGAGGTTCAACTTTTGATGTTTTCATTTTCCTCTTAACCTCTTTAACACTAAACAAATAACTTCAGTTTGTTTTTCCCATTTAAAGTTTCTTTTTTAGTGCTAATTATCTAAATCAATACTTTATATTAATTTTATTTTTACTAATTAAAAACTTTCTCTTTATATTTTTTATATTAAATTTTTTAATGTTATGTCATATCCGGCAGACGGCCGAATAGCCACGTCCGTATTCTTAAGTGAAAAAAAAAATGTCTACCAAATTTAATTGAAAAAAAATAAAGAATCTATCTATCTATCTAATTGTTAATATTATGAGTGGCAAATAAACAAATTTAAAAAGAAAAAAGAGATGGCACCACTTCAAATTCGCTACTTTGATTGGTTGACCAACTGTTCCTCTCGCATTCGACTTACTTTGTTTAACCTTCACTAATGTGCAGCCCCAGATTTTGTGCCGTCTGCTCGATCTGGATGAAGGAATCGTGTACAGCTCGCTCGGTTCTCCCGGTGATGTCGATGTCGTCTGCGTTAGCCAGTATCTGGCTGGACCTGTTGACGATGGTCCCTCTTATGGCCGTGCCAGAGTCACAGATTGCTTTCTACAAAACCAGGTTGAAGAGGAGGCAGGCTGGACCTGTTGACGATGGTCCCTCTTATGGCCGTGCCAGAGTCACAGATTGCTTTCTACAAAACCAGGTTGAAGAGGAGGCAGGCCAAACCATTCCCTTGTCGGAGTCCATTAAAGATGTTGATTGGTCTGGATAGCAATCCGGCTATTTTTACTTGGCTTGTTACGTTGGTGATGTTCAATTTATTTGGAATGCCGAAATACCTAATTTAATATAATCTCTGAGTTTTAAAGCAATTTAGTTGGCATTTAGAAATAAAATGTTAATTAAAGGCCCTTAATCTATTGTCAAACATTAAAGTCATCCCAACCCCATCACTGCACGTTAACTCCGGTAAAACAAATTCAATTAACTACTAACTGAGTGGTTGTGGTAGGTGCTATGGGGTGCACTAAGGAAAAGGTGTAACAAGTGTTCTCACATTAGACGAGAAGCCAAACATGATAAGTAATAATGCTCACTGTTCAACTGAATTGCAAAGCGCCTCTCATGCTCAGGCTTTGTATAACTACATTTACATATATGCACACAGTTAACGGTAGGTACACGCTCGCCGTCAAGCATATCAATCTTATATCTTTGTATGGTATATATAGCAGGATAGCTTATGGGGTGATGGTGTCCTGATGTGTGCTGAGGGGTTGTCTTTTCGTAATTTGTTTAATCGTTGCAATCGAATTAAGTTCAACGTTTATAACGCCTTTGGGCAATATGGAATCACTTGATTGCTTGGCTTGACAGAAGTGGCACCCATTCATTTTACACAGTTCATACAGCCCTTTAATCGATATAGAAACAATAACGACACTGAGTTGTTTACTATTCTCATTTTGTATACCTACTCCTCCGTCTTTTCCGTCTATCTCCTTAAGGGTAAATATTAGGCGCACGTTTGTGTGTTCACGCATCAAGTGACATACGCCATGAGAAAGCCAAATATTTGTCAAAGTGCTTGCGAAGGAAACGATCCAAATTAATATATGCCTGGTTACTTCTTAAATGGATATCGGTAGGGGTAGGTAGCTTTATAAAAATTCCTTTTTAATAGACATGGCTAAGAATTGTTAAAAGTCAACGTATCATTACGACAATTTGATGGAAACGTCAGGAGCTTGAGAATTTAGGATAAAATGGAAACGATGAAAACTGGAATGCGAGTCACATCAGTAAGGCCCGGATTTTCATTTCCTAAAAAACACCAAATATGTACAAATATGCGCATAAAATGACTAAATATGTCGTAAAAAATCTAAAATGTGCAGGCAAAATATTCAAAAAGTAGGTTATTGAAAAAAAAACTAGCAAAAAGAAAAAGATTCAGTCTTATTTATGGTTGTAACAACAAAGAGATAAAATTACACAAATAAAACATACTCCCATATGTAAAAAAAAGCGACTTTCTGCAAGTCCAAACAGAGGTGTGATGTGAAAAAACGAGTTTGGTTATGAAATCTCGCAATTTCATAATCTCACAATTACAAAATCCAGTTTCTTAAAATCTCGCAATTACAAATACCAGCAAAATAAAAAATCAAAAACATAAATCTCGCATTTAAAAAGTATTTTCAGTTTACGACGTAAGAACAGTGAGATTGGTATGGGGAAAATGCTCCACCCCTGCAACCCCCGGCCTGGATTTGGGGTGGGTTCGAGTTTGGGTGTATCCAGTTTCCTTTGGACTTAGTAGTTATCTAGTGCGATTTCAATTTGCGGGATTTCGGTTGAAAATTGCGAGACTTTTGTGTGCGAGATGCAAATGCAAGATTTAAAAAAATAGGATTTTGTGACAGCGAGTTTATTAAAAGCGGAATTTGATATTTCGATATTTCGTTTTTCCAAATAAAAAAAATGCGAGATTACGTTTTTTCGAGATTTTAAGTTCCGAGATATCGTTATGCTCCCGAAAAAACGACATCAGTGTTCATGCACGTTTGAAATTGTTTTTATTGCTGGAAAATTGTGATTGATAATTGAGGATACAAAATTATGTGTTCGCATTTTCGTCAATCCATTTTTAAGTTAAGAAATTTTCATTTGTTGAAATATGCATTTATTGTTCAAATATGTGAAATAAGCCAGAATATTCGTTTATAGCTAAATATGCGCTTGAATGCCATTTTGAGGTAAATTAATTAATTCGGAAAACTAACTTATAGTCCAATCAACGAATGATTCTAGGTGGAACGGTTATATTGTATCTTCAGTAGTTTCTGAGTTACAATCCGTAGAAGATCGCTAATATTTGAACAAGAACTTAGTTGTACCTATTGTTTTTGATTATTTTCGCGGCCAAATTTATTTTTTGAGACTTATGTCCCACCGAAGTGGGACATATGTAAGTCCCGAATTCGATTTGGTACTTATGTCCCACCCCGTCGTGACATAAGTCCCAATATTTTCATCTCAAAGATGGGACATATGTCCCAAAATTTACACTTTTTTTCAAAAAATCAAAAAATATTGCTTATGATGTTTAAAAATAACTAATCAAACCGTTTGATGGATAACATAAAAACATTCGTATATTTTTTCATTTACAAATAAAACATTTATGTATTGGAGTAAAGGCCACAAAACCTTTAATATTGAATTTCATTCATAAATACTCCATTTAATAAAATCTAATTCGACTATTTTTAGTCTTTTTATTGTTTTTATTTTCTTAAAACATTTATGACAAAAAACCACAAAAAAATTAACTTTAGAAAAAATAAGATAAACTTTACATATAATCTAAAGTAGTGTTTTTAACTGTTGTCTTACTTTTTCAAAACTGTAATATTTAAAGTTAATTTTCTGTGAATTTACAAAAATACTCCTAGAAGATTCAAGTTCTTGCGAATTTCAAAAACTAAAACCGAAAAATCGCGCGATTTTTTGGTTTTAAGTTTCTTTTCTTAAATTCACAGAAAATTAACTTTGAAAACAACAGTTTGGAAAAAAGTAACTATATTTTAATTGTACTCAAAGCTCCCATAAGCAAACCCCCTTGGTCCCCGAAGTTTTACCCGGTCATGAGAATTGCTCGCTTATTGGAATTGTTTAGTTTAAACATCGCGCGATTAATTGGTTTTAGTTTTTCGAATTCGCAAAAACTTGAATCTTCTAAGATTCTTTTCTTAAATTCCCAGAAAATTAACTTTAAAAATTACAGTTTTGAAAAAAATAAGACAATAAGTAACTGTATTTTAGTTGTACAATCAAAGCTCCCATAAGCGAACCCCATGGTTTAAAAATTACAGTTTTGAAAAAAGTAAGACAACAATTAAAAACACTCCTTTTGTTTTTATGTAAAGTTTATCTTATTTTTTCTAAAGTCTTTTTTTTGTTACAAAAGGAAAATGTTTTTGTTTTTTATTTGTAAATGCAATAATATACGAATATTTTATGTTATCCATCAAACAGTTTCTTTAGTTTTTTTTAAACATCATTAACAATAGTTTTTTGATTTTTTGTAGAAAAACGTCCCATCTTTGAGATGAATAAAAAATTAATTTGGGACTTATGTCCCTGCGCCTGAATTGTATTTAAAAAAAATATTATTGCTTAATGTTATACCTTCATCTGATACCATAGAAGTAAATATACTATGCATTTACATAAATGGCAAAAAATGCTTACTATAGCTTTAAAGCTTATTTGTCGAAATTCGTAGCAAATCACATAAATGCTCTAATTTTTTATTAGATCAAGGTAAAACATTAAGCAATAATTTTTTTTAAATGCAATTTAATGTTATACAACTTAATTTTTAAGATCTGTGGGTCAAATGCACTTCAGGAGTGAAGATAATCTTAGCGATCTTCTTTCATTTTATCTTCAGAAACTATTGTAGATATTTTGTTTATAAGTCTACTTGTTATGTGATATCATATTTAAAATGAAAATAAAAAAGTATTAAGACAATGAATTTATTTATTTATTTAATTCTTAAAGAATTTTTAATTTTTCACAACATTTATTTATTTTTATAAACTGCATGAATCAGTTTCTAAAATTTTGATAATCCAATTATTTCATTTAAAGAAAGTTCTTATCAGTTGGATTAAATCCAACAGTACATTTTGTCCATACTCAAAAGTACCACGAGTTTGGTTGTGTAAGGTGTGAAGGAGAAAATGCAATGAAAAACTGTAAAGTGAGGAAAGAACTGAAAGCCAAATGGACTGTCAAGGTAATCACCCTTCTAGTTATAGAGGATGCCCTGTTGCTAAAAAGTTCCAAGAATCCAAAGGCGAAAAAAACCACGTCTGCTGGAAAAAACGTTAGGACATCAGCAAAAGCAAAAAAAGCTGTGGAAAATAACCCTAGGAAAGAACCGCCTAAAGAAGTTGCTCAAAACGAAACCAGTGAACAATCCTATTCAAATATAGTCAAAAATGCATGGAATAATGAAGATACTTCCATAAAAGAAATGCCAAAACTTATCAAAGCTAAGCGAAGAAGTCGCTCTTAGTAAACAATGATCAACAGAACACTTAAAACTACTACTTTTGATGCAAACGGTCTTTTGCAACATGCATCCGAATCAAACATCTTTTTAGACATAGAGAACGTGCCACTGGATAAAGTTTTGAAAATAAAATTCCCAACTATATGTGCTATCACGCTTCGTACCCAGCTGACAAAGCTATAGGTGGATCGCCAATACTCATTAAAAAGTGCTTGGCACATCATGAGGAAGCCGAGCTAACAATTGAAAATATCCAAGTGGCAATAATCAGTATAGGCATAAAAAAGAAAGAATTTAAAATAGCAGCAATATACTGCCCACCGAGGTGCTCTCCAACAAAAGAAGAAAAAAAAAGAACTATTTGATTCTCTTGGAAATAACTTTTTTGTTGGTGGTCTTCAATGCCAAACACACCCAATGGGGATCTAGGCTCATGAAAATGGTAAACAACTTTATCTAGCAGATAGCAAACAAAAATGTGAATTTTATTCCTCAGGAACAACAACTTACTGGCCATCTGATCCGAACGAAATTCCAGATCTTATAGACTCTTTCATGGGTAAAGGCATTAAAGGAAATCTTATAAGTGTTGTAGACAGTTACGATTTATCGTCAGATAATACTCCAGCTATATTATCACTGAGTGAAGCTGAAATAAGAGACAAAAGTTATCCTAAGCTCGTGAATAAAAGAACAAATTGGGAGATACTTAAAGTTAAACTGGAAAGTTTTATTGACCTAAGGTATTCCCAATGGTAACTTGTGAACAAATTTATCATGAAGTTGAACAATTTATTGCTGATTTGCAACAGACTGCAGAAGAAAGTACTCCAACTTTTTCAAACAAAAGAAAATCTCAAATAAAATATCCTGTAGAAATAACACAATTGATTTTGGAAAAAGGAAGGGCTCGAAAAAAATGGCAAACTACGAGATTCCTGGGCGATGAGACAGTATTTAATAGACTAAATAATGAATTAAAAATAAGAATCTATGAATTAAAGAATTATTCACTTAGTAGATTTCTTGCAAGTTTGACGACGGATGCTTCTGCAGGAAAACGTTTGAATAGACTGCAACAACAATATCCACCCATCAAAGAACAAGACGGAAAATGGATTGCAAAGAAAGCTGACCTCTTCGCAGATCATCTCTCGAATGTCTTTAAGACATTCTCAGAAAGTGCAGCGGCAAATAACTTGAAATTTATTGATAGAAATGATAACTTAGAAATTCCCTTTGTCAGCCTCAAAGAATAAAAAAACATGGCCAAAACAAGTTATTAATTACAAATGTAACAGCATTGTCTACAATTGAAGTTCATTCATTCGTAAGAAAATCATTCAGGGCTATTATTTTGACAAGGTCTTTATCCGAAGTAATTTTCAGAGACTATAAATATTGTTGAACTAAATTTACTTCTTTCAGTATCACATGCCAAAAGCCCAAAAATGAATATAGATAGATAGATAGATAGATAGATAGATTCTTTATTTTTTTTTTTCACTTAAGAATACGGACGTGGCTATTCGGCCGTCTGCCGGATATGACATAAAATTAAAAAATTTAATATAAAAAATATAAATAGAAAGTTTTTAATTAGTAAAAATAAAATAAAAATTAATATAAAGTATTGATTTAGATAATTAGAACTAAAAAAGAAACTTTAAATGGGAAAAACAAACTGAAGTTATTTTTTTAGTGTAAAAGAGGTTAAGAGGAAAAAGAAAACATCAAAAGTTGAACCTCAAAGCAATAAACTGGTAAGTCAAACTAAGGAAAGCTATAACGATAGGCTAAAACATGTTTGCAGTATTTATACAAAATAAACCAACCCCCAGTGCCATTACAAACGTCGTATTTCTTGTTAAATAGGGCATACTGCAATAAAGTGGTAACTATCTTCACGTTCTCCTCTGTTGCAAAGATTACAGATTTCCTCTAGGTCATTTCTATGAGGTATAAAATTCAGGTTAAGAATTTCCACCCTTGCTCGGAATATTATGCTTATGGCTTCAGATGGGTATTTGACGTTGAAATAGCTTTCTTCGGTAGGTATTTGGTGATTGAGGTTTCTGTACAATAATCTAGAGGCGGACGATGATGCTTTAGTAAAATGCTGGTCAAATATTCTGTCGTCTATTTTAGCGATTATTTATGCGAAAATATCTTGCAACTCGTGCAAGATATTTATACTAAGTAAAAAAGTAAGGTCGTTCGATAGAGCGAGCTGATTCCATTCTCTAAATGGAGAAGCATTAGATTGCAAAAGTCTAGCTAAGACTATTTTATGGAGATTGGTGTCACTTCTTTTCATCACTTTTATCAAGTAATCGGACTGTGCTTTAAGGTTCCAAATGTTAATAGGTGGTAACCCAGATTCAACATGCAAGGCATAAGTCGGTGTTGAGTTTGGCAGTCGAACAATTCGTTTAAAAAAGAACCTTTGGACAGCTTCAAATTCATCAAAATAGGAGACTCCTAAGGAATGAACTCCATAGCACAACAAGTATTGACAGTTGCATTGAAAACTTGGTATTTGGATGAATGGTCAATATTTGGATTCGCAAAGAATCTTGGCCACATGATGTTAAGTGCTAACTTAGCTTCACTGCATTTTTGCTTTGCATGCTTGGCAAAATTCAGATTAGATGTTAACAGCACTCCTAAATATTTGAATTCACTCACTGTTTCAATCCGTTCGTTACCGATGCGCCAGGCTTCCTCAGGAAGTCTTCTTCTTTGTCTACTCTCAAAAATCATGACCTTTGTTTTCTGGAAATTTATCTGCAGTTCCCATAATTGACAATAAGTCCGTAGTTTATTTATTTGGAGTTGAAGTGTAAAAGGATTTTCAGCCAATAGGACCAGGTCATCAGCGTATAGAAGAACCTTGATGAGAGTTCCCGCAAAGCTTACACCACCAGGAAGGATATCACAAATATCATCTATGTATAAAGCGAATAACAAAGGACTCAAGATGCATCCCTGCGGAACACCGGCCGATGTTTCGAACCACATAGATAGCTTGGAGCCATCCCACACTGCTGCAGTTGATGAGGCAAGAAATTTGAAGTAGAGCATCAGAAACTTCGTAGATATTCCGAGTGACGCTAGTTTATATATTAAAGCCTGTCTGTTCACTATGTCAAACGCAGGTTTAAAATCAACAAAGCACAACTCAACTAACAATTTTACTTGTGTAAGGTCCAATTTCAAAAAATTAGTAAGCTATTATTTCTTTAGTGTTGTCATAAGGCTTATTTAAAGATGTTAACTGTTTTTTATTGAATTTTTTTTAAATAAAAGCTTCCTTAAAACATTTGGCAGAAAATACTCGCAAGCCATACGGAGGACGATACAATCGCTTTTCATAAGGTCACTGTAAAGCTTGCCAAAGTTAACCGAAGCAATTCGAATAGTCAAAATAATTTCTTCCAAATTAAAAACGTGTGATTTAGAATTTTATTTATTCAAGTCCATCAATATTTTGTAAAATGTAACTATTAATTATATACAATAATAATTTTTAAAACGTTTTATTTTACGATAATATTGATACGTCGAATTAATTATATATAAATGTACGATAACCCATATGACTTATGTAGAGTTATCACAAGACTTCTTTAAGGTTGCTAAACATTTAATGCGGCTATATGCAGTCGTTGTTACATTCCCCGCCCCAGGTAGTAGTTTTTTTTTATATTGGTTTTAGGTTTCGTCAAAATGTCATGTGTACAGACACGTTTCGTTTTCACGATTTACTAAATTTTAATATTAAAAGATACACAATAACACAACACTTTATTTTGCACAAAATTTCCTTAAGATAGCTGTTGCTCGCATAAAAGTACATAGATACACGTTGAAATGTGCTCACATTGATTTGTTTCTTGATAACAGCTATTGCTCACATAAAGAAAGTATCTCATCTCTTAGTAGTTAATAACAAACTAAAGAAAACTATAGTTCCCTTAAGAAAGCTATTGCTCGTGTACATAATTATAACACATGGATAATATGACAGGTGGTTTGTTTGTTAATGACAGCTATAGCTCACATAAGAAAAGTATCTCTGCTTTTAGTAGTTAACAACAAACTAAAGAAAACTATAGTTCCCTTAAGAAAGCTATTGCAATACCACTTGGAAAATATGCCACGTGGTGTGTTTGTTATAGCTCACATAAAAAAATTATCTCTTCGCTTAGTTGCTGATGGCAAACTAAAGAAAACTAATTTCCTTATGAAAACAACTGCTCGAATAAAAATATTATCAAAGGGATATTTTGCGCCAAATAGGCTTTCTGATGACAGCTTTTGCTCGCATAAGAAATTATTATTATTATGCTTTACCAACAGGCAGTTAATATAATAATTATAAATTAAAAAAAACTGCTTATGCTGAATTTTAAATCGAACTACATATCTGTTCCTGTAGTACAAAGTAGGTACCTACATGGTATCAACTGGTTAAAATTCGATCTTCGTTCTGAATACATAACATTGGCCCAGTGGATGCGTGTTTGACTTTGACTCAGTTGTTCAGCACCGTGGAAGAGTGCACATCGTTGGCGACTTTCATTGTGTAAATTATACTAAGAGACGCGAGTGTGTAAAGTAGTAATTGGTACCTAACACTTTCAAGTGGCAAGTTAGCCTAGGTGGTAGAGTGGCAGACGACGTCAGTCGTTCAGCAACCGTGGAAGTGTGCACACCGTTGGCGACTTTCACAGTGATCATTTTATTATAGAGACGCGAGTGAGTTAAAAAGTTATTTTAACCTACCATTTCCAATTGGCAAGTTAGCCTAGGTGGTAGAGTGGCAGACGACGGATCTGGTCGGCGTGGGTTCGAGCCCCACTGTGGTCCTGGCTTTTTTTTAAACAATTTCTGGGAAAAGGTTAATAGAAATCGAGAGCACCTAGAAAGAGAGATCCGACAGCCAAATAGCGGGGCCATCAGGCCAAGCAACAACAAGGGCAACTGCAGCTCAGCAGTCCAAAGCTCAAAGAGCAACAACAACGACAGAAGCTGGACCATCTATGTCCAAGAAAGCAGCAGCAACAACAACAACGACAACGACAACGACAACATCATCGTCATCGGCACATGCCGAGGTCGGAACTAGCAGCATGGCAACTGCAAAAACGTCGAGCCCTATTAAAGGGAAAAACACAGGACCGGCATGTGTCGAAGAAGCAGACCCATTGAAGAGAAGGCGCTATATAAGATATAAGCCAAATCTGATTGTTAAGAAGAAAACAGCAGATGTTGTAGCAGCCCAGCTAATAGGAGGGCGTGGGCGTTCAGCCAAGTCTTCGGCTCAGGCCAAAATACAGAGGCAGCTGGATAGCTCCTCCAACGACGATGACGACAACAACGGAAACAAGGACAAGAACGTAGAAGGCGACGATCAAGCTGAGGCGGATGACATGCCCGTCAAAGAGGCTGACGGAGCGATCGCCGCCGTCAATCTAAACGATCAGGACGCCATTCTAACAGGCGAAGAAAACGCCGCTGACGTAGATGCTGATGACATCTCCTACATGTCAGTGGAAGGAGAAGGACGTTACGTCAGTGGCGAGATAGTCGAGCTGTCTGACCAAGAAGACGACCAGCAGATTGAGGCTTTCACGGAGCAGATCTCTTCGCTCATAGAGCTTGTTGAAGCGCTCAAAAAGTAGCAGGAGGCAAGACGGGAGAAGAAGCGCATAGTTGCTCTTGAGCAGCGCACCCGCCAACAAGAGCTCCAAGAGCAAGCTTCGCAACAACAGCAGCTTCCTCATGAACAACAACCACTCCCAGACCAGCAGCAGCCACAGAAGCAGCAATCAAGGAAGCAGCCACAACAACAGCTTCACAAACAGCAACCGCCTCGGAAACACAGCATCAGCCTCAGCAGCCACAGGCAAAACCACAGGCAAATAACAACAACAACCACAACCACAACAACAACGACAACAGACACAGAAGCAGCAACAGCAGCAGAAACAACCACAACAGCAACAACCACAGCAGTCACAACAGCAGCAGACTCAACAGCAGCCGACGCAACAACAGCAGAGACAACAGCAACAGTCACAACAACAGCAACAACAGCAATAGCCACAAGCAAAGAAAGGTAAGGTGCCACCTATTAATACTTTTAAAATGGAAATTAAAGAGACCATAGAGATATGAAGGTCGGTTGTAGGCAACAATTTTATAACTAAGCGGCTAAACGCAGACAGGCATTCTATTCAGTGCTCTTCTTTAGAGCACTACAGAAAAGTTAAAGACCTTCTGCCTCATACTAAAACTGAGTATTATAGTTTCACCCCAAAGGAAGACAAGCTTCAAACAGTCCTCCTGAAGGGTTTTGAATCCTCTACGGATCCGCAGGCGCTCTTAGCTGAGCTCCGTCAAGTGGCGAGCGACGATCTTGATTTTATCGGGGTAAGACCGTTTACCACAGTCAAAGCCAGACGGGAGAAACGGAAGTTACCATTCTTCCTAGTTCAACTTTCGCCCCAAAGCAAATTGAGTGGTCTAAGGAATATAACAGTTCTGGATTACCAAGTTGTACGATGGGAAAAATTAAACAAACAGAAAGACATGCTTCAATGCATGAACTGCCAAGGGTTTGTACACATTGCAGTTAACTTTTCTTGTAAAGTGTGTCACAATGGTGTTCATTCATTACGAACATGAAATAAATTTCTAAAAATGGATGTCAACTCAAGACAACGAGCTGTCAAGCAATTTGGCAACTGTTTTAATTGCTTGGCTTACAGTCATCGAACAAATAGTTGCCCAAGTAACAAAACTTGGCATTTTTGTCAAAGAAAACACAACTCGCTACTTCATATTGGCAACATACGTAACTCAAACACGAACAATATAAATCATCAACAATTTTTAAACCCGAATTCATTCCAACAAAATTCATACAATCAACAAACATTCGCACAAACTCACAAAATACCACCCAATTTAAACAACAATAATTCATTCTTAAACAACTCTCACTCATACTCTCGCAATCAAGCACCATCACACTCACTCACTCATACACAACAGAATATTAACCAAAACACTTTCGGTCGTTCAAACACAAACACTTATAATCAAAATCGTACACAAACACATTTTGTATCAACGGATGTTAATCCAAATGCAACACCTTTTCAACCCAGCGATACACAACCCTCAACATCATCGAATTGTTTTCTTGTAAATGAACCAAGAACGACTCAAATATTGCTTGCAACAGCGATTATAAAAGTTAAAACAGCACAAGGAAACTTTATTAAATTAAGAGCATTGATTGATCCAGGATCACAAGCTTCGTTTATCACGGAATCTGCAGCCCAACTTTTGGGATTGAAAAAACATCCCACATCCTTCGACGTTTCGGTCTTAGGACAAAACAAGACTGGTTCTTGTAAAAACTTTGTAGAGTTGCATATGAGTTCAAAGAATTCCGATTTTGTAACGTCTACAAGAGGCTACGTATACAAAACTTTAACTGGTCTTCTTCCTAGTCAAGAAATCGTTCCAACCAAATGGAAACATATTCAAGGACTAGAATTAGCAGATCCAACATTTCATATACCTGCTAAAATCGATATAATTTTAGGCAATGATGTTTATTGCGACATTATATTACCAGAAATTGTTCGAGGAGAAGAACATATTGCTCCAATAGCACAAAAAACTGAATTTGGTTGGATCGTATTAGGAAAAGTTCCAATGGAAAACCGTCGTTCTCTTCAAGTGTATGCACAAGTTTGTGACATCGATACTCAATTGAGACAATTTTGGGAAATTGAAGAATCCCCATATGAAAAAGCCGAAACTGAGGAAGATGTAGCTTGTGAGCAGCATTTTTTAGAAAACATCAAGAGGTTGCCCGGAGGGCGTTTTGAAGTTGCTTTACCCTACAAAGAAAATCGACGCCCAGAACTGATATCGACACAACAGAACGCTTTACGAATGTTCTACAAACAGGAAAAGAAGTTATTAAACAACCCAAAACTACATAAAGAATACAACGCATGTACAGCTGAATATCTGGAACTTAACCAAATGGAAGAAGTAGATATTGAACATGACAACACCTTCAACTCACCATCCCACTATGTAGTACCACATTATGCGGTTATAAAAGAATCCAGTACAACGACCAAATTGCGAGTAGTCTTCAATGCCTCATTTAATACACCTGACGGAAGCTCCTTAAATGACCATCTGATGACTGGTCCTAAAACACAAACGGATATTATTTCGATTATTTTAAGATGGAGAAAACATAAAATTACCTTCATATCCGATATAGAGAAAATGTATAGGCAAATCCAGATACATCCAGATGACGCTTACTATCAGTTGCTTTATTGGCGGGAGGATCCATCAACACCCGTTAAACTTTACAAAGTTAAGGTTTTAATGTTTGGCACTGCTCCAGCTCCATATCTGGCCAATCGCAATCTTAAAAAATTAGCTTCTGATGAAGAAGCAGCATATCCACTTGCCTCACAAATGATTCGTGAAGATATGTATATCGATGATTTAGTATCTGGAGCGGATTCAGTAGAGGCAGCTAAAACCAAATACACCCAGATTACGAAATTGTTATCATCAGCTGGATTTCACCTTCGGAAATGGATCAGCAACGATGAAGAATTTTTAAACTCCGTACCAGAACAAGATCGAGAAACAAATATATCACTCTCAATTGGAACATCGGATCACACGAAAACTTTAGGAATCATTTGGTACCCATCATCGGATTCTTTTTCATTTCAAAAGATCGTAGTTGACAACATTATTTCAAAACGTACGATTCTTTCGACGACTGCACGTCTGTATGATCCGCTTGGATGGATTGCACCCTACATTATCAAAGCAAAGATCATTATGCAACAATTATGGGTAAAAGGTACAACATGGGATGGATCAATTCCAGTAGAACTACAAAAGGAATGGCTCTCTTTTCAGGAGGAATTGACCTTTTTAGACGACATCCGAATCCCTAGATGGTTAAATACCCAAGAAAACATTAAAAAGGTAGAGCTTCATGGATTTTGCGACGCGTCTACCAAAGCATATGGTGCCGTAATCTACCTTCGCATTTTGGATCACAATGATTGCGTATACATTCATTTATTGTTTTCTAAAACGAAAGTAGCTCCGGTGAGTACAGTTTCATTGCCAAGATTGGAGCTTTGTGGAGCCGTATTGCTTTCGAAACTACTGAACTATACCCAGTCAGTACTTTCGTTCAAAAACATAAAAACTTTTGCTTGGACTGACTCCACAATTACCCTGTGTTGGATAACTGCACTTCCATCAAGATGGAAAACATTCATCGCAAATCGAGTCACAGAAGTTCAACGGCTGACAAATATTAGTAATTGGCGACATATCCCTACAAAATTAAACCCAGCAGATCTTGCATCGCGTGGGATCCTAACATCAAACTTAATTAACAATGATCTTTGGTGGAAGGGACCACATTTTCTCCAAGAGAAATGGGATTTCTCAACACCAGTTCAACCCACTCAACTCGAAACCCAAGAGGAAAAAAGAGAAACCAAAGTTCACGTTACCATTGAAGATACGAATGCCATTCTAACTGAAGTATGTAGGAAGTCTAACCTCAACAAAGCCCTTAGAATTATAGCTCTTGTTAACAGATTTGTCTACAACACCAGGAAAAGTTCAACTTTTAGAATGACGTCACCCGTTCTGTCACCCATAGAATTATAGCTCTTGTTAACAGATTTGTCTACAACACCAGGAAAAGTTCAACTTTTAGAATGACGTCACCCGTTCTGTCACCCATAGAATTGGATACGGCCCTGCGTATAACAATAAGAAACGTACAACAAGAGATGTTCCCTGATATCATCAACGAAATCAAAAAAAATAAGAAAACAAAACTAAACAAATCCCTTACTCTGTTTATCGACCCATGTGGTATAATTCGAATTGATGGTAGACTTCAAAATGCTACACTTACTTATGATCAGATGCACCCTATAATATTAAAATCTGACCATCACTTTACAAAATTAATAATTGCAAATGCACACGAAGAGACATTCCATGGTAGGTTACAACAGGTGGTTGCGTATATACGAAACCAATTTTGGATTTTCAATTTAAAAAGAACTGTAAAGAAACACATTCATGGATGCATCATTTGTTACAGATATAAACCCAAACCAATGCATCAACGGATGGGTAATCTGCCAGCACCTAGAGTCAATGTGTCTCGACCATTCGCTCATACTGGTGTGGATTACGCTGGACCCATTGAAGTTAGAGCCTGGAAAGGAAGGGGTTCAAAGACTTTCAAGGGTTATTTCGCATTTTTATATGTCTTTCGACCAAGGCTATTCACCTTGAAGCTGTAACAGACCTGACAACTCAAGCTTTCATTGCCGCATTCCGATGGTTTACATCACGAAGAGGATTGTGTTCTAACCTTTATAGTGATTGTGGAACTAACTTCAAAGGTGCTGATATAGAACTAAAAATAATGCTAAAGGATGCTTAATATAATTACACCGAAATTGCGGATTCCCTAAGTAAACTAGGCACAAATTGGAATTTCATTCCTCCCGCTTCTCCTCACTTCGGGGGACTATGGGAAGCTGGAGTTAGATCAGTGAAATACCACTTGAGACGAATCGCCCGCAACCAAGCGTTAACGTACGAGGAACTCAGTACACTTCTAGCCCAAATAGAAGCGTGTCTTAACTCGAGACCCCTCTGCCCTATAACAGACAGCTTGGACGATTTCAGTGCATTGACTCTATCGCACTTCTTGATCGGCACTTCAAATCATGTTGTTCCAGAAGGCGAACTAGCGATCGATAGGATTGGATATCTCGACCGATGGAAAAGGATTCAGGCTTCCCTACAAACCTTTTGGAAAGAATGGAGCGGTGAATATCTGACGAGACTTCAACATCGACCGAAATGGCTAAATATTTAAAAGCAACCCAAAGTCGGAGATTTAGTGTTGCTCAAAGATGAAAGGCTTCCACCTTCAAAATGGCCTTTGGCTCGAATCATCGAAACCTACCCCGGAACTGACAACCTAGTCCGTGTCGTAAAGGTAAAAACTCCAAATGGAGAACTCAAACGACCCATAACTAAAATTTGCCTACTCCCAACGAACAACACATATACCGAAGATGCAATTTTGTAAAACAACAAATTCAACTTAAAATTATTTAAAACAAGACAACACAATGAATTTAATAAAACCATCATACATTTAAAAATAAACTACAAGTACAATCTTACTCAATCATAAATTACTAATTCATGCTTTCAATCAAGGTTAAAATAAAATAAAAAAAAAATAATTACATAAACATTAAAGAATAAAAATAAAGATTAATTTATTCATTCAACCCATTCAAAGAATCTTTTCGGCACTCAATCAAATTTTCAATCATAAATTGAACTCACCCACTCAGTATTCAAAGCAAACCTAATAATTTCACACTCACTCATAAATCATTATCTCGTAAAATCATAAAAATTAGAACCTATAAGAAAGTGCATTCATATAAACATTTTAAACATACATAAAAGGTCACACATGTTTTACATTTCTCGCTTACTCGTATTAGTAGGTACACACAGTAGTTGTAATTTAACACTCATTCTACTCATTCATAACATTCGCAACACACTCATAAATTAAAAATACAGTCCACTATAATATACCAACTTTGAAGATAAACACTCAATGAACAACCAAATTTATTAAAACCAAAACAAAAAATATTCAAATCATGGTAATAATACCTAATTAAAGTGAAAATAAAACCAAAAATAAAGCTCGTATTCATTCAAAACACACTCGCCAACTCATCATTCAAACACGTATTCATAATTAATCATACCTACACTCCACTTGAAAATAACTACATTCCTATCAAAGATAAAACAACACAATAAATACCTACATAGGTACAAACTACAAAAGATGAAATCAAAATAACACATGTACCTACATATACAAAAGTACCTATTAAACCAAATAAACGAAACAAACATTTATACTTATTAGCAATCAATCAACACATCTTATATTCGCGCATTCATAAAATTAAGCCTACTCATTCAGTTACACAATCTTAATACTCATAAAATCGCCACATCACACACTCATTAATACATATGCTTGAATTCTTATCAAACCAAACATACAGTCCCATAAAAATTTAATAAATAAAGGAATATGCAACCGACAAAAGAAGAAAATCAAATAAAATTTGATCCAAAATTCTAGGATGATATAAACATAGGTACATACACGGATAATATACCTACTTTCAGTCAATATACAATCTAAGAAAATTAAACATTGAATTGAAATCTACCCAACATTATTCACATGCACATCCATCATCACCACAGCCGATCCATTGATTCCGTTCAAATCGCGTCATACAAGAGGATTGTCGAAGGATCATCTTCAGGGATCATCTTCAGCGTCGAGTCGAGGTTCTGTTCAACAAAATATTCTAAAAAGGTACATAATATAAACACGCAATTGGATTTATAAATAATATATTAACAAGGAAACAAACGAAAATACACATAATTAAACAATATGTTTTAACATGAATTTAGAAAAAATATTCAGCGCAAAACAAACGTAAACAATAAAAAATACAACACAAAATAAACCAAGTGTAACTACAAACGAAACATTTAAACACATATAAACATTAAATACGTACTATGAACCAGTAATCTCCAAAATCTTAAAATTTCATATAATGGATAAAATAATATAATGTATTTAAATATATTGTAATAAAAGAAAAATAACAAAACACATGAAATAAAATGCAAAAGTCATTTGATATCAGAGTGACTTTTCTGACTGTCAGCCGAAATCTGTCATATGATCTACATTCATTGTGGTGCGTTCACCAAGTCAACCCCAACAAACGTCGGTAAGGCAGTTAAAGTAAATTGTGGCGTATTACTTTCGACTGTGTTTACGTAAAATTAAACAAATATTGCATAAAGATATTTTTAACATAAAAGAAGTATTAAAGATTATTTATTTCAATTACTAATCAAATTTTTCTTTTCATGTAAGACACAGTCAATGAATATGCTAATAAATTTATCATTTTGGAAAGCTCAACACTTAATTGAAGAAGACGTTTACTTCGTTCACTGGCGGGGGAGAATGTTGGATGCTGTCACTCACAAATGCTGTCCAACCCTAAAGTATAAACTCATCGAATTCTGAGCATTTACTTTATATTCAACGAAGCCAATAATGTAATATCCAAAGTTATATGAAGGTCAAAAAAGAAATAAACACTTGAAGTTTATACCGAAAGTTTTTGGATGTGTTTTTTTTTTATGCGAAGTTTGAGAAGTTTTTATCAAGTTTTCCAAAGTTAAGATTAAGTCTAAATTAGCGCCTAACATTTTATGGACCCAGTCTGCGTTAAATGTGGAGATACCCACAAAACAGGGGAGTGTAAACTCGGGCAAGATAGGGTCACAGATATGACCCAGTTAAAATGTGCGCTCTGCCGATGCTCCGGGCAACCCCGCAAACTATCGGGGATGTCCGAAGTTTCAGGAGATAAAGCAAAACAAAGCCCAAAAGAAAACAGTTGAGGTGAGACGCCCTGAAGTACGCCAGACAACAACTTCCGTCAATCCCGCAATTTCTTACGCCCAAATGGCGTCTGGAAAGGGAAAAGCGGAACAGCCTCAACCACAGGTAGCCAAACAGGTTCAAGTACCTAAGGCTCCTGTGCCAGAGGCAGATCTGATGCAGGTGTTGCTGACCATTCATGGTCAGTTAACCGTCGTGCAAAAACAGATCAGGGAGCAGGCGGCTAGGATGGATTACCTCTACTCTATTCTGCCGGCAACGCGAAATGGTTAAAGGCGCGCTGCCTGAGCGACCATTTAAGATCCTAGCTGTGAATGCAAATTCGCTAATTAGGACCGAACGTAGAGCAAACCTCTTTCATTTGCTGCAAGACCAAAGTCCTGATGTGTTTATGGCTAGCGAAACTTAGCTAAATCAGAAACACAAACTGACTTATAAAAATTACAATATCGTAAGAAGAGATCGGCCCAACTCCTCTCAAGGGTTGGGGTCGCAATCTTCATACGAAAGGGCATTAAACATAAGGTTATATATAATAGTGAAGTGCGAAGATTTGGGCTGCTAGAAGCCTGCATCATTTGCATTCTGCTCATTCAGGGGAAACGAATGTACGTGATCGCGGCGTACGCACCCGAAGCACCTCAGCCTGCTAATTTTATCGCAGAACTCGAAAAACTTTTCGAACGCTTAAGACTGCACTTGGATGAAAATTATTACAATCCCAAAATATAAGGAACAAGATCCTACTGGTTTATACAAGAACGCGACAATCGACGCACTACACCGACAAAAAAGTGGACTGCTGACTAGATTGAAACTTCTGTACAGACGTTTCACGGACACACCTGATCTGGAGATTAGGACATTGAAGTCGTCGATCAAAAACAGTAATGTTCTGATTAAACAAAATTATAGATTGTCTATTAATTTATATTGGGATAACAGAATTGGGGCCATTAATTCTAGTGACCCTAGTATGTTTCCCCAAATAAATAAGATATTTAGAAGAAATGATCAAAACGAACTTCCATGTCTTAAACTCCAGAGGACAACAGATAACGGAGATGTACTTACGATTGCGGGAATAGATCCGGAGGGTGCCGTTTTCGATGATAAATTTTTTATGATAGAAGATCCACAGGAAAAGGTAGAAGCTGTAGGGGCTGCTTTCCAGCAAGTGTATAAGGTGAATGCTAGCATTCTTCCGAATCATGACCTGGAGAACAGAGCCTTGCTGCACAATTTCTATCTTAGAAATAACATAACGCAATGGCGATCTGAGAATACTGTTTTCACCGGGTTCAATGACGAAGACTTGGCAAACGCCACCATCGCCGAGCGAAATGGACCCAGTTCATTGTTAATTTCGAAGGTAGAACTTCAGTTAATTTTTCAAACATTAAAGAAAAAGAAATCTGCGGGGGTCGATGGTATACCCAACATTGTGTTACGACATCTCCCTGAGGAAGCCATAGACATTTATACCACACTGTTCAACAACGCATTGAATAATGCATATTATCCAGTGAGTTGGAAAACAGCTGTGGTCCATCCTCTCCCCAAAAAGGGAAAGGACAGCTCCAATCCGGCAAATCTTCGGTCGATAAGTCTTCTTCCAAGTATCAGTAAGGTATTCGAGAAGATTCTCAATAGAGCTCTGTTCAAGTGGGCTCAGGACAAAAATATTATCCCAGACAATCAGTTTGGCTTTAAGGCGGGACATGACACTATTCATGCCACGTCTAAGTTAGTTTCTGATATTCAATGGAACAAATCGAAAAATCAATGCACGAGTGCCGTACTTGTTGATTTAGAGAAAGCTTTCGACACCGTATGGTTAGAGGGTCTTTATCTGAAATTAACCAGATTTGGCATAAGTAAACCACTGTTATATATGCTTCATGACATCCTCAATGGTAGAAAGTTTGTTGTCAAAAATGGCAATGTAACTTCTACCACAACATTTGATATTAAAAACGGTCTACAGTAAGGAGCTGTGAACTCGCCGATTCTTTTTAGTATTTACACCAGCAATCTGATAGGTGGTCTCACTCATGCGATTGCGTATGCCGATGACCTTGTAGCGTACAGGACGGATCCAAAAGTTGAAGTCATCAGAATTCTCTTGCAGCGTGACTTCGACAAGATTCAGCGATATTGTGATGACTGGAAGTTGAAAATTAACTTTCAGAAATCAGAAACTATCCTGTTTAGAACCCCTTTGTCTAAGGCTTCTAGGGATACAAGAAAGAACTGGAGAAATCTAGTGATCGTTGGACCAAGTGGACATCAACTGGCGAGTAAAGATGTAGTAAAGTACCTTGGTATCTGGCTAGATCAGTATCTATATTTCAATCGACATATAGATGCTGCTCTGGCCAGAGCTAGGGGAGTGTTTGCTCTGACAAGACGGTTGTTTTATAACAGCCGAATTGAAAACAGGGTGAAGGTGATTTGCTACATGGCCATCATCCGGCCGATGATTGCCTATGGGTGCCCTGTGTGGTTTAACGTTGCCCCATCTCAAATGGAAAAGATTCGGGTGTTTGAGAGGCAGTGTCTTAGGACCTGTCTTGGATTACATAGAAAAACAATAAAAATTGAAAAACAATAAAGCTTCCGGGACAGATGGCATTCCATCTGAGTTCTATAAGAATGCGACTTCCCAGTTTTTGGAACACATTTTGATTCTGTTCAATAAAATGTTCGATGAGGAAAGTTACCCAGATATTTTTAGGTCTTCAATGATATCTGCGATTCTTAAAAAGGGTGACCCTAATCTTCCCGAAAATTATAGAGGAATTTCTGTTCTCAGTTCTTTTCGAAAACTATTTACCCAAATTCTTTTCTTCAGGCTTGTTAACTGGGTGGAACGAAATAACAAAATAAGCTGCTTTCAGGCTGGATTCCGAGCTAATCTCTCGACAATCGACCAGATCTTTACTCTAACTAGTGTAGCTAGACGTTTTATAGAAAAAAAATCGAATCTGTATGCATTTTTTGTAGATTTTAAGGCAGCTTTTGATACCGTTAATAGGAGATCGCTATTATTTAAGCTCGCAGCTATAGGAGTATCGACTAAATTTATAAGAACTTATGACCAGCTTCTTACAAATATGACTGCATGTGTATCTAACGGTAGTAACCAGTCGAAACAGTTTAGATCTGATGCCGGTGTCCCACAGGGCTGCATTTTAAGCCCTCTTATATTTTCGCTTTTTATAAATGATATTGAAGATCATATCCCTGGCGGTGTTACTTATGGTGATCTACAAATCAAAGTTTTGCTTTATGCGGATGACCTTGTTGTTTTAACTGATAACGCGGTAACACTTCAGCTCCAAATAAACAAGCTAAAATAGTACTGTGATATCTGGGACCTCAAAATAAATACATCTAAGTCTAAAATAATGGTTTTTAGATCTCAGAACCGTAGTGCTCGAAATGACCGTACGTGGACCCTCAGTGGCTCCAATTTAGAAGTTGTGACTGAGTACAAATACTTAGGATATCTAATAACACACAATTTGAATCTGAGAGCGCACATAAAAGATAAACTAGCTGTAGCAAAGGCAGCAATTAATTGTATGTGGTCAAATTTCTTCAACAACAAAAGTATAGACCCGGCTTCAAAATTCAGGGTGTTTGATGCAACCGTTAAAAGCTGCTTTTGCTATGGTAATGAAGTTTATGGGTACAAGCAACTGGAAGAAATTGAATCTATCCAAAGATTTTTTTTCAAAAGGATCTTTAGGCTCCCATATAACACACCAAATTATGCGATACACGTCGAATCGGGATTGCCTCCAATGTATATTAGGAACCTTAAAGCTAACGCAGACTATATCATCAAAGTCATGCAAAGGCCGAACACCAATCTGCAGAAAAGAATTCTTTTAGTGTCATTAAGATGTCGATATACTCCTTTTAAAGATTGGTATGAATTGTCCTCGACACAAAACTATCCTCTGACTTTCTGTGTGGAAGATCTAGATTCGTGGAGAACTGCATTCTATGATTGCATTTCTACTCTCGATGAGCAAATATTTCTGGCTTTTAACGATAGGGCGAGGGAGTCTGTGTCGAGAACAATGTATAGCAAACTTAATCTCTGTTTGGGGGAAGCCAATTACTTTAGAGATGAATTTACTGTTTGGGAGATGAGTTTGATTTTTAAAGCTCGCACAGAATTGCTAGAGCTCAACTATAGGCCTCACAGAAATGATATTAGTCCCCACTGCACATTGTGTAATCTAAATCAAATTGAAAACATCTTCCACTTTTTGGCAATTTGTCCCATCTTACAAGAAATTCGGCGACTATACTTCAACAAGAGTTATCTATCGCTAGAGGAATGTTTAAGTGTTCTGAACGGAGAGAGTGGTTGGAAGCTGCTTATTCGGTTTATCTCACATTCGGTTGAGTATAGAAATACATATGTGAATCTATTTTAGGTACATACCTATGAAGATAGAATCTGATTTAATTTTGTTTTAGCTAAACTAAAAGCCTGATTTTTGAGGATAAAACTTAATCTTATTTTGTTTTAGCTAAACTAAAAGCCTGTTTCAATTTAATTTCGTTTTAGCTAAACTAAAAGCCCGCGATACCAGTTGATATTTTAAGTCTTTAACTGCTTCCATATTCTGTTTTGTTTTAGGTAAACCTAATTTATTAAATGTAAAATAAAGCCAAACTTTTGTCTTAAAAATATGAATCAATATTATTATTTACTTTATTAATTTCGTTTTCGCTAAACTAAAAGCATATAAATTTAAGTCCTTTTTTGTTCTAGATTATGTTTAATTTATTTTTTTTTTCTGCTTCTTAATTTCAATTTTTTTGTCATAAATCTTTTTGTATACATTTTCTCTCAGATTATATAGATATATATTTAATTAACCGGCAGACGGCTTAGGGCCATGCTTGTATATCTTTTTAACTTTAAGTTTGTATTTTTCTGAAAAAAAAAACAATAAAGATAATAATAATAATAATAATAATAATAAACAGGATAGATAACTTTTTAATTAAGCTGATTCGGGGTCACATTGCAAGAGCGATGACATCAGCCAATGGACTTATTTTCGGGGCTTATTACCTTAACGAAGAATATAGTGAGAGCGTTTGTCTTAACGGTTTCATCCCGCCCGAGACATTCCTTTATTTAGATAGTCGGGGGCTGATACAGATTAGATTGGCGGTTCCGTTAATCTACCACGTCGGCCGTAAAACTGTGGATCGGCGAATCCTGTATGGTCGAGACGTCGGCTCTGGGAACGGAGCAGAGCGTCTGCGGTTCAGTAGAGCTGTGCCCTTTCGGGACAAAAAGGACTTGGATAAGCAAGTTAAAAAATACTGGTGGTTGGGTGACCACCTTGATATTGATGGTTAGTCAAAGTTGTTGCTTGGCCGACCTACGTATTTCTAAGGTAGATTAAGTAGGACAGTGACGGTGGCACCAAAAAAAAGATGAAAAATCCAAAAAGTTGTTTGTTTGTGGATATGTGCGTGAGCGCATACATATGCATATGTCTAAATATATGCATATGTATGCGCGTGTGTGCATGTGCATAGGCTGATGGCAAGAAAAAAAAAAAAAAAAAAAAAAAAAAGCTGCTGGTGGTTGTTCTAGTTTTAAGTTATTTTAAGTATTTTAAGTAGTTTTTAGTTATTTACGTATATTTACGTATATTTTAATTTTATTTAGGTTAATTTAGTTTTTATTTAGGAAAAGGGTAGTTTTAAGTTTTATATAAAACAAATGTCATGGGGAAACGAGTTTTAAGAATTTTCTCGTTTAGTTTTAAGTAATATTGAATTTTAATTTAAGTTAGTTTTTACGCTGAAAGGCATTTTTTTAAATATAGTTATAGTATAATTTCGAGCGCCCGTATGGGGCCAGTAAGTTAGTTAAGTTAATATGTAAGCTAGTTGTTTAAGATTTTTTGTCTAGCATTAAGATAGATATAAGAAAATGGAAAAATAAAAAATGAATTAAAAGCAAAATGCAAGAGTGGCAGACGACGGATCTGAAGGGCGTGGGTTCGAGTCCCACTGTGGTCCGGGCTTTTTTTTTAAATAATTTCTGGGAGAAGGTTACCAGAAAAAGAGAGCAACAAGAAAGAGAGATAGGAAAACCAACGGGGACATCGAAAGATGGTCCCCCAACAACAAGGAAGGCAGTTGGAGCATCAGGTGATGTGTCATCCGACAGCCAAATAGCGGGGCCATCAGGCCAAGCAATAAGACCAACTGCAGCATCAGGGCAGTCCAAAGCCCAAAAAGCAACAACAACAAGAATGAAGAAGGCGACGATGAAGCTGAGGCGGACGACATAAACGTCAAAGAGGCTAATGGAGCGATCATCGCCAACAACCAAAAAGACGAAAACGCCAACCTTACAGGCGAAGAAAACGTCGCTGACGTTATCTCGTAAATGTCTGTGGAAGGAGAAGGACATTACGTCAGTGGCGAGGTTTCTGACCAAGAAGAGGACCAGCAGATTGAGGCTTTGACAGAGCAAATCTCTTCACTCATAGAGCTAGTCGAAGCGCTAAAAAAAGAAGCAGGAGGCAAGACGGGAGAAGGAGCGCATAGTTGCTCTTGAGCAGCGCACCCGCCAACAAACGCTCCAAGAGCAAGCTACGCAACAACAGCAGCCTCCTAAAGAACAACAACCACTCCCAGACCAGCAGCAGCCACAGAAGCAGCAATCAAGGAAGCAGCCACAGCAACAGCTTCATAAGTCACAACAACCGTCTCGGCAATCACAGCATCAGCCTCAGCAACAGCAAGCAAAACAACAACAACAACCATAACAACCACAAGAGCAACGACAACAGACACAGAAGCAGCAACAGTAGCAGCGACAACCACAACAGCAACAACTGCAACAGCAACAACCGCAGCAGACATAACAGCAGCAGCGTCAACAACAGCAGTCACAACAACCGCAACAACAGCAGCAGCCACAAACAAAGCGAGGTAAGGTGCCACCCATTAACACATTTAAGATGGAAATAAAAGAAACTATTCAAATATGTAGGTCGGTCGTAGGCAACAATTTTACAATCAAGCGCCTAAGCGCAGACAGGCATTCTATTCAGTGCTCATCTTTAGAGCACTACATGAAAGTTAAAGACCTTCTGTCTCAAACTAGAACTGAATTTTATAGTTTCACCCCGAAGGAAGACAAGCTTCAAACAGTCCTCCTGAAGGGTATCGAATCGTCTACGGATCCGCAGGCGCTCTTAGCTGAGCTCCGTCAAGTGGCGAGCGACGATCTCGATTTTATCGTGGTCAGACCGTTCACCACAGTCAAAGCCAGACGGGAGAAACGGAAGTTACCATTCTTCCTAGTTCAGCTCTCGCCCCAAAGCAAATTGAGTGGTCTAAGGAATATAACAGTCCTGGATTACCAAGTTGTACGATGGGAAAAATTAAACAAGCTGAAAGACATGCTTCAATGCATGAACTGCCAAGGGTTTGGACACGTTGCAGTTAACTGTGCGTTAAATGTGGAGATACCCACAAAACAGGGGAGTGTAAACTCGGGCAAGATAGGGTCATAGATATGACCTAGTTAAAATGTGCGCTCTGCCGAGTCTCCGGGCACCCCGCAAACTATCGGGGATGTCCGAAATTTCAGGAGATAAAGCAAAACAAAGCCCAAAAGAAAACAGTTGAGGTGAGACGCCCTGAAGTACGCCAGACAACAACTTCCGTCAATCCCGCAATTTCTTAAGCCCAAATGGCGTCTGGAAAGGGAAACACGGTACAGGCTCAACCACAGGTATCCAAATAGGTCCAAGTGCCTACGGCTGCTGTGCCAGAGGCAGATATGATGCAGGTGTTGCTGACCATTCATGGTCAGTTAACCGACGGGCAAAAACAGATCAGGGAGCAGGCGGCTAGGGTGGATTACCTCTACTCTATTCTGCCGACAACGCGAAATGGTTAAAGGCGCGCTGCCTGAGCGACCCTTTAAGATCCTAGCTGTGAATGTAAATTCGCTGATTAGGACCGAACGTAGAGCAAACCTCTTTCATTTGCTGCAAGACCAAAGTCCTGATGTGTTTATGGCTAGCGAAACTAAGCTAAACCAGAAACACAAACTGACTAATAAAAATTACAATATCGTAAGAAGGGATCGGCCCAACTCCTCTCAAGGGGGTGGGGTCGCAAACTTCATACGAAAGGGCATTAAACATAAGGTTATATATAATAGTGAAGTGCGAAGATTCGGGTTGCTAGAAGCCTGCATCGTTTGCATTCCTCTCCAGCAGGGGAAAAGAATGTACGCAATCGCGGTGTACGCACCTGACGCACCTCAGCAAGCTAATTTTATCGCTGAGCTCGAAAAACTTTTCGAATGCTTAAGACTAAACTTGGATGAGAATTATTATCTCATGGCAGGGGACTTAAACGCCAAACATGTAGATTGGGGAAACCAAATACAAAATCCTAGAGGGAACCGTCTTTTTAATTGGATGGGTCGATAAAGTGTTGAGTGTAGGATCGACCTTTTGGCTACAGATAGACCGTCATTTCCGAGAAGTGGTAGTTTTCTGGATCTTTTACTGCTTGACTCACGACTAGTTATAATTGACGCAACAAATCAACAGACAAGAAACTGTTTACGAACAATTGAATACGACAGCGATCACTGCGGACTTGCCACCGTAATACAGCTTCCGAGCGAACTTGTGGAGTTGGATGAGTATGTGCCTGTGCACTCTTACAATTTCAGTAAGATGCGCTGGCCACGCTTCTCCAACGCCTTAGCAAGAGAAATACGTTCCGATGATATTTCTCCACCAAATGACAGAAACCTGACGAACGTTGAGATCGACGGGTTCCTGACTCAAATTAATACGACTATAAAACGAACAATGGACAGAACAATCCCAAAATACAAGGAACAAGACCCTTCTGGTTTATACAAGAACGCGAAAATCGACGCACTACACCGACAAAAAAGTGGACTGCTGACTAGATTGAAACTTCTGTACAGACGTTTCACGGACACACGTGATCTGGAGATTAGGACATTGAAGTCGCCGATCAAAAACATTAACGTTCTGATTAGACAAAACTATAGATAATCTGTTAATTTATATTGGGATAACAGAATTCGGGCTGTTAATTCTAGCGACCCTAGTATGTTTCCCCAAATAAATAAGATATTTAGAAGAAATGATCAAAACGATCTTCCATGTCTTAAACTCCAGAGGACAAGAGATAACGAAGACGTACTAACGATTGCGGGAATCGATCCGGAAGATGCCGTTTTCGATGATAATTTTTATATGATAGAAGATCCTCAGGGAAAGGTAGAAACTGTAGGGGCTGCTTTCCAGCAAGTGTATAAGGTGAATGCTAGCATTCGTCCGAATCAAAGCACAGTTTCTATCTTGGAAATAACATAACGCAATGGCGATATGAGAATACTGGTTTCACCGGGTTCAATGACGAAAACTTGGCAAACGCCACCATCGCCGAGCAAAATGGACCCAGTTCATTGTTAATTTCGAAGGTAGAACTTCAGTTAATTTTTCAAACATTAAAGAAAAAGAAATCTGCAGGGGTCGATGGTATACCCAACGTTGTGTTACGACATCTCCCTGAGGAAGCAATAGACATTTATACTACACTGTTCAACAACGCATTGAATAATACATATTATCCAGTGAGTTGGAAAACAGCTGTGGTCCATCCTCTCCCAAAAAAGGGAAAGGACAGCTCCAATCCGGCAAATCTTCGGTCGATAAGTCTTCTTCCAAGTATCAGTAAGGTATTCGAAAAGATTCTCAATAGAGCTCTGTTCAAGTGGGCTGAAGACAAGAATATTATTCCAGACAATCAGTTTGGCTTTAAGGCGGGACATGACACTATTCATGCGGCGTCTAAGTTATTTTCTGATGTTCAATGGAACAAAGCGAAAAATCAATGCACGGGTGCCGTTCTTGTTGATTTAGAGAAGGCTTTCGATACCGTATGGCTAGAGGGTCTTTATCTGAAATTAACTAGATTTGGCATAAGTAAACCACTGTTATATATGCTTCATGACATCCTCAATGATAGAAAGTTTGTTGTCAAAAGTGGCAAGACGGTTGTTTTATAGCAGCCGCCTTGAAAACAGGGTGAAGGTGATTTGCTACATGGCCCTCATCCGGCCGATGATTGCCTATGGGTGCCCTGTGTGGTTTAACGTTGCCCCATCTCAAATGGAAAATATTCGGGTGTTTGAGAGGCAGTGTCTTAGAACCTGTCTTGGATTACACAGAACACCAGAGTCGGAGTACAAACATTATTATGCCAACGAGGTCTTATACAACGGGGCCAATATAAACAGGATAGATAACTTTTTAATTAAGCTGATTCGGTGTCACATTGCGAGAGCGATGACCTCAGCCAATGGACTTATTTTCGGGGCTTATTACCCCAACAAAGAATATAGTGAGAGCGTTTGTCTTAACGGTTTCATCCCGCCCGAGACATTCCTCTTTTTACACAGTCGGGGGCTGATACAGGATAGATTGGCGGTTCCGTTAATCTACCACGTCGGCCGTAGGACTGTGGATCGGCGAATCCTGTATGGTCGAGACGTCGGTTCTGAGAACGGAGCAGAGCATCTGCGGTGCAGTAGAGCTGTGCCCCTTCGGGACAAAAAGGACTTCGATAAGCAAGTTAAAAAATACTGGTGGTTGGGTATTGATGGTTAGTCAAAGTTGTTGCCTTAGCCGACCTACATATTTCTAAGGTACATTAAGTAGGACAGTGACGGTGGCACCAATAAAAGATAAAAAAAAATCCAAAAAGTTGTCGTTTGTTTGTGGATATGTGCGTGAGCGCATACATATGCATATGTCTAAATATATGCATACATATGTATGCGCGTGTGTGCATGTGCATAGGCTGATGGCAAGAAAAAAAAAAAAAAGCTGCTGGTGGCTGTTCTAGTTTTAAGTTATTTTAAGTATTGTAAGTAATTTTAAGTTATTTTTTACGTAAATTTACGTATATTTTAGTTTTATTTGGGTTAATTTAGTTTTATTTAGGTAAAGGGTAGTTTCAAGTTTTTTTATATAAAATAAATGTTATAGGAAAACGAGTTTTTCAGAATTTTCTCGTTTAGTTTTAAGTAATATGTTTGTGTCATGTGCTAAGAAAAGTATTTGAAAATTAAGCTCTGCAAAAAGTCATTTAATTTCTTGTAATACTATATATAAAATTAAAAAAAGTGCAATAAAGTACAAATAAAGTAAAAATCTATTTGCAATTCACATTTTTACATCGAAAATCATTACCCTGACGGTAAAACTGGACGTTCAAAATATTCCTTAATTCTTATTTTATTTTCCATTTCTGTGAAAATCCAAAAAACTGAAAATGTCCGTATATGAGCAACAGAGAAAACTAAGGTCAGGAGAGAAGGCAAACCCTATTATCTCTCATACCAACTCCCCTTCAACAACGTCCTCTTCATCTAAACTGTGGAATAAAATTGAATCCCGTTTTGATTCGCTTAATAAAACACTAACTGAATCAATGTCACAATTAAAAGCCGAAATTAATACAATGTGCGAGAGTCTAACTTTGCGGATAAATAATATCGAACTTGATTTTGATAAAAAAATTAAATCCATTGAATCTATATTCAACGATAGACTCAGCTCAGTTAATCACTCATTGTTTACATTGGGTAGCAGGATTGACACACTAGAGCAACAGGGATGCAGATTGGACACACACGATGAAGAACTCACTTATGTTAAGGCGCAAATGTTGAATAAAGACAACACAATGCTTAAAATACAAATTGATGCACTCGCGCGAAATAATATAGCTGGTGATCTTGTGCTTCATGGTATACCGATTACCGAAAATGAAAACCTTGAAAGCATCTTCCAGCGTTTTTGCACCTTAATATCATATACACCACCGCCACTTAATCATATTTTTCGAACTAACCCGAGAAACAAATCTAAATCTAGTGCAATTATAGTTAAACTACCGCACGCGCAAAATAAAGTTGATGTTTTGACAAACGCAACGGCATATTATAGACGGCACTCTAGAACTGTTTCTTTAAATGATCTTGGATATGAGGGAAATAAATTTGTGCGGGTGTACGAAAGCCTAACAAAACACAATCATGCAATTTTTCGAAAAGCCAATGAACTGAGAAGGAACGGGTCTTTGCTCTCTGTATTTACAAGACGAGGTAGAGTATACGTGAGACTAACTAATGATGAAAACAAAAAGCCTACCTGTATCACGAATTTGAATTCTCTCGAGGTATTTTGCTCTTTGGACTACAATAATCAAATACCTACACCTAATACCGTTGGTTCTACTTTTGTTATGATGAATGGAGATGAGGAATTGGGAGTGATCCCTTCTCCAACTGCAGATGTTGCCGTTCACTCTGAAGTGGTTGTTGGTGTTTCTGCGATTGTTGCTGCTGTTGATGGTGTTGCTGAAGATGTTGCTGACTGACATAGTTACCTACCTACATATTTTTCGTATCTATTAATACTTTTGCATTACCTATTTATTATTGTAATTTGATTGCTTTACTTTTGTAAATTGAAATCTTAAGCAGAGCTTTATGTTTCGCATTATGATAAAAATTAATTTTGATAAGCGATTCCTGTTAAGCTTTCTTTTAAAATTAATAAGTTTATTTTTTATATTTTCTTTTTCTAATTTCAAAAAAGAATATTTTTTTGAACTTATTTTAGTAGTGCAATTATATTTTTCTTCTATGCTGGTGGTGATGGTGACCTTTAACTTGTCAATTAAATTATGGTTTTTGGTGATCCCGATAACGTAAGGTGCGTTTTGAATGTGTTGTGTGAAGCGTTTGATGGTATTAGTATTTGCTGCATAAATGCAGAGAGTATAGGGCTAAATATACTATTTTATATCAAATGATCAGTACATCTAAGTTGGATGTTGTTATGGTATCAGAATCTTGGCTGAAACCAAATATTCCTGATGCATTAGTGGCTTTACCTGGTTTCAATATACACAGGAGTGATCGTAAAGATAGGGTTGGTGGTGGTGTTTGTATGTATGTTCGCGATCATATATCAGCATTAACAGTTTATAAATCAACTACAACTAATATTGATTTCATATGTGTTGAATTGAGGAACCCAGTCGAAAAGATTTTACTTGTAACTGTTTATAGTCCGCCTAATATGTTTAAAGAAGAAAACCTTCATGAATTAGTAGACGTTTTACTGAAACTGGGCTCAAAATATAGTGATATCCTTATAGGAGGTGACTTTAACGTTAACATCTTAACTAATAATCGTTTTGTGCGATTATTTCATTTTTTCGATTTTTTGTGATATAATGGGTTTAACAGTTATAAATAACCGGTGGCCAACTTGTTTTAAGTCAGATGTTAATCCCTCTCTCTTAGACATGTTTTTGACTAGCTCTAGACAGAGAATTCTTGGGAATGATCAATTAAGGCCAACTTCTGATTTCATTCACGATCTCATATTTTGCTCCTTTCAATTCAATGTGAATAGACTAAATACGACTAGTACAATAAGCTACAGATCATATCTTGGCTTCAACTCTGATGCAATTCGAATGAATTTTAATAGCTTGAAATGGAACGAGATCTTTTTTTCACCGGATGTGAATGTTAAAGTTACCGTGTTCAACAATTTGTTAACACAGCTTTATGATCTATACGTCCCAATTGTAACAAAAGAACTGAAAATAAAAAGATGTCCATGGTACAACGGTAACATAAAGAGTCTTATTAAAGAGAGAGAACGTTTCTTTCGGAGGTATAAGAATAATCCTAATGAGTTTAACAAAAGACAATTTAAATATGCCCGAAATATGGTCAACTCCATGATTCGTAACTCTAAGCGTGAATACTTAATGAAACAACTTGATCCTTCTCTTACTTCCAAGGAACTATGGAGCAATTTGAAAAAGCTTGGAGTTAAGGAGGATAAAAATAAAAGTAAATGTCCATTTAATCCTGAAGTTATGTCTAATGCTCTTATTCCGCTCCAATCTAGTTCAAGTGTTTCACAGAATATTTTTACTATTGATGAGAATGAAAACTCTTTCTCTTTTAATTGTATAAATGCTTACGAGCTTTTTGATTCTGTCAGATCGGTCAATTCTAATGCTATAGGACCTGATAATATTTCGCCAAAATTTTTAAAGCTTGTTCTTCCCATTGTAAGTAACTATCTACTCCATATCTTCAATTTCTGTATATACAGTGCTGAATTTCCAGATTTATGGAAAGGTGCTTGCATCATTCCAGTTCCAAAAAAAGCTAATCCTTTAAATCCCTCGGAATATAATCCAATTAGTATCCTATCTTTTACTTGTAAGCTTTTTGAAAAAATAATGCATGATCAAATCCAAAATTATTTAAATGAACACTCTTTCCTCTCTAAATGGCAATCTGGGTTTCGTAGTAAACACAGTTGTGAAACTGCAGCCATTAAAGTTACGTCCGATATACTTTTTGCTCTTGATAATGACAAGTTTGGAGCCATTGTTCTTTTGGACTTTTCTAAGGCCTTCGATTGTATTGATCACACAATGCTTCTCTCTAAACTTAAAAGGCTTTTTAATTTTTCTAATACTGCTACTAAGCTATTGTCCAACTATCTTAAAGATAGAGTTCAGTGTATAAAAACTAAAGTTGGTATCTCGAACCCTCGTTTTACCAATATGGGGATTCCTCAAGGTTCGGTTTTGGGTCCTTTGTTATTTTCGTTATTTATAAATGACCTTCCTGATATTGTTCGCAATTGTCAAGTTCATTTATATGCTGATGACGTAGTACTTTACATCTTTCGATCAATTGGATTGATGGAGGACTCAATAACAAGACTCAATGAAGATTTAAATTATATCCTTACATGGTCAATAGAAAACGGTATGAATCTTAACCCTGCTAAGTCTGTAGCCATGTTATGCTCTAGAGTTGATCTGTACCCCTTAGATTTTCCCCCAGTTATTCTTGATAGTGAAATTATTGTTTATGTGAAGGAGGTTAAATACTTAGGTTATAGAATAACCTGTAATATGAGCTGCTGTAGAGCCATCTCGGACACTATTCGAAATATATATTCTGGTCTACGAACTCTTAGATCTTCCTCAGACTTATTGTTACCCAATATGAAGAAACACCTTGTTAAGTCATTAATCTTGCCGTATTTTACCTTTAACTTTTCTCTATATCCTATATTGGATTGTGAGTGTAAGCGCAAAATAAATGTTGCTTTTAATGATTGCATACGCTTTATTCATAGAATTCCTAGATTTGTCAGTGTTACTCATCTAAGACACACTCTATTTGGATTGAACTTAGATGAGTATCTTAAGTTCAGGCTTGTTTTGAAGCTCCATAATATCATCCACAATAGGAGTCCTGGTTATCTAAGTGAAAGACTCAACTTTGCCCAATCACAAAGAGGGTTAAAATTAATCTTACCGCGTTTCTCACGCAACATAGCAGAACGCTCGTTCTACGTTTCTGCAATTCGTCTGTGGAATGCAGTTCCAAACGAATTGCAAACTACTACTGCACCTACAGCTTTTAGAAGAGAACTATTTTTGCACTTTTCAAATCAAATTTAAATATACCTAATCCTTTTCTCTTTTTTCTTTTTAAATTACTACTTGTTTATTTATTTATTTACTTAAATTTTGTATACGTATACATTTACATATCATATTTATTTACACATACATATATATTATTTTTTTTTTTTATTCAATTTTAAGATTAGCTTAAAATGATTTTTCTAAATTTTGAATACCGAGAAACTATGTTACTTAAATTATTGATGCTCTAAAAGATATAATTCTTAATGTGTCATTGTAAACTTATTATTTAGTCGAAATAAATGAAATGAAATGAAAATGAAAAAAAAATATTGAATTTTAATTTAAGTTAGTTTTTACGCCGAAAGGCATTTTTAATATATAGTCATAGTATAATTTAGAGCGCCCGTATGGGGCCAGTAAGTTAGTTAAGTTATTCTGTAAGCTAGTTTTTAAGGTTTTTGTCTAGCATTTAAGTAGTTACAAGTTGAATTAAAACTAAAAAATTGAATTTGGAAAAAAAAAAAAAAAAAAAGCGTTTGTCTTAACCGTTTCATCCCGCCCGAGACATTCCTCTATTAAGACAGTCGGGGTCTGATATAGGATAGATTGGCGGTTCCGTTAATCTACCACGTCGGCCGTAGAACTGTCGATCGGCGAATCCTGTATGATCGAGACGTCGGCTCTGGGAATGGAGCAGAGCGTCTGCGGTTCAGTAGAGCTGTGCCCCTTCGGGACAGAAAGGACTGGGTTAAGCAAGTAAAACAATTCTGGTGGTTGGGGGACCACTTTTATATTGATGGTTGACCAAAGTTGTTGCCTAGGGCGACCTACGTATTTTGAGGCATCAATTGGTGCATTTAAGTAGGACAGTGGTGGCACCAAAAAAATTATAAAAACAAAAAACTGCATTCTTCTTGTGGATATGTGCATTTGGCACTAATACATAATATGTATATACAGGGTGAGTCATGAGCAATGCGACAAAATACTAGGGCGTGTAGGTTGCGTTGACACAAGAAAAAAATCGTATGGGAGGGGGGGTCTATTCCCCTCCGTTTAGCCGGGAGGGGCAATTTTCGAAAAAACTGACTTAAAATGGGAAAAAAATTATTTAAAATCAACGGCTTCATTCACAATGCTGTGCGATACGTTTTTGAAAAGCCAATAACTTTTTCTTTCATTCTGTGTTTAAATAAATCTATTCTAAGAAATAGTTTTTGAAATATTAATTTTCAAAGTCAAAATTTTGAAAAAAAAAATTAAAAAAAAAATTTCAAATTCATTTTTTTCAAAATTTTACGTAATTAAGTGCTAATTTTAATTTCAAAATTCAATGCTGTTATTAATTTTAAGTCTAAATAAGAAAACCGGATGCAAAAATTTTATGTCGTTCTCAAGAAATTAAAAAAAAACCAAAACCACCTTTTTCTAAGAAAAACATTTATTTTTATTGTAACGAAGCAATTTAAGAAGCATTAATCTTAGTTTTTTTAGTTTTTTTTATTCCTTTTATTTTTACTATGTTTTTTATTGGAAGTACTTATAAAAAATTCTCGATATGATCTCCATTGTTTAGAAGGCATAGATTATATCTCCTTGTAATGGCTTCACATAAGTTTATGCTTGACAAATTTTCCTGCAATTTGACTCCAGCGACTTCAATTCGTTCCTTCAGTTGTTCCAATGATACTATTTCCACTTCGTAAACATAATTCTTCATAAATCCCCATGCATAGAAATCTAGGGGAGTTAAATCTGGTGACCTAGGCGGCCATTCCGTGGGGCCCCTTCTTCCGATCCAACGGTCACTAAAATGATCATCCAGCCAGTTTCTCACCTGTAAGCTGTAGTGTGCTGGAGCACCATCATGTTGGTAGATTAAAGTATCTGCTATAACCAATGGAACGCTGTCTAATAAATCGGGTAAAAGGTCTCGTAGGAATTGCAGGTATGATTCTCCATTAATAATGGAATTCAAAAACCGGGGCCCGATCACAGTGTGTCCAACAATACCAAGCCAAACATTACAACTAAAGCGGTGTTGTGATTTGTTTTGTTTTTTTTTGTGTGGATTGGCGCTACTCCAATAATGTAAATTGTGGAAGTTAGTATCCCCATCCCTAGTAAACTGTGCTTCATCCGTCCAGAATATTCTTCTAAAATAGTTTTGTTCGGTTTCATTTCTAAGTAGTAATGTTCTACAAAATTCGGTTCTCAATAACTTGTCGTTTGAGGTGAGTTCCTGAACAGGCGTAAAGTGGTACGGGTGTAAATTTTCCGCCCGAAGTACTCGACATGCTCTAGATTGGGACACTCCAAGCATAGTGGATATCCTTCTTGTACTGACGGAGGGATTATTTCGGACTAAATCCAGAATTCTTTCATCTAAGATTCTTGACTCATCAGAAACTGGCCTTTCGCTTCTTCGATGCTCCAGCACTCCATGATCTCTTAGACGTCGGTGGATTCTTGGAAACGTGCTATGATGGGGACACCTCCTATCGGGATATCTTTCAGCGTACAGTCTTTCGGCTTCACGACTTCGACCATTAGCTAAACCGTAGCAGAAATGCATGTCCGTTAATTCTTCTCGGGTGTATGAGCTTGACATCGATACGTGTTAATGAGTTAATATTCAAATTTGAAATAATTACTAAGCAAAACTGCAATGCCTTTTATTTATCTTGCGTTGCAATTTTCTTTTTTTTTCATTAAAAAAAATGCGGTTTTATTGTCCCTATTGTCCCCATAACAGGTAGAACCCATGGGCTACGGGCAGGCCAAGGCAAAAATATTGACAGGTCAGTTTTCAGATGTTATCAATGAAAATAATATTAATCCAGGGTTATTCCAATACTATTTAATTTTATTACGTTCTCATAAAACTCCAATTAAAAAAAAAGTAAAAAAAACAAAGATTAATGCTAAATAAATAAATAAATTGCTTCGTTACAATAAAAATAAATGTTTTTCTTAGAAAAAGGTGGTTTTGGTTTTTTTTTAATTTCTTGAGAACGACATAAAATTTTTGCATCGAATTTTCTTATTTAGACTTAAAATTAATAACAGCATTGAATTTTGAAATTAAAATTAGCACTTAATTACGTAAAATTTTGAAAAAAATGAATTTGAAATTTTTTTTTCAATTTTTTTTTTCAAAATTTTGACTTTGAAAAATAATATTTCAAAAACTATTTCTTAGAATAAATTTATTTAAACACAGATTGAAAGAAAAAGTTATTGGCTTTTCAAAAACGTATCGCACAGCATTGTGAATGAAGCCGTTGATTTTAAATAATTTTTTTCCCATTTTAAGTCAGTTTTTTCGAAAATTGCCCCTCCTGGCTAAACGGAGGGGAATAGACCCCCCCTCCTATACGATTTTTTTCTTGTCTCAATGCAACCTACACGCCCTAGCATTTTGTCGCATTGCTCATGACTCACCCTGTATATTCATATATGCATATGTATAGGTGTGTGTGCATTTGCATAAACTGCTGCGGGAAAAAAAAATGCTGCTGGTGGCTGTTCTAGTTTTAAGTTATTTTAAGTATTTTAAAGTAGTTTTAAGTTATTTACGTATATTCATTACGTATATTTTAGTTTTATTTAGGTTAATTTAGTTTTATTTAGGTAAAGGGTAGTTTTAAGTTTTATATAAAAATGTCAAAGGAAAACGAGTTCTAAAGAATTTCTCGATTAGTTTTAAATAATATTGAATTTTAATATAAGTTAGTCTTTAAGTCTTTACGCCGAAAGGCTTTTTTTTAATATAGTTATAGTATAATTTAGAGGGCCCGCATGGGGCCAGTAAGTTAGTTAAGTTATTCTGTAAGCTAGTTTTTAAGGTTTTTGTCTAGCATTTAAGTAGTTATAAGTTAAATTGAAAATAAAAATTGAATTTAAATAAAAAAAAAAAAAAAATTCGATCAAAGTAAAGATATTTTCTTATTTTTTCAAATGGCAATTATCCATATTTGTTAAGATACTGTCCGCCTACCTTTACCTATATATAAGTGCTTGATGTAAAATTAAACTTTTATTTATGAAAAATTAAAAATTTCTTGTCGTGTTTAATGAACTTTATAACGATGAACAAAATGCAAAACCCCCCATGAGCAATTCCTGCGCACGGGCCTGATTGAATTAGCTTTCCTGATGCAATATGAAATAGGCTCATTACGTCCATAATTGCTACAATGACACTGCTCATAAATTTAAAAATAAAAATCGACAACGTGTGCAATACTATTAATGATGCTAGGTGTTTCCGCTGACATGGAGTAGGTCATTATAAAAGAAACTGCCCCTTAGTCAACGTGGAGGCTGGACGAAATTCGAATCAACATCAACGAAATGAGGAAGCACTGGCAAGACGAAATCAGTTGCTTATACGGGAGGATGAAAGCGAATATTCAAATGAAGCGGTTATTAACGGGCATAAACTGATGGCTTTCATTGACCTGGGCAGTGACTGCGTAAAAATACGAAAGTGAATTATTTTCCGTATGAAACCCAATTATGAGGATTTGGGACATCTTTATGCTGAAGTGGCAAACGACCAGCTAAAATCATGGTCCTAATCGTTTCGGACGAGAGTCAACCGTATTATATGATAATAGGACGGAAGCTGCTGAACCAACCACATGTTAAGTGGAAAAATTATTTAAAAGAATATCGATTGTGGACATCACGCAAGACATAGCAACAGAGACACGCATGGTCATGGTCAGAGACGAGTTCCCAATAAGGGAGAAGCTGTGGGTAGAAGATCTGGATATGGGGCTGGGGCATTGAACAAAGATAGGTTGCAGGAGCTCATTTATCTACACCGGATTTGGTTTGTCATGAAGACTAGGGTTAGTCAAAAGTAGGCCAATGCGAGATTCATCTTTCTTCATCGGTGCCAGTATACGTACAGCCGTATCCAATTCCATTCGCACGGTAGTCTGTTGTGGACGAGAAAGTCAAAGAACTGCTGAAGCTAGGCGTATAGTTCGACCATCGACAGTAAAACAATGTTTCGCTTAAGAAAACGTAGGCATCACCTCCCATGAAACGAAGACTCTCAGACGAAAATTATAAGTATATAAGTAAATAACGATATAGTTTTTATCCACAAACTTCTTTCGGGCGCATTACATGCACCTAATCTACTATTGGACTCAATTATCGTGGGGGTGCTCACCATCTGCGTAGCCTTGAGCTCCTACATTGTCCACACCATCGGACTTATTACGGTATGAATGAGCCGCTTACCCGCATGTGCAGGCTTTTCAATTTAAATTCTAAAATTATTGATTTTAATGACAATAAAATAAATCTTAAAAATGTACTTAAAACCAGTACTCCACGCTTTTAGTTCATGTTTTATGTATGTTGTATTGTTGAATTATATGTTTTATTGTATTATAGTGCTTGAGTTATTGTAGTGATTTGTTTTACATTACTAACAACTAACACCAGCACTAAGTGATGAGCCAGTGGAACACATATAATGTGTTGGCAAATCTTTGTTCATAAGCTGAAGCTTTCTCTAAGCTCCTTATGAACAGGATCTGATAGTGTAAAAAAAAGGCGGTGAGGATCTTGGAAGAAAAACTGTATTCTTGGGCGATGGCTAAGCTGTGCCGCTGCTATGGAAATATCAGAATACCTCCTTTCCAAATACAAAAGTCATTGCTGAACGAAGATTACGTTGCCTCGAAAGACGTTTTTTCAACCAACCAGATCAAAAGAGAAAAGCAAATAAAAAGATCGAGGAATATTTGGAAAAGGGCTATGCAAAAAATTTAACCGAGCAGGAGGTGGACAACTTTCAGTCGCCAATCTGGTATGTACCCATTTTTCCAGTCATTTTTCCAGTCTTAGTAAGCCAGACAAATTGCGATTAGTATGGGATGCAGCGGCCAAAGCGGAAGGAGTGTCTCTGAACTCGCTGTTATTGACCGGGCTTGATAATGTGATAGAGTTGCAATCGATAATTTTCCGATTTCGAGAAAGAAAATTTGCCATGGCCGGTGATATACGTGAGATGTTCCATCAAATAAAGGTACTCGAAGAAGATAAAAATGCTCTAAGAGTTTTGTGTAGGAACTAGGAAACCAAAAGCGTAGAGGTTATATCAGATGGAAGTCTTGAAATTCGGGGCTAAATGCTCGCCCTTTTGCGCTCCATTTATAAAAAACAAGAACGCGAAAAGGTTTGAGATACAATTCCCAAAGGCAGCAAGAGCGATAATAGAAAACCACTATGTTGACGATTGGCTAGACAGTGTAGACACGGAGAAAGAAGCTAGAAAATTGGCAAAAGATGTTACACACATTCAAGCAAGCTAGGTTTGATATACGCAACTTCGTTTCGAACTCTGAAAGCGTTTTAAACACTCTACAAACGAATGCCGTAAAGGGCAATTAGATTAAGTTAATTGGATTTTGAAATGAGGTCAACATTTTCGTGTGTTTGGAAGTTTGCTGTGTGGTTTGCGAATAGATGGGGAAAAGGATGGATTAATAATCAGTGGTTGTTTTTGGCTTTTGTCTGAAAATTTTATTTTTCATTTTTATTTTATATGCATGCATTCTCTTGGCATTGAAATGTTTAAGTTAGCAAAGTATCTTCTTATCATCACGCACACGAGATTGTGTAAACAATATTCTTGAAAGAATAAGAGGATTGAAATTCATTGTCAGCAGAAACAGTATCGTCTGAAATTTTATTTTTATATTTTTGCCCAAGGAGTTCGACTGTAAGAAAATCATGGCACTCATGCGTCCACTGAATAGGTAGGTATTCGTTTTAAGATTTCATAAGCAAACCTAAGTGATGCGGCGAAAAAAGATCATCCGTAATGTTTTGTTTATTTTATTTGGTTGGTAGGGTGACAGAAAATATAGGTCATGGTGAATTGGGAGTAGAAAGAGAGTAAAAAACTGATTATTGAATTTTATAGTTGTTTTATTGTTTATAAAGTAAATAGGTGCATACATATTTATTGTTCATTGGTTTTAAAGACACATGTTGGAAAGAATATTAGACTTAGGTAATACAAGACATTTTGTATAGATTTAAACTCAATTATATACGTAATGTTTTTTCTTTTTTTTCTTTAATATACAAAAATATTGTTTATTCTTTTGGAATAGGTATCCAAGAGTTATGATTAGATTCAAAACCAAGCCATTTTACAAACAATTTATCTTTCTTTCTTTGGAGTACTTTTTCGATTAGATATGTATCGGGAAACTTTGTTTTTTGCAGTTCTAGCTCATAGAATCCACCTTTGATTGGATGACCTTGATAGTCTTCTAACAGGTGTGTAATTGGATGTAATTGTGCGTTGAGTTTTTATTATTTTAAAAATTTCTGTTGTCCAGTTTGGTGTGTATCCTTTATCAACTACATGTTTATATTTACTAATTCTGACAAAGTCTCCAACCTTGAATTTCGGATTTATACGAATTTTTAATGTGATTATATATTTTAGAAAGCAATTGCTGCTCATTTGTCGTGTTGACTTGAGAAGGTTTCATTTTTATTGTACGATGTTTTAAATTATTATTAGTTTCAGTAAGTGAATCTATCATATCAATCCAGTGATACGAACCATTGATACTGAATTCTTTCCACATAAGAGTCTTTAAGGTACGATTAAATCGTTCAACAATCGAAGCTTTGAGAACACTTAATGTAGAGTAATGATTTATTTTATATTTTTGAATAAGCCTTTGAAAGGTTGAATTGAAAAATTCTTTTCCATCATCTGTTTGTAAATTCTTTGGGATTCGGCCTTTATTAAATATATTTTGCATTGCTACAGAAACATTCGTTCCTGTTTTATTTTTTATAGGGGCTGTCCAAGCATATTTAGAAAACGTATCGATAACCGTTAGAAGATAGTTAAAATTTTCGTTTTCTGATGAATAGACTCCCATTTCGACTAGATCAGCTTGCCATAAATCATCTAGACCCTTAATAATGACTCGTCTTTTTGGAAAGTTCCTTCGAGCAGGCTTATGTAGCTCCTCAACAACGTCTCTTTTGCTCATTTTTTTATAGACTAATTAAAACAACAAAGTAATAGGTCTTTTATACATTTTTATTCATTTAAAATGTTCTTATAGTAATACATTATTCTATTGATTTTAACAAGTTTTAACTTGACAAGTTGGCATGCACAAGAATTTGGTCCATTTTCACAGATATTTGGTGATAAATTTGTTTCACAGTTGAGGAAATGAGTTTCATTTGTAGGTAAAATCCAGCTGTTTCTTGCGAATCTTCTTATAAACGAAGCACTTTCGATAATTTCACAATTGTGTCTTTCAAGTATAATGTGTTGATTACATTCTTGAAAAGCTTCAATTTCATCCACAATTGTATTAATGTTACGAAGAGACATGGTTTTAATTGACATGAGAATGTTGACTAAATTTAAAAAAAGTTGTAGGTGAAACTATTCAATTACCCTTTTATAGAGCGACGTCAATGTTTGTATTCTTTTAAAGTTATTTCTAAAAATATGGCATGCACATGTATCCGGTCATTCTTGACATGAATTAACAGACCATGGACAGTTCAGGAAATGACATCCGTAATTAGATAATGTGGAAGGTACGTTGACAAATTTTTGCGAGAAGTCTATACAGTACATAAGCTCCTCATAATGTTCGTTTAGTATAAAACTCCGATTTTCGTTAAAAAATTTAACAATTTCATCCATCATCAATTTATAGTTAATGTGAGACATGATAAATGAATGAATGACTTGTTACGTTGATAATCAAGCAGTGACTAAAGCTTTTTTTCTTTTTTAAGTTTTCAACAGATGTTGTTATGTAGTAGGGAATTTCGAAGTTGTAAGTTTATCGATTTCAATTCTAAAGTGTTGCCTCATTTCGTCAATTTGTTCGTCAACATAGTTTTTGGTAGCAGAGTCTCTTTGTTCTTTTGGGTCGTGAACATTTTTTAATTGTTTTCCGTTTAAGCTGTAATCTTCGCTTTCTGTTTTCTGAAAACCTTCACCAGATGGCCCTATTGGTCCTTGCTCTCCTTGCTGTCCCCTTGGTCCTCTGGGAGCTGCTCTTTTTGAAAAACGTCCGAATTTGTCAACACTCATTTTTTTGTCTGTTCAATAATATTAGCCTCTTTTAATTCTTCAATGATTGAAACAGTCTCATTAGAATGATTGTTATGACCGGCTTGATGTGAAGCAATCAGAAGTCTCATTCGATCTATGAGCTCATTAGGATTATTATAAATATATAGTCTTTTTTCATTTTTGATAGTTGCATTAATCCACTCCCTGTAGGTGTATGCGATGATAAAGTATTAGGAATATTGGTAGCATTTGTAGCCAATTTACTTATTATTTGTTTATATTTATATCCACGATTGCCACGTATTTGATTCTTCGAATCGTGGGAAATTCTATATGCATTGGTATCATTTAATATGATCTGATAGTTTTTTAAATCTTCGTTGGTATAAATCGCTTTATTAGGGGTTTTCTTAAGTATTAACTCGTATAAACCGTTCGTTCCTTCAAAATTTTTGTTTTTAATTTCTATGTTTTCCCCGAGAATTTTTAACTCTGCGTTACCGATATGCCACTTTCCATTTTTTAAATGTATACCATACGTTTTATCAAGGGTTGTTGAATTATTTACAAATAAATCTATGTACTTTTTGGGTATATCATGAAATTTTTCCTGTGATAATTGTTCCGCAAAACGACGATGACCATGACTAAGGCCAAAGCGTTTCTTTGTTATCATTTATAGAAGTATTGGGTGTGTTAAATTCATCTTTAGTATATTTTGTCTTCATAGGAGTTTCAAAATCAAAATATTCTTGTTGTTCTTCTAAGTCATGTTTTATTCTCTTTGCTGAACTTTCATCGACGTTACTATAATTTCGATCTTTCTGCTTGATGTTTGATTTTGTCACTAACTCTCTTAGTGGTTTAGTAATAGGTTTAAGAGATTCTTCAATTTGAGTTTCGTACGCTTCTTTTCCAGTCTTGAGAGCTCTGTATTTCTAACGTAGAGCATCGGTCGTTTTAATTAGCTCCTTTGTTAGTTTAAAATCTATGTTCATTATATTGATGTGTTATTACTCTTTTTTGTTTTACAGAGACAAAACAATTTTTTTATACCTTGAACAAATCTTTCAATAGGTTTTAGACTGAGTTTAATATTAAGGTTACTGGTATTTAGGGAAGTAAACTGAGAATCGTATTGGTTTGAACCGCTTCTTACTATTACTTTCTGCTCACTGAACTGTTTTGTACTGCTCTTGCAGAACATAACTATGCGTATGATAATAAAGTTATAATTGTATGTGTTTCATAGATTAAGAAACCAATCGCTTTTAATTGTTTCTAAACCACTCTTTACTGCTTTTTAACTGCTTCTAAACCGTTTTTACTGCTTTTTAACTGATATTAACCGCTTTTTAACTGTTTTTAACCGCATTTAAATTACTTTATACTAATTTAACCGCTTCGTACTTCATTTTACTGCTCTTATAGAACATAACTAGTCTAGTCTTAATTGTATGTGTTTTATAACTTAAAAAAACAATCGAATCCTTTTCTATAACGACCTTCATTTAAAGAGGTGTCCTTGTCAATTACTAAAAACCCATAATTGGTGTTCCAACATTCTGCACATACCTTTTGAAATGTGCTGAATGTCATATCCGAATTGACGTGATCATTATAAATGTGTTTCAAGTTCATATCATCCTGTTTGAAGACAATGAGAAAATTTGCATTGTCCCGAATTAAATGTTTAGGTATTCTTGTATACGTTTGACATAAATAAAAGCTGTCTATTTGATGATGACGCCCCATGCTAAAGTACGCCCGTATGGTGTCCTGCTTTTCACAGGCAATGTCATCAAAGATAAATATAGAATTGGGTTTAGCCTCTGACGGTGGAACAACATCACTATTGTTGGAAAAGGTAAAAAAACCCATATTTTTTATTGGTATTACGGCTTTTCGTAGAAACTCATACTTTGGCTGATGAAGAGATTTAGAATATATATAGATATTTTCAAATTTTAATCCATTCGGGTGTTGTAGCAAACTCATCATAACATTTGTTTTTTCACAATTTGAGGGCCCCGTAATTAATCCTCTTATACTATCTGGAAACAGTGTACCATGTTTTTTTGTTTTAATATTTTTAGTCAAATCCATGTTTTTTATTGGCAACTGATGTTGTTGTTTAATGAACCGCATAATGATACAAACTAGATGGTTTCCTGTAAATGTGAAGTTTATATTTGAAAGTGTCATAACGTTATTATCCGTCGAAAAGAATTGTACACTATCAGTATCAGCATCACACTTATCATATTATGAAATGATTGATTTTTCAAAAAAGTTAAACAGTCATCAAAGTATCGTGAAGGGAGACGGTTTATTAAATTCTATAATAAACAAGCTACCCCTTGAACTACATTTACCTGGTTATCAATATTGTGGACCTGGAACAAAACTCCAAAAACATTTAGCAAGAGGAGATCCAGGAATAAATTTACTTGATCAAGCGTGCAAACAGCATGATATTTCTTATTCGAAATTAAAAAAATCATCTGATCGACATATGTATAGCTGATAAAATTTTATCTGAAAAAGCGTGGCAACAAGTTAAATCCAAGGACGCCAGTATAGCTGAGAGAGCAAATGCACTATTGGTGACTAATCTTATGAAGGGAAAAATCAAATTAGGTATGGGGTGTTCAAATAAAAAAGAAGATAAGAAGTCCGTAAAAGGAGCGACTAAGCAACTCTCTTTTAAAAGATCTATAAAAAATATTGAAAAAGTACTAAAACAAAAGAAACCATTCAACCTTGAAAAGGCAATCAAAACAGCATTATCATCTGCTAAGAAAACATTCAAGAATAACAACAATAAAATTAAGACACCTAGAGTAATTTCTTTACCCAAAATTGGTGGAGTAATTCCATTTCTTGTTCCTCTATTTGCTGGACTTTCAGCTCTTGGAGATTTATCTGGAGGAGCGGCCGGAATAGCTAAAGCTGTCAACAACATTAGTATGGCCAAAAAAGATCTGGAAGAGAAAAAACCACACAATCTAAAAATGGAATCGATTGCAGTTGGACATGGTTTACATCTTAGACCATATAGAAAAGGGCTTGGTCTTTTTTTTAATCCACAGACAAAAAACTCCTAAGTTCACGACCCAATTGTGCATTAAATGAAATAGATTTGAGAAATTTCGCAAATAACTTGAATCCACATTTTCGAGGAGTTTACATGCGCGATAATTTACCAAAGACTAAACCTTTGAGAAACGAGTGCGGAATTGTAAATCTTGATTCTTCAAATGGTCCTGGAACACACTGGGTAGCGCATTCTAAAAAAGGCGCTCAGATTGAATATTTTGATAGCTTTGGTAATCTTCAACCCCCAATTGAAATTATCAACTATTTGGGAGCCAAAATTAGATTTAATTATACTAAATATCAAAATTATGACTCTTTCTATTGTGGTCATTTATGTTTAAGATTTTTATGTGACTGTTATTTTCTATAAATAAAACGTTTAAAATAAAATGAATGCATTGTCTTTTTGTTACCATGGCGATGACACTTACATTAAGTGGGAGAACCTCTCATCTTACAACTGAATATTTTCCACCTCTGAACTTAGATCAGGACTACGTTTGTGGCTTGATTGATTTTCAAACATACAATTCTATACCTAATGTTGATGAGCGAAACAATATGTTTCATGTAGGAGAACACACAATTGAAAAAAAAACAGGGGCGTAGGAAATCGATGATATTGCTGCATATATTTCTGACGACTTATTATATCAAAAAATTCTACTACAACCGTTAAAATACAAGCAAATAACAATACATTAGTAACTGAGATCGAAAGTAATGAATATTTCGATAGGAAAAGAAGTATTGGAAAATTACTGGGTTTCAGTAAACGTGTCCTTGGGGCCGATGAATCACACTTATCGGATTTACCTGTTGATGTAAACAAGGTAAATGTAGTACGTATTGAGTGTAATATAATTACTGGCTCTTATCTAAACAATACTCCTGTGCATACAATACATGAATTTTCACCAGAAGCAGGAGTTGGGTATAAAATAACAGAAGTTCCAAAAAATGTCATCTATTTGCCAGTGAATGTCAAGCACATAGGTACTCTAACGTTGAAACTCGTAGACCAAGACGGAGACTTGATTAATTTTAGAGGAGAAAGAATAACTGTTCGATTGCATTTAACCCCTAAATCCACACACAATGCTGATCTATAATTATATATCTGGCCACAAAATTGACCGTGCAATTAGTCACATTACAACAGCAAAACTGACAAGACCAAACCTCTCCCCTGAAAACAAATCTTATCTCAAAGCATTAGGATTTAAAATAAAATAAACAATATGAAACATATATTGAATATAACTCATGGACCTAGCTACGACAATAGCATATCTAAGGTTGAGTACCACAGTTATTCACCATTTGTTCAGTCCTACAATCCAAGTGATGAAATTCGTATTCTCATACAACAACAAGACTTGAGCATTTAACCCAGTGATAGTGATATTTACATACAAGGTGAGGTGAAAAAATTATATGGAACAGTTTCGTCAACAGTAGAATTATCTAATAATGCCATGGCTAGCCTTTTTGAGGCAATACATTATGAAATTAATGGTGTGGAAATTGATAGCAATAAAAACGTCGGCATTACGACATCATTAAAAAACTATATATCTTTGAACGCTAATGAAAGTTAAAGTTTAGGAAATGCGGCATGGACTGGAAACTATAGTATATCACCTGTAAAGGGTACTTTTAACTTTTGTATTCCGTTAAAGAATTTATTGGGATTTGCTGAAGACTACAAAAAGATTATAACAAATGCAAGACATGAATTAATTCTGATTCGAACTCGAAGTAACGAGAACGCTTATATTTCGAATGATGCAGATGAATTAAAACTTACAATTTCAAAACTGCAATGGAGGGTTCCACATATTACTTTATCCGATTCAAATAAGCTTACGTTATTCAAACAAATACAATCAAAACCAATTCAAATTCATTTTCGAAGTTGGGAAATGTATGAATATCCAACACTATCTACCACCACTGATCATTTATGGAATGTTAAAACTTCAAACCATCTTGAAAAACCCAGATATGTTATTATTGCCTTACAAACCGATCGTAAAAACCAACGCGATAAAGATTCTAGCAAATTTGATCATTGTGAAGTGACTAATGTAAAGGTGCATTTAAACTCAGAGTCTTACCCTCGAGAAGATTTGAATCTTAAATTTGAGCTTGACCGTTATGCCATCCTCTATGATATGTACAGTAAATTTCAACAATCCTACTATCAAAAACAATCAGAACCACTTTTGTCTCGAATTTTTGTCAAGAATTTAAAGATATCGCTCCAATTATTGTAATTGATTGTTCTCGGCAAAATGAGACTATAAAATCTGGACCTGTCGATGTAAAAATCGAACTCAAAACATCAAATGCAGTACCACCTTCAACAACTATGTATTGTCTTATTCTTCATGATCGTATAATTGAACACAACCCCTTAACTGGAGAAGTTCACAAATTTACATAAATTGAGTTGCATGATATATTAACCTCATAGCAGTAAGTGAATTTGTCGAGAACACATCGTAAATATGAACACGTATATTGTCGACTTTCAGGGATTCCGAAGTTTCAACAAAGAGTTCATTATGAAGGAAGTAACAGTATTTCATGATGGACATTATCACCTTTTCATTGGTACTTTAAGTAAATTCATAAGTGAAGCAAACAACAATTAGCATACCTATACAAATTTCACTATTTTAAATAAAACAAAATATATATTTTATGTTCAAACATTTTTTTATTTGTTATTATTTGTCATTTTATATAGAAGAAGAATTGGTGCCCCGAAAATGTTTTCTCTGATATCCATAAGGTATGGAACTATGGTCTTCGAGAAAACGGCGTTTTTCTGCTCTTGGTTTGTAGGTCTTAACTTCTGGCATAGTTACTACTTGATGATCATGTGTTCGTCGAATATTGTTTGTTTTTATGATTATTCCTTCGCTTGTAGAATTATTTAATACTGCTTCCTTAATTGAATTAAAATTTATTTTTTGTGATGACTCATAGTTAAGAAAAAAAAATCTGGGGCTGCACATTAGTGAAGGTAAAACAAAGTACATGGTGGCGTCGAATGCGAGAGGAACAGTTGTTCAAACAATCAAGGTAGCGGAGCACGAATTTGAAGTGGTGCAATCCTTTAAATACCTTGGGTCAATAGTAGCAGCCGATAACAATATAGAAGAAGAAATACGCGGGCGGCTTCTCAAATCCAACAGAGCCTACTACAGTCTGTCAAAGCTCTTCAAATCCAGAAATCTCACTTTAACTTCAAAACTACTACTGTACAGGACCATGGTTCTGCCAGTACTCACATATGGATCCGAGACTTGGGTGCTTAGCAAAAGGCACTCTGACCTCTTAGCCGCGTTCGAGAGAAAAGTCTTAAGGAGAATTGTTGGCCCCATATGTGAGGAAGGACGATTCCGGAGACGGTACAATCATGAATTGTACGCAATCTACCTTGAAGCAGATATAGTGACAAAAATTAGGCTCGGTAGACTTCGGTGGGCAGGGCACCTAGCTCGCATGAGCGAAGAGGAACCTGCTCGGAAAGTTCTTTGTGGTACATTCTATGGCAGACGACAGCGTGGTAGACCATGCTTGCGCTGGAGAGATGGCGTAGACCAGGACGCCCGGAGCCTTGGGGTGCGCAACTGGATGGCGTCGGCTCGAGACCGGGATAGGTGGAGAGACTTGTTGAAGGAGGCCAGGACCGGACCCCGGTTGTCGAGCCGATGATGATGATGATAGTTAAGAAAGATACCCTTAACTTTGCAGACTATGTTTTCATTATTATTATCCCTAGTGCTAAAGACTTTATACGCGTAATTTTTAGGGCCTCCGCTTACAAATTCAGTTATATAACTGCCATTGCCATAGCTTTCTAGTTCATCAGTCATGTCACCGATAAATTCTCCTGTAGAAGGTTCAAATTCTCCATAACGGCTCACGTAGAGAACGGAATCGGTATCATAATAAAGAACTCTCTCACCTAATTTTTCCAGGTAGTTGTATAATTTTAGGCGAGCTAGAGTAGTTGTATACGCGGCAACAGAAACATTTACTGTAGACAGAGAGTCAGCTGCTTCTTCTTTCATTTCAAAACTAACGACGATGTTTTCTTCATTAACTGGTAGAATATGCAAGACTTCTATAGAAGGATGTGTTAGCAGTTGAAACAAATCAGATGGGTTGTTTGAAATACAAGTTTGTTCTTGATTTTCACGTTGTCCAAATTTTCCCCAAAACGAATTCAAAATTAGCTTTGCTAACGATCTTTTACCAGAATTGTTACAAATTTCTGATACTTCCAGTTAAATGTTTCATTTCATTTCATTTCATTTCATTTCATTTTATTTATTTACAAAAGCCTTGAGATCAGATCTCATTTATGGCTTAAAAATATATATATGTACATTTTCGAATTAAAAAGTGAAGGATACATATTTATATATGTATGTATAAAAAAAATTCATATTAAAAAAAAAAAAAATTATTAATACAAATTAAACATTTTATAACAAGTTTTGATTTTAAGTTATTACTTGTAGGCATATTTAAAAAAGAGAAAAAAAAATACATAGAAAAAATAAAAATAAATGTAATTATTGAACAAATAAGGAGTGAAAATGCAACGCTTCGTCTGGGTTCTGAAGATGATTACTCATTATTAAGAAAATCAGCAATAAATTTTTCTTCTTCTTGGTTCGATGTACATTTACTTGGCCAACCTGATGATTCTTGTTTTATTTTCAGAAATGTATTCATCATTGAGGTGAAAAGACCTTTAGTATTTGTACTTGGATCATACTGGATTACGTCATATTCCCATATTTCAGTAATAGAAAGTAACTTGTAGCCTTTTTCAATTGCTCTAACAACTTCATCAATTACCCAGGTTCCAAGTAATGATCTCTCCTCATCAGAATGTGTGCACATTTGTTGTTGGTTTTTTTCATAGCTGCAACTTCTGCACAACGAAAACATAAGCTTATTGTTTTGCTTGATTGGTAGGACGGGGTGAAGTAGATACTCGGGTGGAAGAATTTTACACTTGACAAGTCTATTTATACCCTCCAATTTTATATCAGTGCAGGTGATATTGACGTGAACTTTTGGATGCCCTATGGGGAATTTTCCATTTTTACAAACCCATGGGTAAAGAGAACAAACATCTATGTACTTGATTTTTTCACCTTCTCTACATTTATAATAATTGTATGAATTTCCAGTTCTTCCACCATAAAAAGCATCACGTGGATTCAATGGAGAATTTTGTATCAGTGTATGCGTTTTTAAAAAATTCATATCTTCCTCACTTAATGATTTTATCAGTCTTTGAAACTCACAAGACCACATTTCAATGACTTCGTAATTAAATTTTCTTAGCCGTTCAGTTTTGAATTGTGTTCTCTCATATCTGTGATTTAAGGTATCGTTATTGTTTTCGTATAGAGGTTGATCACGATTGTGTTTCAAACAGAGGGGGTGACCGTGATAGTAACAACCATGGAATTCAAATATTTGCCGACTTTCCTCACAAAAACCATCAACTCTCACTCCATTGACAACTGCTTCTTTTCCTTTCTATGCATGCTTAATATAAATTTTCCGCTTTTTTTCCTCCCAAATCATGATTGCTTCTGTAGATTGATTAGCTACACACCTGTAGCCATTTTTAGGTATTAACCCAATAGTGTTTAGTTGAAGAAAGTTACGACGAAAGACAAGATTACATGCTGATGCTATTGTAATTGCTTCCAAAAACGGTTCCACATTACTCTGATTAAGAAATAATTTTCTAAATTTTAATCAAGCCTCGGTCAAAATTCTAACATCACTAATACAATATTCCACAAGTTCATGCTGCATGTCAAAACGATCGTTTTTATGTTTTGCAAACCATTTAATGAAGACAGCACGGTCTTCCCTCCACATTGTGTCTGGACTGTAATATTCAATAGCAGGTAGCTTTCCGATGTAATTTTCATTTTCTTTGGTATTGAAGAAATGAGGAAAATAGCCTTTTTTCAAAACAGGCGATAGGTCAAACGCTTTTGGAAGTTTTGACAATGCCATGGGAAAGTAGTTTAATGAGTCTATGAATCTGACATTTTCTATTTGCATTAATATTATTTTTGTTCCTCGCATTATCAATTTTGGACTCAGTTTTGTTTTTTGCAATATGTACTTCAATATAAATTGGTGATCATACGCTTGACCATTATGAGCTATCACAACAACATTTTTAAAATTTTGCCGAACGTTTAGTATGTGCCTCACAAATTCCTCTACTACATCCTCTTTTCCTTCTCTTATAACGTGCAGTGAAAAGTTACATTGTTGACAAAAGTACAAGTTTGGAACATCTAAACACTGATCACACTTGTGTTGAAATACACATAAATTCGGTTCGTGAATTTTTATTGCTGAGTTAATTGTTCCTTCATCTTTTTCACCAATCATTATTTTTTCTCCGATTAATTTCTCTTGCCGACTCTCCAAATCATAGAATATATATAAACATTTTTCACAATTAGGAGTTTTATTATCCGGAATAATATAGCATAAATGGTCCTTGGGTACATGTTTATGACAGAGTTTACAGAAGTATTCATCACAAATATGTTCTCGACCTGCTCTGTGTGTTTTTAAGCATAAAAGGCATCTTTTCATCTGTTCACATATGGAATTTTTTCCTGACGAGCCGCTCGCTTTGTGATTGTCAAAACATTGCTTCCCTCTAAAGTTTCGATTTCAATCTTCACATAATATCTCGTTTGGGGTCTTGCTGCAGCCTGGTTCAAGTGTACATTGAGGACATGATTTTGCACATTTATGATTTCTTTTCGTATTGAATGGTATGTGACAAGTTTCACAATAATAGCTACAGCAAAATGCTGCAGTCAATGATAATATTACATTAAAATGGTTATCATGATGCAATAAATTTATCTTTTTCTCTCCATTAGTACAAGAAGTACCTTCAAAAATAACATTTTTCCCTTTTGTTCCGTATTCGTAGACTGTAATCTTGTACTCTTTTAAATGGTTCTGAAGTGTTCTCAGCTCTGGAATTCCACATCCTTTAGATGGTATACTGAGTTGTACATCATTGATAAGCTTTAAGGTTCTTTGAGTTTGAATCTTATTAATGTCTCGTCTAACCTTTCTAAAATCAACTTCATTGTCAGCATTATGATTTCGCTACGACCAAGGCACGAGGTAAACATAAATTATCTATGTTGTTAATAGGTATTATACCTTTTTTTCTAATGCATTCTGCCTCAAATGTTTTAAATGCTCCAGAACGAGTTTTTCCTGCTCCTGATGGTAGCTTAACAGATGTTACTGACAAGCAAAAATCATCTGTGCTAAGACCTTCTGAGTTACTCTGAAATATCTTGCTTATCATGTCCCATACATCGCTAAATTTTAGCTCGGAACAATCGCGAAATGTTATCCAGCCATTTCCCCGTTCGGCAAAACTCTTTCCACCAAAAGTGATGCCAACCTTATCTGTAGAGTTAAGACCTACTAAGGCGTACTTAAGCATATCTTTGTCCACGAAATAGGCTCTTCATTTACTGGAACTGTTTTTATTTTAAATTCCAATTTTCGTCCTCTTAAGTTGAATCGATGAACGCGAGTCTCAAAATCCCTCAAGACCTCGATTCGCTAAAAAATAAATTTCAGAAACAAGAAAAGCAAAATCTGAATAACTATCGACACGAGTTGAAGAAAAAAGTGAAATAAAAACTCAAATGTTTGTTATTTCATTTGAAATACTTTATTTATAGCCGTAAAAGGCATGTTTTTGAGAATTTAAAATATCTACCTCATTATTGAAAGTAGCAAAATTTGCGGGAGCAGCTTGTTCCATTTGATGGAACTCAATTGCAAATGACTGCCCCATAGGTTCCAAGAGCTCCATGAAACAACCCTCCAGATCTTTGAGCTCATCCTTCGATATCTTCTCGGTAAAACGTTTCGGAAGATAAACTTTACAGTCTGAGAGCTCCAATAAAATTTGTTGGCCAAACTGGGTAGAAACTTTTTCAGCCTTACTTATGGCGTACTTCTTCTTCAGCTCCAACATCTTCAGGCTTTTGGTAAGCTTCTGGTCCTGGTTCTTGCCAATGGAGTTTAGTTTGTTCAGGAACATCTTTTTTTTGATTTTTTTATTGAGTGCAGGATTGAAAATAAATTTAAAACTGATACCATAGCTACAAAACAGTCTGGTTTTTATACTTTCAAAAACTTATCCCCCCTTAAAATATTATCGAGGGTTTACTTTTCTTCATGTGAAGTCGCAACATCCGTTAATTAAACCCACCCAAGACGTAACTAAAAGACGAACCATAGGTTTTTTAATTAAGTTCTTAAACAAATACAATATCCTACCATGTTTGTTCTTTATCCTAACTGTAACTGTATCAATTTATTCTCCATTCAAAACAAAAATTTAATATGACACTCACTCTCTCACATTAATAATATAGGTATAGTTTTGAACAACTCTTGTTTATTCAAGTTTCTAATATTAAATCGCAACTCCTGTGAAATCGCAACCTCATACCAATCAAAATTTAATTATCCAACAATAATACTCCTTAGACACAACAAAGATTAATCCAATTATTTTTTATCAGTCATAAGAAAAAATACAAAACCTATATCAACAATCATAGTAATATCAATTGCATTTTGCAACACAGTTATATCAGAAAACTTTAAATTCATCATTCACTGTGCATGCATCTTTATGAGGTTTGTTTAACTCATAATAAACACCTACATCTCATTATCTTTTTCTTCTACCCTTTCAACAAATTTTGTTTTTGAAAACGAACCATATCACCCATCTATGATCCCATATCCATTCAAACAAAAATATTCACTAACAACGCTTCCATAACTACAAAGACAAATTTAATATACTTCTTAGCAAAACGATCGGGAGCATCCAATAATCAAAACGCTAACATAATAAAAAAAAGAAAACAACAGATCATACATTTATTAAAAACCAATAAAAAAACCTTCGACTACTGGTCATCGGCTAACATACATCGAACTGACAGCATTTCTTATCTTAAGATAATCATAATAAAAAAAATCACCCATCTAAAATTTCCAGACGATATTGTCTACGCTGACAGTGAATTTCAATCCTCTTATTCTTTCAAGAATATTGTTTACACAATCTCGTGTGCGTGATGATAAGAAGATACTTTGCTAACTTAAACATTTCAATGCCAAGAGAATGCATGCATATAAAATAAAAATGAAAAATCAAATTTTCAGACCAAAGACAAACCACTGATTATTAATCCATCCTTTTCCCCATCTATTCGCAAACCACACAGCAAACTTCCAAACACACGAAAATGTTGACCTCATTTCAAAATCCAATTAACTTAATCTAAACAAACAATTCTATGTTAAGCCCACACATGGAATTCCCTACGTCACATACACCGATGATGTTGTTTTTACCTCAAATGTAAACAAATTTAGTTCCCAGGCTGAAGTGCCCTAGTATCTACTATCAGCGATTGGAATTGGGTACCTAGCAAATAAAACGTTGCCGACGATGCTTCAAAATATAAAGACAACTGTGATTTCAATTCTCATGCCGATGGTTTACCGGACCACCATTTCAGTACCAAAAAACACTTTCTTTACCTGAGATGGATTCAGAACCTGTTATACTTGACGAAGGCATTGAAGAAATTAAGGAGAGTCTTTTACCCACAAAGAAACGCTACAACCATTCGAATTAGATTTCAACCAATTTTCAAGATGAAAACGACTTTTAATGACGTTAACTCAAATCTATCGTTATGTAAAGCTTTCGCACAAAAATGAAGAGATTAGAACTGACCAACGATATTTACATTAGACGAAAAGGAAGCAGCGTTAAGCCTTTTATATAAACAATGCCAGATCGAGAGCTTCCCACAGAAGTATGCAGCCTTAACTAGCTTAAAATCAGCAATACCAGCCCTCTCTATAACTCTCTATAAACTCTCCCCGTATATAGAAAAAAATGGCGTGCTTCGTATAGACGGGCGTATTGATGCCATATAGGATGTTTCGATGGATACAAAAAGACCTATTATCTTGCCTTAAGAACATCAAATCACTCGCCTGATTGTAAACTATTTTCATCTAAAATTCTACCACATGTTCAACGAAACCTTAGTTAATGAGCTGCAGCAGCACTATTTCATTCCAAGCTTAAGACGAGTTTTAAAAAAATTTCAACAGCAGTGCCAATACTGCAAGAATAAAAAAGGTGTTTCCAAAACCTGACGTATGGCAGTATTACCCTCAGCACGTCTTCAACCTTTCAAAAGACCGTTCTCCAATACAGAAGTGGACTACTTCGGACCCCTTTACGTCAAAAATGGACGGCGTCTAGAAAATAGATGGGGTATGTTACTCACCTGTTTGACCATAGCCTGTCCAGCGACTCTTGCGTGTTGGGCTTTAAGAGATTCGTATCAAGAAGAGGAAGGCCAGAGGAAGTATATTGAGACACGGAACGAATTTCCGAGGGTAAGGAACGAATTTCCGAGGGTAAGGAGTTACAGACGGCTATAAAACAGTTGAATAAACGAATTTGAGATGGAGCTAAAATGGTATTTTATCCCGCCAGCATCACCACACATGGGTGGATGTTGAGAACGTGTGGTTCGATCAGCAAAACAAACACTCGTAGACATAACGCCCATCAGAAATCCCTGCAATGAGTTTTTAATGAGCAGCATGGCTGAGGTGGAAGGTATTGTGAACTCGCGACCCATTACCTACTTGCCAATCGATTGTGAAAATAGTACGGCCATTACTCCCAACCATTTGTCGGTTGTCGTAACCAAAGATGCCTAATCGAGGATTCTATATGTGACGGTAGGGCTATAAGAAGAAATTGGCTGGCAGCCGAAAAATAAGCACACATAATCTGGCAAAGATGGCTCCGCGATTACTTACCGGACCTGACCCGACGTACAAAATGGTTCATGCCACAGAAACCTTTACAAGAAGGAGATATAGTAGTTATTGTGGACTAATCCGAGAAATACTAGGCCTATGGAAAAAATTAAGAAGGCACTACCGGAAAAAGATCAGAAATATTCATAGTGCAGTTGTGCAAACCTCTGGCGAGATATATACACCCAACCAGCAGTTAAGTTAGCAGTGCTGGACGTCCACAAGTTTGAAGATGGTGATAATCTGGCCCTTAACTCAGTTACCAGGGGGGATTGTTAACGAACTTGGTAACATATTTAAGAAAACAATAACCAAAAGAATGAAAGGAGAAAAAAGTATGATACACACGATACACACCGCGATAATATATCTAGTGCATTTAAATGTGCGCGCCTTTTTAAGTTCAATTGTCAATATGCTTTGTTTTTTTTTTTTTAATTTTATTTGTACAGGAAAGAAGAGAGTGCAACTCGGAAAGTAAATTGTTAAATTGAAATTCTAAAAGTTAAAAATAAATTGTAAAGTTAAAAACTTACTAAGGTGTAAATAGAAAACTTAAGAACTTAACTAAGAAATAAAACTAAACGTAAGTGATAAAACTGTTGTAAACTACCTTAGCTTATAAATCCTTTTAAGAAAATTAAGGAAACTGCATGAATCAGTTTCTAAAATTTTGATAATCCAATTATTTCATTTAAAGAAAGTTCTTATCAGTTGGATTAAATCCAACAGTACATTTTGTCCATATTCAAAAGTACCACGAGTTTGGTTGTGTAAGGTGTGAAGGAGAAAATGCAATGAAAAACTGTAAAGTGAGGAAAGAACTGAAAGCCAAATGGACTGTCAAGGTAATCACCCTTCTAGTTATAGAGGATGCCCTGTTGCTAAAAAGTTCCAAGAATCCAAAGGCGAAAAAAACCACGTCTGCTGGAAAAAACGTTAGGACATCAGCAAAAGCAAAAAAAGCTGTGGAAAATAACCCTAGGAAAGAACCGCCTAAAGAAGTTGCGCAAAACGAAACCAGTGAACAATCCTATTCAAATATAGTCAAAAATGCATGGAATAATGAAGATACTTCCATAAAAGAAATGCCAAAACTTATCAAAGCTAAGCGAAGAAGTCGCTCTTAGTAAACAATGATCAACAGAACACTTAAAACTACTACTTTTGATGCAAACGGTCTTTTGCAACATGCATCCGAATCAAACATCTTTTTAGACATAGAGAACGTGCCACTGGATAAAGTTTTGAAAATAAAATTCCCAACTATATGTGCTATCACGCTTCGTACCCAGCTGACAAAGCTATAGGTGGATCGCCAATACTCATTAAAAAGTGCTTGGCACATCATGAGGAAGCCGAGCTAACAATTGAAAATATCCAAGTGGCAATAATCAGTATAGGCATAAAAAAGAAAGAATTTAAAATAGCAGCAATATACTGCCCACCGAGGTGCTCTCCAACAAAAGAAGAAAAAAAAAGAACTATTTGATTCTCTTGGAAATAACTTTTTTGTTGGTGGTCTTCAATGCCAAACACACCCAATGGGGATCTAGGCTCATGAAAATGGTAAACAACTTTATCTAGCAGATAGCAAACAAAAATGTGAATTTTATTCCTCAGGAACAACAACTTACTGGCCATCTGATCCGAACGAAATTCCAGATCTTATAGACTCTTTCATGGGTAAAGGCATTAAAGGAAATCTTATAAGTGTTGTAGGCAGTTACGATTTATCGTCAGATAATACTCCAGCTATATTATCACTGAGTGAAGCTGAAATAAGAGACAAAAGTTATCCTAAGCTCGTGAATAAAAGAACAAATTGGGAGATACTTAAAGTTAAACTGGAAAGTTTTATTGACCTAAGGTATTCCCAATGGTAACTTGTGAACAAATTTATCATGAAGTTGAACAATTTATTGCTGATTTGCAACAGACTGCAGAAGAAAGTACTCCAACTTTTTCAAACAAAAGAAAATCTCAAATAAAATATCCTGTAGAAATAACACAATTGATTTTGGAAAAAGGAAGGGCTCGAAAAAAATGGCAAACTACGAGATTCCTGGGCGATGAGACAGTATTTAATAGACTAAATAATGAATTAAAAATAAGAATCTATGAATTAAAGAATTATTCACTTAGTAGATTTCTTGCAAGTTTGACGACGGATGCTTCTGCAGGAAAACGTTTGAATAGACTGCAACAACAATATCCACCCATCAAAGAACAAGACGGAAAATGGATTGCAAAGAAAGCTGACCTCTTCGCAGATCATCTCTCGAATGTCTTTAAGACATTCTCAGAAAGTGCAGCGGCAAATAACTTGAAATTTATTGATAGAAATGATAACTTAGAAATTCCCTTTGTCAGCCTCAAAGAAGAAAAAAACATGGCCAAAACAAGTTATTAATTACAAATGTAACAGCATTGTCTACAATTGAAGTTCATTCATTCGTAAGAAAATCATTCAGGGCTATTATTTTGACAAGGTCTTTATCCGAAGTAATTTTCAGAGACTATAAATATTGTTGAACTAAATTTACTTCTTTCAGTATCACATGCCAAAAGCCCAAAAATGAATATAGATAGATAGATAGATAGATAGATAGATTCTTTATTTTTTTTTTCACTTAAGAATACGGACGTGGCTATTCGGCCGTCTGCCGGATATGACATAAAATTAAAAAATTTAATATAAAAAATATAAATAGAAAGTTTTTAATTAGTAAAAATAAAATAAAAATTAATATAAAGTATTGATTTAGATAATTAGAACTAAAAAAGAAACTTTAAATGGGAAAAACAAACTGAAGTTATTTTTTTAGTGTAAAAGAGGTTAAGAGGAAAAAGAAAACATCAAAAGTTGAACCTCAAAGCAATAAACTGGTAAGTCAAACTAAGGAAAGCTATAACGATAGGCTAAAGCATGTTTGCAGTATTTATACAAAATAAATCAACCCCCAGTGCCATTACAAACGTCGTATTTCTTGTTAAATAGGGCATACTGCAATAAAGTGGTAACTATCTTCACGTTCTCCTCTGTTGCAAAGATTACAGATTTCCTCTAGGTCATTTCTATGAGGTATAAAATTCAGGTTAAGAATTTCCACCCTTGCTCGGAATATTATGCTTATGGCTTCAGATGGGTATTTGACGTTGAAATAGCTTTCTTCGGTAGGTATTTGGTGATTGAGGTTTCTGTACAATAATCTAGAGGCGGACGATGATGCTTTAGTAAAATGCTGGTCAAATATTCTGTCGTCTATTTTAGCGATTATTTATGCGAAAATATCTTGCAACTCGTGCAAGATATTTATACTAAGTAAAAAAGTAAGGTCGTTCGATAGAGCGAGCTGATTCCATTCTCTAAATGGAGAAGCATTAGATTGCAAAAGTCTAGCTAAGACTATTTTATGGAGATTGGTGTCACTTCTTTTCATCACTTTTATCAAGTAATCGGACTGTGCTTTAAGGTTCCAAATGTTAATAGGTGGTAATCCAGATTCAACATGCAAGGCATAAGTCGGTGTTAAGTTTGGCAGTCGAACAATTCGTTTAAAAAAGAACCTTTGGACAGCTTCAAATTCATCAAAATAGGAGACTCCTAAGGAATGAACTCCATAGCACAACAAGTATTGACAGTTGCATTGAAAACTTGGTATTTGGATGAATGGTCAATATTTGGATTCGCAAAGAATCTTGGCCACATGATGTTAAGTGCTAACTTAGCTTCACTGCATTTTTGCTTTGCATGCTTGGCAAAATTCAGATTAGATGTTAACAGCACTCCTAAATATTTGAATTCACTCACTGTTTCAATCCGTTCGTTACCGATGCGCCAGGCTTCCTCAGGAAGTCTTCTTCTTTGTCTACTCTCAAAAATCATGACCTTTGTTTTCTGGAAATTTATCTGCAGTTCCCATAATTGACAATAAGTCCGTAGTTTATTTATTTGGAGTTGAAGTGTAAAAGGATTTTCAGCCAATAAGACCAGGTCATCAGCGTATAGAAGAACCTTGATGAGAGTTCCCGCAAAGCTTACACCACCAGGAAGGATATCACAAATATCATCTATGTATAAAGCGAATAACAAAGGACTCAAGATGCATCCCTGCGGAACACCGGCCGATGTTTCGAACCACATAGATAGCTTGGAGCCATCCCACACTGCTGCAGTTGATGAGGCAAGAAATTTGAAGTAGAGCATCAGAAACTTCGTAGATATTCCGAGTGACGCTAGTTTATATATTAAAGCCTGTCTGTTCACTATGTCAAACGCAGGTTTAAAATCAACAAAGCACAACTCAACTAACAATTTTACTTGTGTAAGGTCCAATTTCAAAAAATTAGTAAGCTATTATTTCTTTAGTGTTGTCATAAGGCTTATTTAAAGATGTTAACTGTTTTTTATTGAATTTTTTTAAATAAAAGCTTCCTTAAAACATTTGGCAGAAAATACTCGCAAGCCATACGGAGGACGATACAATCGCTTTTCATAAGGTCACTGTAAAGCTTGCCAAAGTTAACCGAAGCAATTCGAATAGTCAAAATAATTTCTTCCAAATTAAAAACGTGTGATTTAGAATTTTATTTATTCAAGTCCATCAATATTTTGTAAAATGTAACTATTAATTATATACAATAATAATTTTTAAAACGTTTTATTTTACGATAATATTGATACGTCGAATTAATTATATATAAATGTACGATAACCCATATGACTTATGTAGAGTTATCACAAGACTTCTTTAAGGTTGCTAAACATTTAATGCGGCTATATGCAGTCGTTGTTACATTCCCCGCCCCAGGTAGTAGTTTTTTTTTATATTGGTTTTAGGTTTCGTCAAAATGTCATGTGTACAGACACGTTTCGTTTTCACGATTTACTAAATTTTAATATTAAAAGATACACAATAACACAACACTTTATTTTGCACAAAATTTCCTTAAGATAGCTGTTGCTCGCATAAAAGTACATAGATACACGTTGAAATGTGCTCACATTGATTTGTTTCTTGATAACAGCTATTGCTCACATAAAGAAAGTATCTCATCTCTTAGTAGTTAATAACAAACTAAAGAAAACTATAGTTCCCTTAAGAAAGCTATTGCTCGTGTACATAATTATAACACATGGATAATATGACAGGTGGTTTGTTTGTTAATGACAGCTATAGCTCACATAAGAAAAGTATCTCTGCTTTTAGTAGTTAACAACAAACTAAAGAAAACTATAGTTCCCTTAAGAAAGCTATTGCAATACCACTTGGAAAATATGCCACGTGGTGTGTTTGTTATAGCTCACATAAAAAAATTATCTCTTCGCTTAGTTGTTGATGGCAAACTAAAGAAAACTAATTTCCTTATGAAAACAACTGCTCGAATAAAAATATTATCAAAGGGATATTTTGCGCCAAATAGGCTTTCTGATGACAGCTTTTGCTCGCATAAGAAATTATTATTATTATGCTTTACCAACAGGCAGTTAATATAATAATTATAAATTAAAAAAAACTGCTTATGCTGAATTTTAAATCGAACTACATATCTGTTCCTGTAGTACAAAGTAGGTACCTACATGGTATCAACTGGTTAAAATACGATCTTCGTTCTGAATACATAACATTGGCCCAGTGGATGCGTGTTTGACTTTGACTCAGTTGTTCAGCACCGTGGAAGAGTGCACATCGTTGGCGACTTTCATTGTGTAAATTATACTAAGAGACGCGAGTGTGTAAAGTAGTAATTGGTACCTAACACTTTCAAGTGGCAAGTTAGCCTAGGTGGTAGAGTGGCAGACGACGTCAGTCGTTCAGCAACAGTGGAAGTGTGCACACCGTTGGCGACTTTCACAGTGATCATTTTATTATAGAGACGCGAGTGAGTTAAAAAGTTATTTTAACCTACCATTTCCAATTGGCAAGTTAGCCTAGGTGGTAGAGTGGCAGACGCAGTCTGTGTTAAATGTGGAGATACCCACAAAACAGTGGAGTGTAAACTCGGGCAAGATAGGGTCACAGATATGACCCAGTTAAAATGTGCGCTCTGCCGAGGCTCTGGGCACCCCGCAAACTATCGGGGATGTCCGAAGTTTCAGGAGATAAGGCAAAACAAAGCCCAAAAGAAAACAGTAGAGGTGAGACGCCCTGAAGTACGCCAGAAAACAACTTCCGTCAATCCCGCAATTTCTTACGCCCAAATCGCGTCTGGAAGGGGAAACACGGTACAGCCTCAACCACAGGTAGCCAAACAGGTCCAAGTGCCTACGGCTCCTGTGCCAGAGGCAGATCTGATGCAGGTGTTGCTGACCATTCATGGTCAGTTAACTGATGTGCAAAAACAGATAAGGGAGCAGGCGGCTAGGGTGGATTACCTCTACTCTATTCTGCCGGCGACGCGAAATGGTTAAAGGCGCGCTGCCTGAGCGACCCTTTAAGATCCTAGCTGTGAATGTAAATTCGCTGATTAGGACCGAACGTAGAGCAAACCTCTTTCATTTGCTGCAAGACCAAAGTCCTGATGTATTTATGGCTAGCGAAACTAAGCTAAACCAGAAACACAAATTGACTAATAATAATTACAATATCGTGCGAAGGGATCGGCCTAACTCCTCTCAAGGGGGTGGGGTCGCAATCTTCATACGAAAGGGCATTAAATTTAAGGTTATATATAATAGTGAAGTGCGAAGATTTGGGCAGCTAGAAGCCTGCATCATTTGCATTCCGCTCCTGCAGAGGAAAAAAATGTACGTGATCTCGGCGTACGCACCCGAAGCACCTCAGCCTGCTAATTTTATCGCAGAACTCGAAAAACTTTTCGAATGCTTAAGACTGCACTTGGATGAAAATAATTATCTAATGGCAGGAGATTTGAACGCCAAACATGAAGATTGGGGAAATCAAATTCAAAATCCGAGAGGGTACCATTTATTTAATTGGATGGGTCGTCACAGTGTTGAGTGTAGGATCGATCTTTTTGCGACAGATAGACCTTCGTTTCCTAGGAGCGGTGGCTTTCTGGATCTTTTACTGCTTGACTCACGACTTGTTATAACTGACGCAACAAATCAACAGACAAGAAACTGTTTACGAACAATCGAATACGACAGCGATCACTGCGGACTTGCCACCGTAATACAGCTTCCGAGCGAACTTGTGGAATTGGATGAGTATGTGCCTGTGCACTCTTACAATTTCAGTAAGACGCGCTGGCCACGCTTCTCCAACGCCTTGGCAAGAGAAATACGTTCCGAGGACATTTCTCCACCAAATGACAGAAACCTGACGAACCTCGAGATCGACGGGTTTCTGACTCAAATGGATACGACTATAAAACGAACAATGGACAAAACAATCCCAAAATATAAGGAACAAGACCCAAACGGTTTATACAAGAACGCGACAATCGACGCACTACACCGACAAAAAAGTGGACTGCTGACTAGGTTGAAACTTCTTTATAGACGTTTCACGGACACACGTGATCTGGAGATTAGGACATTGAAGTCGTCGATCAAAAACATTAACGTTCTGATTAGACAAAACTATAGATTATCTATTAATTTATATTGGGATAACAGAATTCGGGCTGTTAATTCTAGCGACCCTAGTATGTTTCCCCAAATAAATAAGATATTTAGAAGAAATGATCAAAACGATCTTCCATGTCTTAAACTCCAGAGGACAACAGATAACGAAGACGTACTAACGATTGCGGGAATTGATCCGGAGGGTGTCGTTTTCGATGACAATTTTTATATGATAGAAGATCCTCAGGAAAAGGTAGAAGCTGTAGGGGCTGCTTTCCAGAAAGTGTATAAGGTGAATGCTAGCATTCGTCCGAATCATGACCTGGAGAACAGAGCCTTGCTGCACAATTTCTATCTTGGAAATAACATAACGCAATGGCGATCTGAGAATACTGGTTTCACCGTGTTCAATGACGAAAATTTGGCAAACGCCACCATCGCCGAGCAAAATGGACCCAGTTCATTGTTAATTTCGAAGGTAGAACTTCATTTAATTTTTCAAACATTAAAGAAAAAGAAATCTGCGGGGGTCGATGGTATACCCAACATTGTGTTACGACATCTCCCTGAAGAAGCCATAGACATTTATACCACACTGTTTAACAACGCATTGAATAATGCATATTATCCAGTGAGTTGGAAGACAGCTGTGGTCCATCCTCTCCCCAAAAAGGGAAAGGACAGCTCCAATCCGGCAAATCTTCGGTCGATAAGTCTTCTTCCAAGTATCAGTAAGGTATTCGAAAAGATTCTCAATAGAGCTCTGTTCAAGTGGGCTGAGGACAAGAATATTATTCCAGACAATCAGTTTGGCTTTAAGGCGGGACATGACACTATTCATGCCGCGTCTAAGTTAGTTTCTGATGTTCAATGGAACAAAGCGAAAAATCAATGCACGGGTGCCGTTCTTGTTGATTTAGAGAAGGCTTTCGACACCGTATGGTTAGAGGGTCTTTATCTGAAATTAACCAGATTTGGCATAAGTAAACCACTGTTGTATATGCTTCATGACATGCTCAATGGTAGAAAGTTTGTTGTCAAAAGTGGCAATGTAACTTCCACCACAACTTTTGATATTAAAAACGGTCTACAGCAAGGAGCTGTGAACTCGCCGATTCTTTTTAGTGTTTACACCAGCGATCTGATAGGTAGTCTCACTCATGCGATTGCGTAGGCCGATGACCTTGTAGCGTACAGGACGGGTCCAAAAGTTGAAGTCATCAGAATTCTCTTGCAGCGTGACTTCGACAAGATTCAGCGATATTGTGATGACTGGAAGTTAAAAATTAACTTTCAGAAATCAGAAACTATCCTGTTTAGAACCCCTTTGTCTAAGGCTTCTAGGGATACAAGAAAGAACTGGAGAAATCTAGTGATCGTTGGACCAAGTGGACATCCACTGGCGAGTAAAGATGTAGTAAAGTACCTTGGTATCTGGCTAGATCAGTATCTATATTTCAATCGACATATAGATGCTGCTCTGGCCAGAGCTAGGGGAGCGTTTGCTCCGACAAGACGGTTGTTTTATAGCAGCCGCCTTGAAAACAGAGTGAAGGTGATTTGCTACATGGCCCTCATACGGCCGATGATTGCCTATGGGTGCCCTGTGTGGTTTAACGTTGCCCCATCTCAAATGGAAAAGATTCGGGTGTTTGAGAGGCAGTGTCTTAGGACCTGCCTTGGATTACACAGAACACCAGAGTCGGAGTACAAACATTATTATGCCAACGAGGTCTTATACAACGGGGCCAATATAAACAGGATAGATAACTTTTTAATTAAGCTGATTCGGGGTCACATTGCAGGAGCGATGACCTCAGCCAATGGACTTATTTTCGGGGCTTATTACCCCAATGAAGAATATAGTGAGAGCGTTTGTCTTAACGGTTTCATCCCGCCCGAGACATTCCTCTATTTAGACAGTCGGGGGCTGATACAGGATAGATTGGCGGTTCCGTTAATCTACCACGTCGGCCGTAGAACTGTGGATCGGCGAATCCTGTATGGTCGAGACGTCGGCTCTGGGAACGGAGTAGAGCGTCTGCGGTTCAGTAGAGCTGTGCCCCTTCGGGACAAAAGGGACTGTTACAAGCAAGTTCAAAATTACTGGTGGTTGGGTGACCACCTTGATATTGATGGTTAGTCAAAATTGTTGCCTTGGCCGACCCGCGTATTTTTAAGTATTAATAGGTATAATTTATGTAGGACAGTGGTGGCACCAAAAAAAAAATAAAAACACATAAACTGCATTTGTTGGTGTGTATGTGCATTTGGCGCTGTTAAATATATATATATAAATATATATTTGAAAGCGTGTGCGCATATGCATTGGCTGCTGCACCAAAAAAAAAAAAAAAAAAAAAAAAAAAAAATTTTGGTGGCTGTTCTAGTTTTAAGTTATTTTAAGTATTTTTAAGTAGTTTTAAGTTAATTACGTATATTTACGTATATTTTAGTTTAGGTTAATTTAGTTTTATTATTTAGGTAAAGGGTAGTTTTAAGTTTTTATATATAAAATAAAATGTCTCGAAAAACGAGTTTTTAAAAATTTTCTCGTTTGTGTAATTGTGAAGTTTAATTTAAGTTAGTTTTTACGCTCAAAGGCATTTTTAATATATAGTTATAGTATAATTTAGAGCGCCCGTATGGGGCCAGTAAGTTAGTTAAGTTATTCTGTAAGCTAGTTTTTAAGATTTTTGTCTAGCATTTAAGTTAGTTATAAGTTAAATTGAAAATAAAAATGAATTTATAAAAAAAAAAAAAAATAAAAAAAAAAAAAAAAAAAAAAAAAAAAAAAAAGAGTGGCAGACGACGGATCTGGTCGGCGTGGGTTCGAGCCCCACTGTGGTCCTGGCTTTTTTTTAAACAATTTCTGGGAAAAGGTTAATAGAAATCGAGAGCACCTAGAAAGAGAGATGGGAAAACCAACGGGGACATCGAAAGATGGTCCCCCAACAACAAGGAAGGCAGTTGGAGCATCAGGTGATGTGTCATCCGACAGCCAAATAGCGGGGCCATCAGGCCAAGCAACAACAAGGGCAACTGCAGCTCAGCAGTCCAAAGCTCAAAGAGCAACAACAACGACAGAAGCTGGACCATCTATGTCCAAGAAAGCAGCAGCAACAACAACAACGACAACGACAACGACAACAACATCGTCATCGGCACATGCCGAGGTCGGAACTAGCAGCATGGCAACTGCAAAAACGTCGAGCCCTATTAAAGGGAAAAACACAGGACCGGCATGTGTCGAAGAAGCAGACCCATTGAAGAGAAGGCGCTATATAAGATATAAGCCAAATCTGATTGTTAAGAAGAAAACAGCAGATGTTGTAGCAGCCCAGCTAATAGGAGGGCGTGGGCGTTCAGCCAAGTCTTCGGCTCAGGCCAAAATACAGACGCAGCTGGATAGCTCCTCCAACGACGATGACGACAACAACGGAAACAAGGACAAGAACGTAGAAGGCGACGATGAAGCTGAGGCGGATGACATGCCCGTCAAAGAGGCTGACGGAGCGATCGCCGCCGTCAATCTAAACGATCAGGACGCCATTCTAACAGGCGAAGAAAACGCCGCTGACGTAGATGCTGATGACATCTCCTACATGTCAGTGGAAGGAGAAGGACGTTACGTCAGTGGCGAGATAGTCGAGCTGTCTGACCAAGAAGAGGACCAGCAGATTGAGGCTTTGACGGAGCAGATCTCTTCGCTCATAGAGCTTGTTGAAGCGCTCAAAAAGTAGCAGGAGGCAAGACGGGAGAAGAAGCGCATAGTTGCTCTTGAGCAGCGCACCCGCCAACAAGAGCTCCAAGAGCAAGCTTCGCAACAACAGCAGCTTCCTCATGAACAACAACCACTCCCAGACCAGCAGCAGCCACAGAAGCAGCAGACAAAAAAGCAGCCACAGCAAAAGCTTCATAAGCCACAACAACCGTCTCGGCAACCGCAGCATGAGCCTCAGCAACAGCAAGCAAAACAAAAACAACAACAACCACAACCACAACAACAACGACAACAGACACAGAAGCAGCAACAGCAGCAGAAACAACCACAACAGCAACAACCACAGCAGTCACAACAGCAGCAGACTCAACACCAGCCGACGCAACAACAGCAGAGACAACAACAGCAGTCACAACAACAGCAACAACAGGAACAGCCACAAGCAAAGAAAGGTAAGGTGCCACCTATTAATACTTTTAAAATGGAAATTAAAGAGACCATAGAGATATGTAGGTCGGTCGTAGGCAACAATTTTATAATTAAGCGGCTAAACGCAGACAGGCATTCTATTCAGTGCTCTTCTTTAGAGCACTACAGAAAAGTTAAAGACCTTCTGTCTCAAACTAAAACTGAGTATTATAGTTTCACCCCAAAGGAAGACAAGCTTCAAACAGTCCTCCTGAAGGGTATCGAATCCTCTACGGATCCGCAGGCGCTCTTAGCTGAGCTCCGTCAAGTGGCGAGCGACGATCTCGATTTTATCGGGGTAAGACCGTTTACCACAGTCAAAGCCAGACGGGAGAAACGGAGGTTACCATTCTTCCTAGTTCAACTCTCGCCCCAAAGCAAATTGAGTGGTCTAAGGAATATAACAGTCCTGGATTACCAAGTTGTACGATGGGAAAAATTAAACAAGCAGAAAGACATGCTTCAATGCATGAACTGCCAAGGGTTTGGACACATTGCAGCTAACTGTGGTATGGACCCAGTCTGCGTTAAATGTGGAGATACCCACAAAACAGGGGAGTGTAAACTCGGGCAAGATAGGGTCACAGATATGACCCAGTTAAAATGTGCGCTCTGCCGAGGCTCCGGGCACCCCGCAAACTATCGGAGATGTCCGAAGTTTCAGAAGATAAAGCAAAACAAAGCGCAAAAGAAAACAGTGGAGGTGAGACGCCCTGAAGTACGCCAGACAATAACTTCCGTCAATCCCGCAATTTCTTACGCCCAAATGGCGTCTGGAAAGGGAAAAACGGTACAGCCTCAACCACAGGTAGCCAAACAGGTTCAAGTACCTAAGGCTCCTGTGCCAGAGGCAGATCTGATGCAGGTGCTGCTGACCATTCATGGTCAGTTAACCGACGTGCAAAAACAGATCAGGGAGCAGGCGGCTAGGGTGGATTACCTCTACTCTATTCTGCCGGCAACGCAAAATGGTTAGAGGCGCGCTGCCTGAGCGACCCTTTAAGATCCTAGCTGTGAATGTAAATTAGCTGATTAGGACCGAACGTAGAGCAAACCTCTTTCATTTGCTGCAAGACCAAAGTCCTGATTTGTTTATGGCTAGCGAAACTAAGCTAAACCAGAAACACAAACTGACTAATAAAAATTACAATATCGTAAGAAGGGATCGGGCCAACTCCTCTCAAGGGGGTGGGGTCGCAATCTTCATACGAAAGGGCATTAAACATAAAGTTATATATAATAGTGAAGTGCAAAGATTCGGGTTACTAGAAGCCTGCATCGTTTGCATTCCTCTCCAACAGGGGAAAAGAATGTATGCAATCGCGGTGTACGCACCTGACGCACCTCAGCAAGCTAATTTTATCGCAGAGCTCGAAAAACTTTTCGAATGCTTAAGACTGCACTTGGATGAGAATTATTATCTCATGGCAGGGGACTTAAACGCCAAACATGTAGATTGGGGAAACCAAATACAAAATCCTAGAGGGAACCATCTTTTTAATTGGATGGGTCGATACAGTGTTGAGTGTAGGATCGACCTTCTGGCTACAGATAGACCGTCATTTCCGAGAAGTGGTAGTTTTCTGGATCTTTTACTGCTTGACTCACGACTAGTTATAACTGACGCAACAAATCAACAGACAAGAAACTGTTTACGAACGATTGAATACGACAGTGATCACTGCGGACTTGCCACCGTTATACAGCTTCCGAGCGAACTTGTGGAGTTGGATGAGTATGTGCCTGTGCACTCTTACAATTTCAGTAAGACGCGCTGGCCACGATTCTCCAACGCCTTGGCAAGAGAAATACGTTCCGATGACATTTCTCCACCAAATGACAGAAACCTGACGAACGTCGAGATCGACGGGTTCCTGACTCAAATGGATTCGACTATAAAACGAACAATGGACAAAACAATCCCAAAATATAAGGAACAAGACGCTACTTGTTTATACAAGAACGCAACAATCGACGCACTACACCGACAAAAAAGTGGACTGCTGACCAGATTGAAACTTCTGTACAGACGTTTCACGGACACACGTGATCTGGAGATTAGGACATTGAAGTCGTCGATCAAAAACATTAACGTTCTGATTAGACAAAACTATAGATTATCTATTAATTTATATTGGGATAACAGAATTCGGGCTGTTAACTCTAGCGACCCTAGTATGTTTCCCCAAATAAATAAGATATTTAGAAGAAATGATCAAAACGATCTTCCATGTCTTAAACTCCAGAGGACAACAGATAACGAAGACGTACTAACGATTGCGGGAATTGATCCGGAAGGTGCCGTTTTCGATGACAATTTTTATATGATAGAAGATCCTCAGGAAAAGGTAGAAGCTGTAGGGGCTGCTTTCCAGCAAGTGTATAAGGTGAATGCTAGCATTCGTCCGAATCATGACCTGGAGAACAGAGCCTTGCTGCACAATTTCTATCTTGGAAATAACATAACGCAATGGCGATCTGAGAATACTGGTTTCACCGGGTTCAATGACGAAAACTTGGCAAACGCCACCATCGCCGAGCGAAATGGACCCAGTTCATTGTTAATTTCGAAGGTAGAACTTCAGTTGATTTTTCAAACATTAAAGAAAAAGAAATCTGCGGGGGTCGATGGTATACCCAACATTGTGTTACGACATCTCCCTGAGGAAGCCATAGACATTTATACCACACTGTTTAACAACGCATTGAATAATGCATATTATCCAGTGAGTTGGAAGACAGCTGTGGTCCATCCTCTCCCCAAAAAGGGAAAGGACAGCTCCAATCCGGCAAATCTTCGGTCGATAAGTCTTCTTCCAAGTATCAGTAAAGTATTCGAAAAGATTCTCAATAGAGCTCTGTTCAAGTGGGCTGAGGACAAAAATATTATTCCAGATAATCAGTTTGGCTTTAAGGCGGGGCATGACACTATTCATGCCGCGTCAGTTTCTGATGTTCAATGGAACAAAACGAAAAATCAATGCACGGGTGCCGTTCTGGTTGATTTAGAGAAGGCTTTCGACACCGTATGGTTAGAGGGTCTTTATCTGAAGTTAACCAGATTTGGCATAAGTAAACCACTGTTATATATGCTTCATGACATGCTCAATGGTAGAAAGTTTGTTGTCAAAAGTGGCAATGTAACCTCTACCACAACTTTTAATATTAAAAACGGTCTACAGCAGGGAGCTGTGAACTCGCCGATTCTTTTTAGTATTTTCACCAGCCAGCGATCTGATAGGTAGTCTCACTCATGCGATTGCGTATGCCGATGACGTTGTAGCGTACAGGACGGGTCCAAAAGTTGAAGTCATCAGAATTCTCTTGCAGCGTGACTTCGACAAGATTCAGCGATATTGTGATGACTGGAAGTTAAAAATTAACTTTCAGAAATCAGAAACTATCCTGTTTAGAACCCCTTTGTCTAAGGCTTCTAGGGATACAAGAAAGAACTGGAGAAATCTAGTGATCGTTGGACCAAGTGGATATCCACTGGCGAGTAAAGATGTAGTAAAATACCTTGGTATCTGGCTAGATCAGTATCTATATTTCAATCGACATATAGATGCTGCTCTGGCCAGAGCTAGGGGAGCGTTTGCTCTGACAAGACGGTTGTTTTATAGCAGCCGCCTTGAAAACAGGGTAAAGATGATTTGCTACATGGCCCTCATCCGGCCGATGATTGCCTATGGGTGCCCTGTGTGGTTTAACGTTGCCCCATCTCAAATGGAAAAGATTCGGGTGTTTGAGAGGCAGTGTCTTAGGACCTGTCTTGGATTACACAGAACACCAGAGTCGGAGTACAAACATTATTATGCCAACGAGGTCTTATACAACGGGGCCAATATAAACAGGATAGATAACTTTTTAATTAAGCTGATTCGGGGTCACATTGCAAGAGCGATGACCTCAGCCAATGGACTTATTTTCGGGGCTTATTACCCCAATGATGAATATAGTGAGAGCGTTTGTCTTAACGGTTTCATCCCGCCCGAGACATTCCTCTATTTAGACAGTCGGGGGCTGATACAGGATAGATTGGCGGTTCCGTTAATCTACCACGTCGGCCGTAGAGCTGTGGATCGGCGAATCCTGTATGGTCGAGACGTCGGCTCTGGGAACGGAGCAGAGCGTCTGCGGTTCAGTAGAGCTGTGCCCCTTCGGGACAAAAAGGACTTCGATAAGCAAGTTAAAACACCCCCTATGAGTTGACCTTGACGTGGTGGGGGTGCTTATTTGTGGGGTTCTCTAGCAATCCAGCTACAGAGCCACACAAACCAACATAACTCAAAAACAAAACACAAGTATGAAGACTTGGAAAATAAAAAATATGGAAAAAGTAAACAAAAAGTATAAAAATCGAACTGGGATATCGGTTCAAAAGTCGGTAGGAGTCACGACTGCCGGCGATGGCTTGGCCTCAAAAGAGGATAAGTCGCCAGTGACAAATAACAACACGAACACAAACAAAAAACAAACTTTGGCCATTCCAAATGAAAAAGCTTTAAATAGCGGTAGGACTGGTGTGACGACCACAATTTCCGGAAAGGTTAACAAGCCACCCCGGGGTTGTGGAGCGTCCCACAGTCTAGACGCTACTACCTGCGGAGGAGATAACAATCTGCCCGCTGGTAACGTACCCACTCCGAACTCGGTAGGACTCAAAGAAGCTGACAAGGGTCTTGCCAACCTCTCTTCTGCTGCGAAAAACGCAGCCCTTAGTGGAACTCCCACACAAACCGCCCGTACAAAACCTCTCGTGTATTCGGGAGTTACTGCTCTGGCTCAAGGTTCGACCACGACTGTTGGTCCCACCACTAGACAAGGTAGATCTCTTCCGAACACAACGGAGGCTCCCCTCCTCGATTCAGACCTGCAGCGACTTAACGTCAAAGCGACTAAGGTCTTCCGAGGGAACCACTCCGGAACCCAAAAGGCCAAAGGCGAACACCGCTGGCGCTCCATCCTTTACCAGGAAAGATCTGTCCTTTAGTGCCGTGCTAAAAGACAAAACCATTCTAGCTGTCATCGACGGTAGTAATGCAGATGGCGCGATCTCTCCCGATCATTGGCAAATGGTTTTGAATAAACTCCAAGCCTCATACTGGACCCTCATGCTAGAAAATCCAGGGGAACCTGCAATTTTTGAGGATGCGGGATGGTATCAAGGTCGAGTCAAGCTAGTTGCCTTTGATAGTGAGAGGTCGTGTGACCTGTATAAACTCGCTGTCAGCAGGTTAGAGGGCCTATGGGCAAATGCAAAACTCGAGGTTGTGGCAAAGGAGAATATCCCGTGCAGACCAAGAGCCCGCACTAATGTCCCGGCCGATCTCTCCAATAAAGAAATCATCCTCAAGATGCTACAGTATGGTAATCCATCCTTGCCTACTCACGACTGGAAGGTTGCGAAGCTTGAAGATCCACGGGGTTCTTATAGATCAGCCATATTGGTGATAAATAAGGACTCTTTGGCTCCATTGGCTGAAACCCAAGGTGTGGTTAGGTTTGGATGGTCTACCATAACTCTAAAAGTATATAAAAAAGACGAGAAAAACGCATCGAACGCGATGCCATCAAAATCACAGGATGTATTTGCATGCCTCGGGTATCGACCTTCAGACAATGGAGGTAGATACTCCATGCACCTCCTCCACTGTGTCGTCCTCCATTTATATAAAACCGCCATCTGTCGAAGAGGCTCCTAACGTTGACAAATACTCCGACATGGATATTGTTGACTCCGCAAATGAAACATCTTGCAATGAGGACGACCTTCTTAAATCGGATTTCGATTCCGATGTAGATCTCGACCAAACTGTGGTGGGGGTTGATCCTCCTAGCTGTAACCAAGATGGTGCAGTTAGTACAGATTAACACCCACCCATCACTCCAAAGTGGCTTCGGCCTCCCTTCTTCTCCGTCTACAAAATAAAGGGGAAGACATCGTCCTGATCCAAGAACCTTGGATTGTCAATTCCACTGTTCAAGGACTCAGGACTCCCGGATACTACCTGCTGTATGCATCAAATAAAGGTGACCCTAGATCTTGCATATTAGTAAAAAGTAGCATTAACGTATATTTACTCCCTGATTACAGCGATCGTGATGTAACCGTAGTTAGACTACAAACCAATAACGGGGCGTACTGGTTAGCATCAGCGTATCTCGGCCATGACCACCTTGGCCCTCTTCCTGGCGACAAGCTAGAGGAACTAATCAGGGAAGCAGAACGACAGAAAGTCTGCCTTATAATCGGGTGTGACGCTAATGCCCATCATACCGTCTGGGCAGACAGAGGTGAGTCACTTTTTGATTTTATTCTAAGTACTAACCTTATAGTAAGTAACATTGGCAATGAACCAACATTCATTACCAAAAACCGACAAGAGGTTCTAGATATCACTCTTGTCTCCGATACGATTCATCACAAGATCAAAAACTGGAGAGTTTCTAAGGAACATTCGTTCTCTGATCACAGATACATCCAATTTTGTCTTGATGAAGAATCTAAAAAACAGCCAGCCTTCCGAAATTATCGGAAAACCAACTGGCAACTATATAGAGAAACTTTAGTAAGATTAGTTAAACCATCACTCTTAAGTATCCCTTCTAATAAAAATGATCTTGATGATAAAGTCAAAGATCTCACCCTAGCTCTCAATAAATCAATGGCCATTTCTTGTCCCCTTACTCAAATAAGAGGAAAACAGAAACCACGTTGGTGGAACTCGGGTCTAGAACTGCTCAGGAAAAAGTGCAGACAACTTTTTAACCGAGGTAAACATTCTAGAGATAGTCTGGACTGGGAATTTTATAAAGAATCCCTAAAAATTTATAAAAAAGAATTAAGAAATAATAAAAGAACCTCCTGGAGGAACTTCTGTGGAAAAATAGAAGAAACTTCAGAAGCTTCACGATTAAGAAAAATTCTATCAAAAAATCCTACAATGCCTAGCTCCTTAAAGACAGCTAACGGCTCTTGGACCAATTCTTGCGAAGAATCGCTCACCCTGCTACTAGACACCCATTTTCCAGGTAGCTCACAAAATATAAATAGCATTGATTCATTATTATCAAGCAACACACATACAAATATTGTTGGTCTGATTTCTAAGGATAAACTGAAATGGGCTATAAACAGCTTTGATCCTTACAAATCTCCCGGACCCGACGGCATAATACCTGCCGAGCTTCAATTTGCCTCGGATATCATAACACCCATCCTAGAGATCATCCTAATTGGTTGCGTAAAATTTACTTACATTCCCTCTTTATGGAGAGAGGTAAAAGTTGTCTTTATACCCAAAGCCGGTAAATGCTCCCAGGTTAACCCTAAAGATCTCAGACCAATCAGCCTATCATTGTTCCTTCTCAAAACCCTAGAGAGATTGATCGATATCCATCTGCGCAATGCTATAGATCCTAATCTGGTATCTACTGCACAACACGCTTATTGTAAAGGAAAATCGGTAGAAACGGCTTTACACACACTGGTACGAACCATCGAATACTCACTACATCATAAAGAGTACACTCTAGTTGCATTTCTCGATATTGAAGGCGCCTTCAATAATGTCAGCTATCAAGCAATCACAGCGTCACTGAAGAAACTAGATATACATGGTTCACTGAATGACCTAATTAATCTTATGTTAGAAAGTAGAATTATTAATTCATCTTTAGGTGGCACTCATGAAAGAAGATCTGTCAGCAGAGGTACACCTCAAGGCGGAGTCCTTTCCCCACTTCTATGGAACATAGTCGTAAATGAGGTGTTAAAAAGCCTAGAAAAAGAAGGTTTCAAAGTGATCGCGTATGCCGACGATGTTGCCATTGCAATATCGGGAAAACATGCTCAAATTCTCGTTGAATTAATGCAAAATGCTCTAAATATTATGCTCAAATGGGCAGAAAAATGCGGACTGGGTATAAACCCAAACAAAACTGAACTTGTCCTCTTCACAAGAAAATATAAAATTCCCCAAATAAGTCCCCCATCAATTACGGGAACTCCACTAAGGTTTTCAGATGAAGCTAAATATCTAGGTCTTATCCTGGACAAAAAACTACACTGGAAAGCAAATATACAGGAAAGAGTTAGGAAAGCCACAGTAGCACTCTTCTCTTGCAAAAAAGCCATCGGAAATAAATGGGGCTTATCCCCATACATAACCCACTGGCTCTACACAGCGGTCATCAGACCGATACTAACTTACGGGGTAGCAGTATGGTGGACTGCCCTAGACAAAGTTACATATCGTGACAAGTTAAGTAAAGTCCAACGGTCAGCCTGTATGTGTATTAGCGGAGCTCTCCGTTCGACACCTTCAGCTGCTCTTGACATTTTACTTAATCTCATACCACTTGATATTTTTAGCAAACAAACGGCCGCAAGCACAGCCGTTCGTCTCAAAGCCATCTCTCAATGGACCGATAACTCAATTGGTCACTCCATTATTCTGAAAACATTCGGACCAAAATTAAGTCACTCCGACTACTCTATACCCCAGCTAGTTTTTGACAAGAATTTTCAAGTCACCATCCCACCAAGATCCAGTTGGGAAAATGAGAGTTTCTTGAAAGATGAATCAGTTCATTTTTACACTGATGGCTCAAAAACTAAAGATGGGGTTGGTGGTGGCGTGTACTCAGACAGACTAAATTTAAGTCTCTCATTCCGTCTACCTGACCATTGTAGTGTGTTCTAAGCGGAAATTCTGGCGATCAAAGAGGTATTATCCTGGTTAAGGGAAAACGTGATATCTGTATCGGATATCCGTATATTTTCAGACAGTCAGGCAGCCCTTAAATCAATCAGTGCTGTTTCCACAAACTCAATAACTGCCCGCGACTGTCGATCATCTCTCATGGAGATGGCAGAACAGTTCAATATTCACCTTTTCTGGGTGCCGGGACACAGAGACTGCAAAGCCGATGAACTCGCCAGAAATGGAACCCTACTACCGGTTTTACCTAACAAGGTGAATATTGGTATACCTATCGCTACAAGCAAACTCATGCTAAAACTAGATGCCATAGAGAAAACAAATTTAAGATGGACAAACACTACTACCTGGGTAGCGACAAAGCAAATCTGGCCAAAATTAGATCAGAAACGTACTAAATGTTTGTTATCTATGAGCAGATTACATCTTAGCTCCGTAATTGGTGTCATAACCGGACACTGCCTCATAGGAAGACACGCCATAAGACTTGGCGTATTCTCTAATGATTTTTGCAGAAGCTGCATGGACGAGGAGGAGGAGGAGACTATCACCCATCTTCTCTGTTCATGCCCAGCTCTCTCCCAAAGACGTAAATTACACCTGGGTAATTTCTTTTTCGACGATCCAAGCGATATGTCGAACGTTGATATTCTATCTTTACATCGCTTCATAAGAAGCTCCAACTGGTTTAAATAAAGAAATACTCCCTCGCTCATTTCGTGGTATCACAACGGACCTATCTGTGGTCTAAGTGTGTCAGTAGTCTTCCTGACAGCCACATAAACCTAACCTAAACCTAAGCAAGTTAAAAAATACTGGTGGTTGGGTGACCACCTTGATATTGATGGTTAGTCAAAGTTGTTGCCTTGGCCGACCTACATATTTCTAAGGTAGATTAAGTAAGACAGTGACGGTGGCACCAAAAAAAAAAAAAAAAAGATACAAAATCCAAAAAGTTGTTTGTTTGTTTGTGGATATGTGCGTGAGCGCATACATATGCATATGTCTAAATATATGCATATGTATGCGCGTGTGTGCATGTGCATAGGCTGATGGCAAAAAAAAAAAAAAAAAAAAAAACAAAAAAAAAAAAAAAAAAAAGCTGCTGGTGGCTGTTCTAGTTTTAAGTTATTTTAAGTATTTTAAGTAGTTTTATGTTATTTACGTATATTTACGTATATTTTAGTTTTATTTAGGTTAATTTTGTTTTATTTAGGTAAAGGGTAGTTTTAAGTTTTTATATAAAATAAATGTTATAGGAAAACGAGTTTTTCAAAATTTTCTCGTTTAGTTTAAGTAATATTGAATTTTAATTTAAGTTAGTTTTTACGCCGAAAGGCATTTTTAATATATAGTTATAGTATAATTTAGAGCGCCCGTATGGGGCCAGTAAGTTAGTTAAGTTAATATGTAAGCTAGTTGTTTAAGATTTTTTGTCTAGCATTAAGATAGATATAAGAAAATGGAAAAATAAAAAATGAATTAAAATGCAAAGAGTGGCAGACGACGGATCTGGAGAGCGTGGGTTCGAGTCCCACTTTTGTGAGGGCTTTATTTAAACCAATTCTGGGAAAAGGTTACCAAAAATAGAGAGCATAACGAAAGAGAGATGGGAAAACCAACGGGGACATCGAAAGATGGTCCCCCAACAACAAGGAAGACAGTTGGAGCATCAGGTGATGTGTCATCCGACAGTGAAGTAGCGGGGCCATCAGGCCAAGCACTAAGAGCAACGGTAGCAGGGCAGTCCAGAGCCCAAAAACCAACAACAACAGCAACGACAACTACAACAACATCGTCATCAGCACGTGCCGAGGTCGGAACCAGCAGCATGGCAACTGCAAAAACATCGAGCCCTATTAAAGGGAAAAATCCAGGACCGGCAAGTGTCGAAGAACAAGATCCTCTGAAGAGAAGGCGCTATATTAGGTACAAACCAAACCTGGTAGTTAAAAAGCGTACCTCAGATATAGAAGCAGCCCAGAAAATAGGATTGCGCGGGCGTTCAGCCAAGGCTTCGGCTCAGGCCAAAATACAGAGATAGCTAGATAGCTCCTCTAACGACGATGAAAACAACAACGAAAGCAACGACAACGAAGAAGGCGACGATGAAGCTGAGGCGGATGACATGCATCCGATCACCGCCGACAATCCGAACGATCAAGACGCCAGTCTAACAGGCGAAGAAAACGCCGCTGACGGGAGAAGAAGCGCATAGTTGCTCTTGAGCAGCGCACCCGCCAACAAGAGCTCCAAGAGCAAGCTTCGCAACAACAGCAGCTTCCTCATGAACAACAACCACTCCCAGACCAGCAGCAGCCACAGAAGCAGCAGACAAAAAAGCAGCCACAGCAAAAGCTTCATAAGCCACAACAACCGTCTCGGCAACCGCAGCATGAGCCTCAGCAACAGCAAGCAAACCAAAAACAACAACAACAACAACCACAACAGCAACGACAACAGACACAGAAGCAGCAACAGCAGCAGCAACAACCGCAATTGCAACAACCGAAACAGCAACAACCGCAGCAGTCACAACAGCAGCCGATGCAACAGCAGCAGAGACAACAGCAGCAGTCACAACAACAACAGCAACAGCCACAAGCAAAGAAAGGTAAGGTGCCACCTATTAATACTTTTAAAATGGAAATTAAAGAGACCATAGAGATATGAAGGTTGGTTGTAGGCAAAAATTTTATAATTAAGCGGCTAAACGCAGACAGGCATTCTATTCAGTGCTCTTCTTTAGAGCACTACAGAAAAGTTAAAGACCTTCTGTCTCAAACTAAAACTGAGTATTATAGTTTCACCCCAAAGGAAGACAAGCTTCAAACAGTCCTCCTGAAGGGTATCAAATCCTCTACGGATCCGCAGGCGCTCTTAGCTGAGCTCCGTCAAGTGGCGAGCGACGATCTTGATTTTATCGGGGTAAGACCGTTTACCACAGTCAAAGCCAGACGGGAGAAACGGAAGTTACCATTCTTCCTAGTTCAACTCTCGCCCCAAAGCAAATTGAGTGGTCTAAGGAATATAACAGTCCTGGATTTCCAAGTTGTACGATGGGAAAAACTAAATAAGCAGAAAGACATGCTTCAATGCATGAACTGCCAAGGATTCGGACACGTTGCAGTTAACTGTGGTATGGACCCAGTATGCGTTAAATGTGGAGATACCCACAAAACAGTCGAGTGTAAACCCGGGCAAGATAGGGTCACAGATATGACCCAGTTAAAATGTGCGCTCTGCCGAGGCTCCGGGAACCCCGCAAACTATCGGGGATGTCCGAAGTTTCAGGAGATAAAGCAAAACAAAGCCCAAAAAAAACAGTTGAGGTGAGACGCCCTGAAGTACGCCAGACAACAACTTCCATCAATCCCGCAATTTCTTACGCCCAAATGGCGTCTGGAAAGGGAAAAACGGTACAGCCTCAACCACAGGTAGCCAAACAGGTCCAAGTACCTAAGGCTCCTGTGCCAGAGGCAGATCTGATGCAGGTGTTGCTGACCATTCATGGTCAGTTAACCGACGTGCAAAAACAGATCAGGGAGCAGGCGGCTAGGGTGGATTACATCTACTCTATTCTGCCGGCAACGCGAAATGGTTAAAGGCGCGCTGCCTGAGCGACCCTTTAAGATCCTACGTAGAACGTAGAGCAAACCTCTTTCATTTGCTGCAAGACCAAACACCTGATGTGTTTATGGCTAGCGAAACTAAGCTAAATCAGAAACACAAACTGACTAATCAAAATTACAATATCGTAACAAAGGATCGGCCCAACTCCTCTCAAGGGGGTGGGGTCGCAATCTTCATACGAAAGGGCATTAAACATAAAGTTATATATAATAGTGAATTGCGAAGATTCGAGTTGCTAGAAGCCTGTATCGTTTGCATTCCTCTCCAGCAGGGGAAAAGGATGTACGCAATCGCGGTGTACGCACCTGACGCGCAAGCTAATTTTATCGCAGAGCTAATTTTATCGCAGAGCTCGAAAAACTTTTCGAATGCTTAAGACTGAACTTGGCTGAGAATTATTATCTCATGGCAGGGGACTTAAATGTCAAACATGTAGATTGGGGAAACCAAATACAAAATCCTAGAGGGAACCATCTATTTAATTGGATGGGTCGATACAGTGTTGAGTGTAGGATCGACCTTCTGGCTACAGATAGACCGTCATTTCTGAGAAGTGGTAGTTTTCTGGATCTTTTACTGCTTGACTCACGACTAGTTATAACTGACGCAACAAATCAACAGACAAGAAACTGTTTACGAACTATTGAATACGACAGTGATCACTGCGGACTTGCCACCGTAATACAGCTTCCGAGCGAACTTGTGGAGTTGGATGAGTATGTGCCTGTGCACTCTTACAATTTCAGTAAGACGCGCTGGCCACGCTTCTCCAATGCCTTAGCAAGAGAAATACGTTCCGATGATATTTCTCCACCAAATGACAGAAACCTGACGAACCTCGAGATAGACGGGTTCCTGACTCAAATTAATACGACTATAAAACGAACAATGGACAAAACAATCCCAAAATATAAGGAACAAGACCTTACTGGTTTATACAAGAACGCGTTAATCGACGCACTACACCGACAAAAAAATGGACTGCTGACTAGATTGAAACTTCTGTACAGACGTTTCACGAACACACGTGATCTGGAGATTAGGACATTGAAGTTTCATTTGTTCATTTTTCATTTCATTTTATTTATTTACAAAAGCCTTGAGATCAGATCTCATTTATGGCTTAAAAATATATATATGTACATTTTCGAATTATAAAGTGAAGGATACATATTTATATATGTATGTATAAAAAAATCATATTAAAAAAAAAATTATTAATACAAAATTAAACATTTTGTAAAAAGTTTTGGTTTTAAATTATTACTTGTAGGCATATTTAAAAAAGAGAAAAAAAAATTACATAGAAAAAATAAAAATAAATGTAATTATTGAACAAATAAGGAGTGAAAATGCAACCCTTTGTCTGGGTTCTGAAGATGATTACTCAAGGAGCAGATAAAATTGTTTAAATTTATAATTGTTTTATATGGAGCAGGAAAATTGTTCCAAATTCTGGCACCAATTACGAAGAAAGATCTGCGTGTCTGCAATGTTGAACTTCTTGGTATATTTATATTGTTTGTACGCAAAGAAGTTGAAAATTCAAGTTTCTCGTATAAATAGGTGGGTGTTCGAGATCGTATTAATTTAAAGATAAATTTACAAGTTTCAATAGTGAAATGTGACATTAATGAAACACCGAAAACACAGTGGGATAAATGTGATATATGATCAAACCTTCTCAATGAATAAATGAAACAAACGCATGAGTTAAAAGCTACATTTAATTTTTGTTTGCTTATTGAATCCATCCCACCATAAATAGGAGAAGCAAAGGTTATAATTGGAGCTAGCATTGTTTTGACCAGTACCAATCTTGTAGCTTGAGGAATGTAGAACGAAACTCTCCACAGCCGTCTAAGTCCACCATAAATGCTTCTTATTACATTTTTTACATGATCATTCCACGTGAGAGTTTTGTTAAACATGAAACCTAAGTTTTTTACGGTAGAGCTGTAGGGAATGATATGACCGTTTAAAATTAAATTGGGAAAATAAGAATCATCCAAACATGTTTTGTAAATTATTATACTTTGCGATTTTGCTGGGTTTAAAACTAAATAATTTCTAACTGCCCAATCAGGTATGCTTTTTAAACCATCATTAATATTGCTGATTGCGTCTTCCAAGAGGCCGAGAAGAAAAGAAAAATATATCTGCAAATCGTCGGCATAAAGGTGATACCCACAATATTTAATTACATCAACAACATCATTAATAAACATACTAAAAAGTAGGGGTCCCAACAATGACCCTTGTGGGACACCTACTTTTAGATTCACAAAGTCGGAAACTAAGGCTCCAGTGCAAACAGCTTGTCTACGGGTTGTTAGATAACTCTTTATTAGTTTAAGGGCGCAAGATGTAAAATCGAATTGATGTTTTAATTTATGAATTAAAATCGAGTGGTTAACTGACCCAAAAGCGTTAGAAAAATCGAGTAAGCTTAATATCGATACTTTGTCAGCATTCAATGCAACCCGAATATCATCCTGAACATTTAAAATAGCAGAGACGCAGCTATGTTTCTTCCGAAAACCTGACTGAATAGGTGACAGGAGATTCTGAGACTCAATGAAATCGGAAAGTTGAGGTAGAATACTAATAGGTCTAAAACTCGACAGGTCATTGCATCCTGTCTTTTTTTGAAGAGGAATGACTTTTGCTATTTTCCAAGAGCTTGGAAAAATCGACTTAGTCAAACAGTCGTTGTAAATATTGGCAACGCTTGGAATGATTGCAGGGAGCAGCAGACGATTTAACTTGGGAGAAACTTCGTCCAGGGCAATCGCATTGGACTTGATCGAATTAATAGAGGCAAAGCATTCAACAGACACACAATTAAATGAAAAAGTTCCATCAGGGATATTCGAAGATGATGACAGGCTTGTTAGAGGGTTATTGATACCAACGTTCAACGCAAAAAAATTATTCAAGTTATTAACAAAATTAAGATCTTCATAGCATTCAAGATAAGGTCTCCCAGTCGCACCTAGATTTTTTAAATTATTCCATAGAATTTTGGTGGAGTTTCTTCTAGTGTCTAATTTGTTAAAATAAAATGTTTTTTTGAATCTTTAATAGCTTTAACTACTCTGTTCCTGCAGGCTTTATAGCGTTCCCAATCACTGTTCGTCCTTGTATTTTTGTACACGGTATATAAAAATTTTCGTTCACATATTAAGTTATTGATGGCATTTGTAAACCAGGGGTAGTTATTGGAGGAGATTTTCGTCTTTAACGGAACATATTTGTCATATAAATATTTCATTAAATTTGTTAAGAAATCAACCTTAAAATCAATATCAGAAAACCTGAAAAATGCCAATCAATGTGGTCGACTTCCTGAAGGAGCTCTTCCATATTAATATTATTGAAATCTCGATAAAAAATTAAACTGTTCTGGTCAGAACTCTCAACCTCAACATCATAAATTAAGAAAATTAAATCATGATCGGCAACTCCATGCGTTTATTGAAGAAAGAAACTTTATTTTTGTTTGAAACGACAAAGAGGTCGATGGCAGTTGCACTTGTCCGTGTGAATCTCGTAGGAAAGTAGCTCACAATTTCTAACCCATATGAATCAAAAACGTTATGTAAGAGAGTAGATGACGATGTAGGTAACCTTACATCGACGTTCAAATCACCGCATAAAATAATATTTTCATAACGTGCACAATGCCTTGAAAGAAATAATTCAAATTCATCGAATGGAAATCGACCTGGGTGCCTGTAAATAAAATTAACTAAAACTTTTTCATGAGGTAATGTGATTTCGATAAGCAAACACTGAATATCCCTGTGTTTTAAGAAATCTAAACAAACAGCCCCAATTCCTTCCCGAACATAAATTAGGACACCAGAACAGCAAACATCACTGTCACACCTAAACAATCGATAGCCTTAAATCTTCAACTCCCAATCTTCAACTTTTTTTTTTAGGATTACTTATAAGCCATGTTTCAGACAAACAAATTACATCAGTTGTTTGTGATTCAAACATTACTCTTAATTGATCGATTTTTGACCAAACACTCTGAACATTTACATGACAAACTTTTAATCCAGGTGAGCGTAAGGAGAAGATATTCAACATTGCATTACCCAGGTTAACTACGTTTGTGACAACTGGAACAATATTGTTACTGTTACTACTGCTCGTTGAACAGAAACACAATTAATTAAAAAATAAAAAGCTCGAAAAAAACCATCACCAGACAGACAAATAGAAGAAGCATTTTCAATAAATTTAAAGAAATTATAATATTTACAATTATTATATTAATAAAGATTATATAAATACACATTAGATAAGATTATGTTTTTGTTATTATTATCAATTTTTTTTTTTTTTTTTAATTTTTGACATTTGAAGCACTTAATTTGGCGAAAATTTTAAAGAGAATGTCTTTAAGATTTTCATTTGGATTTTCAGGTATTCCTGTTAAAATTAGATCACCTTTGCGCACTTCGTTTTCAAGTTTGTTTAATTTAGCATTCATGAAAGTTGAGTCACTTTGGTATTCATTGGTTGAGACTTTTTCATTAACTTTACTTTTAAGGGAATTCAATTCGGTATTAAAATTATTTATGAAATTATCAACTTTTTTACTTAGAACTGCAAGGTTGTTATTGAAAAGAGTTTTAAGTTCACGCATTTCTTGTTTTAATCCGATTAATTGGCTGTCCATTGATAATTGCAATTTATTAATCATTTTTGTTAAGTCATCGTTTGAGGTTGACATAGTTTTTATTTTTTGATTATATAAACAATTTAAAAAAGCGCACTGGATATTAAACACTCAAAAGTTCAAATTTGTCGATGATTGAAATCGAGTTGCAAATAAATTGAGATTTAAATAAATTAAAATAAATATAATTTGCCGCAGCTAAAAACACGTGTGCACTACTCTGAGTTTGACATTTGATTTTTCAAGTCGTCGATCAAAAACATTAACGTTTTGATTAGACAAAACTATAGATTATCTATTAATTTATATTGGGATAACAGAATGCGGGCTGTTAATTCTAGCGACCCTAGTATGTTTCCCCAAATAAATAAGATATTTAGAAGAAATGATCAAAACGATCTTCCATGTCTTAAACTCCAGAGGACAACAGATAACGAAGACGTAATAACGATTGCGGGAATTGATCCGGAAGGTGCCATTTTCGATGATAATTATTATATGATAGAAGATCCTCAGGAAAAGGTAGAAGCTGTAGGGGCTGTTTTCCAGCAAGTGTATAAGGTGAATGATGGCATTCGTCCGAATCATGACCTGGAGAACAGAGCCTTACTGCACAACTACTACCTTGGAAATAACATAACGCAATGGCGATCTGAGAATACTGGTTTCACCGGGTTCAATGACGAAAACTTGGCGAACGCCACCATCGCCGAGCGAAATGGACCCAGTTCATTGTTAATTTCGAAGGTAGAACTTCAGTTAATTTTTCAAACATTAAAGAAAAAGAAATCTGCGGGGGTAGATGGTATACCCAACATTGTGTTACGACATCTCCCTGAGGAAGCCATAAACATTTATACCACACTGTTCAACAACGCATTGAATAATGCATATTATCCAGTGAGTTGGAAAACAGCTGTGGTCCATCCTCTCCCCAAAAAGGGAAAGGACAGCTCCAATCCAGCAAATTTTCGGTCGATAAGTCTTCTTCCAAGTATCAGTAAAGTATTCGAAAAGATTCTCAATAGAGCTTTGTTCAAGTGGGCTGAGGACAAAAATATTATTCCAGACAATCAGTTTGGCTTTAAGGCGGGACATGACACTATTCATGCCGCGTCTAAGTTAGTTTCTGATGTTCAATGGAACAAAGCGAAAAATCAATGCACGGGTGCCGTTCTTGTTGATTTAGAGAAGGCTTTTGACACCGTATGGTAAGAGGGTCTTTATCTGAAATTAACTAGATTTGGCATAAGTAAACCACTGTTATATATGCTTCATGACATGCTCAATGGTAGAAAGTTTGTTGTCAAAAGTGGCAATGTAACTTCCGCCACAACTTCTGATATAAAAAACGGTCTACAGCAAGGAGCTGTGAACTCGCCGATTCTTTTTAGTATTTACACCAGCGATCTGATAGGTAGTCTCACTCTTGCGATTGCGTATGCCAATGACCTTGTAGCGTACAGGACGGGTCCAAAAATTGAAGTCATCAGAATTCTCTTGCAGCGTGACTTCGACAAGATTCAGCGATATTGTGGTGACTGGAAGTTAAAAATTAACTTTCAAAAATCAGAAACTATCCTGTTTAGAACCCCTTTGTCTAAGGCTTCTAGGGATACAAGAAAGAACTGGAGAAATTTAGTGATCGTTGGACCAAGTGGACATCCACTGGCGAGTAAAGATGTAGTAAAGTACCTTGGTATCTGGCTAGATCAGTATCTATATTTCAATCGACATATAGATGCTGCTCTGGCCAGAGCTAGGGGAGCGTTTGCTCTGACAAGGCGGTTGTTTTATAGCAGCCGCCTTGAAAACAGGGTAAAGGTGATTTGCTACATGGCCCTCATCCGGCCGATGATTGCCTATGGGTGCCCTGTGTGGTTTAACGTTGCCCCATCTCAAATGGAAAAGATTCGGGTGTTTGAGAGACAGTGTCTTAGGACCTGTCTTGGATTACACAGAACACCAGAGTCGGAGTACAAACATTATTATGCCAACGAGGTCTTATACATCGGGGCCAATATAAACAGGATAGATAACTTTTTAATTAAGCTGATTCGGGGTCACATTGCAAGAGCGATGACCTCAGCCAATGGACTTATTTTCGGGTCTTACTACCCTAATGATGAATATAGTGAGAGCGTTTGTCTTAACGGTTTCACCCCGCCCGAGACATTCCTCTATTTAGACAGTCGGGGGCTGATACAGGATAGATTGGCGGTTCCGTTAATCTACCACGTCGGCCGTAGAGCTGTGGATCGGCGAATCCTGTATGGTCGAGACGTCGGCTCTGGGAACGGAGCGGAGCGTCTGCGGTGCAGTAGAGCTGTGCCCCTTTGGGACAAAAAGGACTTGAATAAGCAATTCAAAAAATACTGGTGGTTGGGTGACCACCTTGATATTGATGGTTAGTCAAAGTTGTTGCCTTGGCCGACCTACGTATGCATTGGCTTCTTCGAAAAAAAAAAAAAAAATGCTGCTGGTGGCTGTTCTAGATTTAAGTTATTTTAAGTATTTTTAAGTAGTTTTAAGGTATTTACGTATATTTACGTATATTTTAGTTTTATTTAGGTTAATTTAGTTTTATTTAGGTAAAGGGTAGTTTCAAGTTTTTAAATAAAAATTAAAATAATGTCATGGAAAACAAGTTTTTAAAGAATTTTTTTGTTTAGGTTTAAGTTATATTGAATTTTAAATTTAAAATAGTCTTTACGCCGAAGGGCATTTTTGAAATATAGTTTTAGTATAATTTAGAGCGCCCGTATGGGGCCAGTAAGTTAGTTAAGTTAATATGTAAGCTAGTTGTTTAAGATTTTTTGTCTAGCATTAAGATAGATATAAGAAAATGAAAAAATAAAAAATGAACTAAAATGCAAAAAAAAAAATAAAAATGAGTGTTTGACTGGGGTGCGTTGGTTCGCAAGTTCGATCCCTGGTTGAGGCAAGTAAGTTTTTTCCAATAATAATAAAATTAATATCTAGTTTTTAGAAAAGGCATTGAAGAAACTCAGCAATGGAACGAAGAAAATATGGTCTCAGAAAAAATTAATCGAAATAAAAGTTAAGAAAAAAATAAAAGAAAAAAGGCGTTAAAAAATGTAATTTAAATTTTATTTGAATTTTTTTATTTCGGTAAGATTTCCGTAATGACTTCTGTAAGTCCTTAGCGAAACACTTAAAAAGAAACTATTGTCTTCTTAAGAAAGTCTTCTGACAACTATTTCACAAAAAGCCTTTCGTAGCAAAATATTGTTTCCACTGCAAAGCCTTCACCAGGCCTTATCCAAACTGTTTACGAAGTGTTATAACTTCGCTTATGTGCGCCAAATAGGTTTCTATAAGATTGATTTCAGTTGTTATAGAAATAAGAAAACAGCTTCTATTGGCCTTTATGAAAATTAAATTGTTACTTGGGACGTAGAGTTTCTTCTTGCTTTCGACGTATTTTCTTGCCACGCTAATCAAAGCGAATACATGGTCCACTGTTGCAAAACGGGACGGAAACCAGCTTGAAAAATGTTGAGACGGCAAGTTTCTTCAATCCAGTTTGAAAGCCTTCTATAGAGGATCGCAGCTAATATTTTTCTTAGATAATTGAGAACAGAGATTCCCCTATAGTTCGCAGCTTGCGTCGGGTCGCCTTTTTTAAAATTTGGAAAATAATAGCTTTTGTTAGGCTAGAGGGCACGCAGTCATTATTGAAGAGTAAATTAAAAAAGTTAAGCATGTAATATTTAAGTTGCTTGTTACAATTCTTAAAAAATTCAGCAGGGATGCCATCGCTTCCTGGGGCCTTGTTGTTTTTCATTCCCATCAGAGTTGTTTCCAATTCACTCAATGAAATATCAGAATCCATTTCAGAAACACAAACGTCGTTCAATGCAAAACTGAAGGTATGAAGATTCTCTTCGGCCGACAATAGAGTTTTAAAATGAGCAGCTAGAGTCTGAGCTTCAAGAGAAAACTTCATACCCTGCTGCCGACCTCCAAGCTCCCGTACATTGGACCAAAATTCCTTAGAATTTTTGCTGTGTTGTAATTGCATTGCAAAATTTTTCAGGTAAAGCATTTTTTTCATAACACAAATTCGTTTGAAATCCTTGTTGGCATCTAGGTACAAATTTTTGAATATGGTGGAATTAGTCGATCTGAAAAGTTTTAGATACTTAAAACAAAGACTCCGCAGTTTATGACAATCTTTATCGAACCATTTGTTTTTCGGCGTAAATGAGTTGTAATTATTATAACTATGCGGTTCGGATGCGTTTATTATACGTACTATATTGTCTTCCATTTAATCTGCCGAGTTTGTAGACTGAAGTGAAAGTTGATTACAGTGATAATTTAGGAGTGCTTTATAACGACGAGCGTTGTTCTCAATCCATTTAAGTTTATGGAAAATATTTAAGTTCCTCTGCTCCACTTCCTCAAGAAAGTGTGTTTTTACTAATATAGGCAAGTGAGCGGAAAAATTGGCCAAAAGAACTTGAAAATCTTCAACTATGTTGTACCATTCCCCAGATATTGAACAGAAGTCAATAACTGAATGACTATTGAAGGTGAATTCACCACTTTTATCTCCCTGTGCTACGCCATTAAGCATAAACAATGCAAAGTCTTGGAGAAACTCAATTAGGAGTCTGCCATTTCTGTTGAGCGTTTCATCTTTAGATATTCTGTTCAATTCAAATTTCGGTTGAGCATGTAAGATATGAACAGAATTGTTTTGATAATTACCAATTCGTGCATTGAAATCACCCATTATCATGACATTTTCCAAGGAAGAATTACTCATTAAATTATATAAGATATCAAAGTCATCTTGCCAGTTATTGTAGTTGAGGTACAACGGTATGATATAAAAGTTCGATCTATTGCTTGTTATATGAATAACGAGACTTTGCTCAATATTATTGAATTTAACAAAATGAGACACTTTAGATTTAATGCCACATAACATACCTCCGCTTGCTCTCCCATGTAAATTTGTTCTTATTGCCGGAACTAACGTTATTTTATAGTCTTTAAAATATTTTAAAAAATCGTTTTCAAATTGTTCCTCTAAAAAAGTTTCTAATAAAATTATAATATCAAAATTAAGAATTAGTTTAAAAAAATCAGGTTGCAAAATTTTGCTTTTAAGACCTGTTATATTATAGGCTAAAATAGATAGATTGACAAAATTTAATTTATGTTGGCAGACGACACTTGTTTCCTATGATAACTGACAGGGTTCGTTGACTGACTCCCAGATGACGCTGCCGTTGGTTGAGAGGCCGAAATTTTAAATTTTAGTAAATTTAAAGTAATATTAAAAATGTCATTTTGGTTTTGTTTTATTTACAAAATAAGTAATTTTAATTTTGTTTCTAAATGTTTTTAATGTAGTTAACAAATATTTTATTTTACAGTCATGTTCAGTTTTAAAGTGCTTTTGTTGGTGCTAATTAATAAATTTTATTAATTTGATGTTAAAAGATTTTTGTAAGTTATGTGACATATCACAAATAATTTTTTGTGACTAATAATTGTTTTATTATTGAATAAAGGCCTGATGATGGACGTAAACACGTTCGAAACGTCGCATTAATTATATTAAAAAAACATCTTTTATTGACCTAAAGCCAACATACTTAAATCATATTTTGGTAAGATAACGCAGGTCACATAATAACCATAATATTTATTGCTGTACAATAGCTATGGCTAGCTCTGAATCCGGATTACTGAGAATACAACAATTTATTTTGTGATAGGTACTCTGTAAGCTGCTTTGCCATAATTTTCTCAAAAAACTTTTGACAAACAGGGGAGAATGCTAATCGGTCTAAAATCAGCACGAGTAACATCTGTTATTCGTTGAGCAATATCAACTTCTGTGACTACTTCAAAACCTTCAATTATTGGTGTAGATTGTAAATAGTTTTCAGCACGATTTGAGGCTTTACAACCGGCAATGGGACCATCACCCAGAAAAAATCCTTCAAAACATCCGGATCAAGAGCACATAAAGAGTCTTTTCTTTCAAAGGAGATGTCTATTTTCCTTAAGTTACTCCAGAGTTTCTTTGGAGGGAGCGAAGTATTTAATTAAGAAGCATAATAGTTTTTCTTTGATGTACGCAAAACAGAAGTTGCATAATTAGGAGCTATATCCCAAGGAGCATTTCAGAGCTACATAACATTTACTGAACGTTAACATCGTAGCTGTAATGTTTCAGGCGTATATGAAATGTTTACTCCCTGTACCCAAAATGTAAACGGTTTTGGGGAATGAAATGTCGTGTTGACAGTATATGAACAAATTCTATTTGATGTACCTGATTTGTACATTTACAAATGTGAACGTTCAAAAACTCTTCAAAACACATACCAGACAAACTACTTTTTAGTAACAAATCGTTTACAGATACTATTCCTGGACTAGGTATATAAACGTTTACAAATGTAAACGTTCAAAAACATTTCGAAATAAATAACATAAAAACAAACTTAGGTACAAATCGTTTACAGAAAAATATTAAACTGTATAGGTAAATACGTAATGCCATTTGAGATCATATTACTTTATGTATACAAACCAAAACTTAAACAATTTCCATCTTGTTCTTGACATTATTATTATAATATGGGAGGTATACAAATATTCAATAATTATATTTTTCGTGCAAGTAAAGGCAAAATATCGAACGCGAGAAATATTTTCTACCAGTTTTGTAAAACAGGTCGATAAAAATAAGGGGCCTGTAAAAACTTTCTTATTTTAGAAATTATTTCTAATAAAAATATTTGAGACAATTTTTTTTTCCCACAAAAACCATATTTTTCAATATTTTGTCAGATAAAATTCAAAGTCTTATTTCAATCAAAACCTAAACATGCTTTGTTTTTACTAAATATCAACAAAAATAGATTTTCAATGTTTTGGGTTTTCTAATTTGATAAAAAATGGAAACATTATAATGCCGCTATCAATGCTATACGTGTTACATTATCTGTAAATGAAATATTTTACAGTATGCTTACGTTTGAAGATTTGATGTGACTTTTCACTGTAAACGTTTTGTAAGAGTAAAGTTTTGGTAATGGCTTTACAAAACTGCTACAAATGTAAACGTATCGTGATATTGATTTAACATTAACGATATTTGATTTACAGTACGTTTACGTTTGAAGATGTGATGTGACTATTCACTGTAAACGTTTTGTAAGAGTAAAGTTTTGGTAATGGCTTTACAAAACTGCTACAAATGTAAACGTTTCGTGATATTGATTTTACATAAACGATATTTGATTTACAGTACGTTTACGTTTGAAGATGTGATGTTACTATTCACTGTAAACGTTTTGTAAGAGTAAAGTTTTGGTAATGGCTTTACAAAACTGCTACAAATGTAAACGTTTCGTGATATTGATTTTACATTAACGATATTTGATTTACAGTACGTTTACGTTTGAAGATGTACTGTGACTATTTACTGTAAACGTTTTGTAACAGTAAAGTTTTGATAATAGCTTTACAAAAGTGCTACAAATGTAAATGTTTTGTGATATTGGTTTTACATTCACGAAATTTGCTTTACAGTACGTTTACGTTTGAAGAAGTGTTGTTTCAACAACATTTGTGTGTTACAATTTGTTTACCAATCATCCAATTAGTAAATGTAAAAATACAAAACATTTTTTCAGCATCTGTATATGAATTGTAAACGACATACAATAAATTTGTAACCTAATAGGTACAAAATGCTACTTGGGATATACTTTATAAGCGGCCCAGTTTACATCAGTTGGCCTACATTTCCATTTGCTTTACAATCTTTTTCTGCTCTTAATAGACCTAACAGCCTTTGCTGTAAACCAGGACATGCTTTAGTTGAAGCAGTCTTACTTTTCATTAGGATCAGAAATTAATCGACATTTATCCCAGGGAGCCAAAATAGTTGCGGTTTGAAGGAAATTAGCGTCAATAGAATCAAAGTCTTTAAATGTGAAAGTGTCTGGTATGGCAGATTTTGAAAAGTTTATGCCATATGAACAGAAAAGTAGATCATGATCTAAAATATCAAAAGAAAGTAGGTCAAATATTAGAACAAGTGACGGACAGGAAACAGTTACAAGTTCTTATATCAGAATATAACTTCAAACTATTGTCACCAACTATCACTCAAATACAGTGGTAATTTTTCGCATTATTTCATTATTTAAATAGAATAAACTACAATTAATTTTTTTAAAGAAAAAATCAAAAATACGCTGTTCGCTTCAATAAAAGGCCACAATTTAATAAATATGAGTGGTCAAGTGTCAATAACGGAAAAAAACTGTCTGTTAGGTTAAATGTTAAAATGAATAAGTACCTATTATAATTTTCTTTATAAAACATGTTGACCTTTTAAAAGGGCTATGGTGAGTGGAAAATTCACTTGCAGTTTTGCCAAAGTAAGAGAATTATATTATGCACAACAAATGTACGTCCACTGTGCAAACCATAATTCGGATTCGGCCATTACTCACGCCTGTAATATTTGACCAATTCAGAATTGCATATTGGGGCCATCAAATAGGTTTTCAATTTATTCAGGAGGGTAACTATGTAATTCGAAAAAACAAACAAATAAAGAAGTTAGAATTCACGAAATTGGAACTCTGTTATCTATTATTTAAGAACGCTATAATAAACGGAAGTCGAACCGGAAAACACATATGGCAAATTTGGCACTACCTAACTCTAAAGAAGATGATAAAATCATTCGAGTTCGCATAATATTGTTCTAATACAAATGTTTTTGCGAAAAACTCTTCTTAACTGAAAAAAAATCAACAAAAATGTGTTTGACAATATTTTTTTAATTTTTAATATCTTTCTTTCTGCGCAAGAAGTCACTTAAAAGAGCGAACACAAATTTTTCCAATTCCATGTACTTGGCCAAATTAATAATAAAAATATTTTAAAGAACCAACACATAAATTAATCTTTTGAAAGTCCCTATTTTCGTTGCAAAACTGAAAAGAATCTATGAATTTAAATAAATCTTTTTACAATAAGTGCACCATTACCTCCATGTACCTCCTTCTCATTACCTCCTTAAGTACAATGCATTCATATTTTTTCTTTTTTCAATTTTTTCCCCGTTGGAAAAGGATCGGATAAAATAAACCTAACACAACACTATATTTAACATGATGACCAATTAATATTTTTTATTTAAAAACTTGCCTTAGTTGAAATTGTTTCGTTTATTGTTTAATTTTTCAGCTCATCTGTCAAATACATATATTGTGGGATATTTTTGGGACTAATTTCATAGAATCGAAAGGAAAACATATTGGCAGTTAATCGGAAACACATTTCGAAAAGAATTCAAAGTAGAATCGAGTTACGTAGCTGGGCTTTAGATTTTCAAACAAAAAAGCTCTTATTTTAAACGATCAAATATACACGCGTATTGTCCAAAAGCAAAGCAAACACTGGTTTTAAAATTTTGCGAAACCTTTGCCTTGAGCATTTCGTCGTTATTTTGTTTTTTGACGTGCAAGAATAGAGCTGCTGGTCGTAAGAGATCCTGGATAAAAAAAAATTAAAACTGATGGGGTTTTACTTACAGCAATACTTAATTGTCCAATTCATTGTCTTACTAACAATAATCATTAATCAATCCAATTTTAAGCTTAATCAAAAACCTCAATGAATTTTTGCAAATTAAAATACGATCTCAGGGACTGTAGTCTTCTGGATTTCACCATCTCCATCACTCAAAAATGTATGAACAGGTCACCGTCAGGAACTCGATCCTGGACATTCATCGCCACCGACGCGACGTGTCCTCTCCTATATTGGAGCTGACTTCTTACAACGCCACAGTTTAGTTGTCGATGTAAAAATGCCATACTTAGTGGGCTATCTAATATCTATTATACAGGGTGATTGGTTTAAGGTGCACCAAAAAGCTTAAGCGTGTAGGTGGAGTTAAGACAAGAAAAAAATCGTACAGGAGAGGGGTCTATTTGCCCCCTTTTAGACGGGAGGGGCAATTTTCTAAAAAATTGACTTAAATCAGAAAAAAAATTATTTAAAAACAACGATGAATGATACAAAGCCTTGTTATAGTTTTTTGGAAAGCCAGAAAACTACTCTTTTGTTTATTTTTTAAATTAAGTTGTTTAAGGAAACAATTTTAAAAAAATTAATTTTCAAACTTAAAATTTTGAAAAAAAAACTAAAAAAAAAATTTGAAACAAATTTTTTTCAAAATTTAAATAGTTAATTACACAAAAATTTTGAAAAAAATTAGATAAACATTTTTTTTTTTAGTTTTTTTTTAAATTTTGAGTTTGAAAATTAATTTTTTTAAAATTGTTTACTTAAACAACTTAATTTAAAAATTAAACAAAAGAGTAGTTTTCTGGCTTTCCAAAAAAAATACAACAAGGCTTTGTATCATTCACCGTTGTTTTTAAATAATTTTTTTTCTTATTTAAGTGAATTTTTTTAGAAAATTGCCCGTCCCTCCTAAACGGGGGAAAATAGACCCCCTCTCCCGCATGATTTTTTTCTTGTCTTAACTTCACCTACACGCTCAAGCTTTTTGGTGCACCTTAAACCAATCACCCTGTATATTATATCTCAAGCCAGTTTTCGTCCCCTCAACTTATAGGCCGAGACCGCGCATTTGCTGATATTTTTTTTTTTGGAGTATAATAACACCACTACCACAGTACTACACGTTTTAAGAAAAACACTCAAAGCTTTTAGGTTGTAGACCCAGTGAACAGACAACATACGCACATATGCAGAGACGCCAATACGCACATAAAATATCAGTTTTGCTACAAGGTTTATAGCAAATTTTTTATACAAAAATGTATTTTGAGTTATGATTCTGCCTCTGGAAAATGTCTATATTTTCTGTCCCGGGATCGGCTTTGAAAAATATGGTCACCAGTTGCATTAGGAACTAAATGTGTTCGAATATGTGTTTTCTTACATGAATGACATTTGCGTCGCAAAAATCGACATCGAACAGCACCGTTAGCATGTTTCACACTTATGGGGTTTCATTAGTCGCTATTGGACTTTTGCAGTTTTACATACATGGGGTGTGTATTTGGTCTGTATTCGGCGAACCACTATTAACTAGATAAAGAAAAACAACAAACAAAAACAACAAACTTAATTAAACATGAATAAAACTATAACGAACCAAATAAAACCTTGAAAGTATGAACGCTCTCATTACTTTGTGTGTCCTAGAGTCCAATAGAGATCCAATGGAAACCCAATGAAACTTCATGGTGTATTTGGTGCTATGGGGTTTTTATTAGGTTGCTATAGGGTTTCTATTGGATCCTTTTCATCGGTTCACACTTATGAGGCAAAAGCGAATAGAAACCCTATAGCGACCTCACGGAATGAAATCCAATAGTTGTGAAACGAGCCTAAGAGATACAAGGTAATTAACTTCCCATGTCGAGTTACTTTCCATGTTAAAAAATCTGTTTACATATTATAAAGGTCATTTCATTATAATGACAAGATAGATAATATATCTATAATGTCTGTAGGTTGAATAATTTCTATACTAAAAGATACATATAGCTACCTACTTACAAGTACTTATAAAAACTACCTATTAGAATCTTACTTGAAATTCAATTGAATCATCAAATAAATTAATTCAAAGATACAGCCAGTGTGAAGGACGTAGAAATGTCTCCAAAATCCATATGAACAAATTCATACGAATCATTATTGTTGTGGGCTGTCGCTCAACTGAATTGAAACTTCGAAAATAACCGATGATAGGTAGTAAGGTACCTACAGTGGTAGAGTACTTACATGCTGCAATAGCTATAATCGTGCGCACTTCTTCCGATAGTATATCTTCTCATGGGAGTCAGCTTCACATAATGAAAAAAACAAAACACAACAGCATTCATCTCCCTCTTGCCAAGGGTGCGACTGAACATAATGCTATTCAACCCTTAAACAGAACCATCGAAAGCCGTTCTTATTGGCTGGCAACCTCCATACATATTAGCATTCCTTACCAAATAATTGGCAAATACACCAATAACAATGATTACACTAACACGTCTGGATATGAACCTTCCCATATTTTTATACCATTTCGCCGCACTTTCCGTGTCAAAAGGACTCTTCTCATCCAGTCCAGAATAGGAGCAGGAGATATTTGTCTCGATTGTTTTTGTTCCCCTTTGATCTTATTACGATTTACGAACGAGCTCAGCAATGTATTGTGTTTTGTGTTGGGCCGTCGCGTCGCTATCGTCGACACGGTCCTTTTATTTTAGATTTTGGCGAATTTGCTCACAATTGTATTATTATTATTCGAACGCTCAATCGGTTCATAACAGTAGCGAGCATAGAAAATGATAATGTTTTGTTTCAAAAAAAAACAAAATACACTCGAAATACAGCGAAATCGAAAGGTGCATTACTACTTTGTTCAATCCGATTTTGTCTTGTCCGGGTAATAACATTAATTAAAAAAAATTAAGTCCCAAATAAAAACCTATTTAAGCTGAGATAAAAAAAATACTCAAAGTTTTTTTGTATCATTGTATTAGGTACCTACATATAGTGCAATAATATCTAAGAATGAAAAGTGAATGAGCGTGTTATACGTATGTATATGTTATATATGAAGTATGCAGATACTTCTACTGCAAGTGCATATTTACAAAAAAGTAACAAATAACATTGGATTATCGAAGCTAATTTGGATTGGATTTTTGTATACCTACCTAATTAAAGGGTAATTATTAGATTAATATCACAGTTATTGATAAAACAAACCTTACCTACACTTTTTGTTACTTATTTATAATATGTTTTTTCCATTAGGTATTATATTAGGTATATTGATGGTTTTGTTTGTATTTTAATAAGACAATTGCTCAAAAATGTCGAAAATATTAAAACACTCTGGACGTACTAGTTGAGCAGTTATGTTTTGTAGGTCTGGTTTAATTCGAGAGATGGAAAGAAGGAGTGATTAAAGGATTTTCGACACTTCAGACTTTCGGCTAGCTACAACTTGGATACGACACAATCTAATAATGAAAAAATCGCAAACTTAAAAAAAAATCAAACTCATTAAAGCAGTGTTTCACAAAAATTTTCAAATTTGTGTAGGTAAAGTACCTTACCTATCCCTTCAATAATCTTTGTAACAACAATGAGTACTTAGAGCACCTCTACTTTCAAAATATGCCATATATCTATCATATTCTTTATGAAAGAATCTTTAACTGCCACCAAAAAAATTACGTTTGTTTATTATTCAAATAATGGACAAAATAACGATAAACGAAAAAATTTGTTTAAATAATTCATGATACAATGGTGGAAAAGAACATAGATATGGACATAGTTAAGTAACTTTAAGTTAATAAATAGAGCAAACGGATTTATTTTAAACTTAAACAAGTAAAAGTTATGAACACAAAATAGAATTCAAGCAAAAATAAATTCCCATATTAGGTAGCACCATAGTGTTTGACGAATATATCTTTGAATTTAGTCAAAATGCTCAATGAAACTGCAAAATCTGACAAATTTTATTATTTGTGCACAATTTCCTATTAGTATAGTCACAACATTCGCCTTGATATCGAATCAACAAAATTCTTCATATCTGCCATGGAAATCGTTTAGTTTTACGGCATCGAAGCTCTTGGAAGTTATAAAAACTCATGGGGTATATTCCCCAGATTTGTTCAAAAGGATTCATATCAGGGCTTAGATATGGCCAATTGAAAGTTTTAATTTGATTTGCATCGAACCAGTTTCCCAGTCTTCGAGAGACGTGTGGATAGGCACATTATCTGGCTGGAATATTAAGTCGGTTCTATATGATTTTCAGCTTTCAATTTAGATTTTTGAGTTGATTCTTTCATTTACAAATGCATGAACCGTACTTTAATTTTCCTTCCAGTTACCGGAAAACCTGCCGATAGCTTGAAGGGGTAGTTTCATCAGAGTTGCGAACCGTTCTCAGCTCATTTGTTATTTGTTCTTTGCCATGCCAGTAAAACAGATATCCATCTGGTCTCTGTAATTTTTTTTTATCTCTAAATAGCACTTTTCGCCATTCTTGGATTTTCTTTAAAATTTGGCCCAGGTGTTTTATGAACTGCATTCAAATGCCGATTTTTGGGTCTTATTTTGTAGACAATGTTTGGGTAGGCTTTTAAAAGTTGTGACCACGGCAAGTGATCACGACTAGTGCAAACTAATTGAAATTGAAGCGTCGGGAAACATATATATAAAATATATTTTATTTAAATAACTATTCTTGGTAGGTTCGTTAAATATTTTGTGTATTTTAAATTGTCTTAATATATCTGCTTAATATAAACAAGTCTAGTGTGACCTTAATTTAAGACGAAAACAGTTTATTTTTACTTACAGCGTAAGTTTTTTATTTTGCACATGGTTATCAATTTTTCCATAATTAATTTTTCCATAAATTATTATCTTGATCTTATGATCTTGACCTTAATTTAAGATGAAAACAGTTTATTTTTACTTACAGCGTAAGTTTTTTATTTTGCACATGGTTATCAATTTTTCCATAATTAATTTTTCCATAAATTATTATCTTGATCCATAAGAACTTGATCTTTTAGCAAAAAAAAATTTAATTTATTAGATAATGTGGAAATCAAAAAAAATATCTAAAAATGGCCTAAACGTGTGATCAAATTACCTATCATAAAACCATTGTTTAGCCAAAAACTTTAAACGACATCTTGTTTTAATTGTCTAATTAAATTAATAAGCACATCACACATTAATAGTATCAAAATTGACAAAAATAAAATCCCCAACTAACAATTTTACTCCTATAGTCATCCAAACAATTTTCGTATAATCATTTTTCATACTGTTAAAAGTATTGTAAATAATATTTATAATACTCCATAGAATTAAAAAGGAGAATTTTTTTGCTCGTATTGTACCCTTATGGAGTAAATTTTATCGGATCAAATACTCCCATCTTCTTCTTTAATATAGGAGCAAATACTCCATTTCTGTTTTAGTATTAATATATAGTGTGACTATGGAAAGGACGATTTATTGCTCCGGTAACGCTGTAATAATATGCTACATAGAATATCTAAGGAATGAATTATATCAGTGAGTCTTTCAACAACAGCTTTACTTCCGAACACGCTGTCCGGATAAATATGAAAGAAAAGACGAATATTCATTAAAATGCTCTTAAATTTAAGAACGTTATACGATATCTCGCAATTGAAAATCTCGAATAACAAAATCTCGCTTTTTTTTAAATCTCGCAAGTTTAAAATTCCGATTTTCATACTCGCAATCACAAAATCTTGTTTTTCAAAATCTAGAACACAACAATCTCGTAATTTTCAACTAAAATCCCGCAAACTAAGATCACTTAATAAATACTAAACCCAAAAGAAACTGGATACACCAAAATTTGCACCCACCCCAAATTCTATTTTGAGGCCAAGCAGGGGGGTTGCAGTGGGGCAGCATGCCACCCCATACCAATCTCAATGTTTTTACGTCGTAAACTGACAATATTTTTTTAAATGCGAGATTTTAGTTTTCCAGATTTAAGTTTATGGATTTTGTAATTGCAAGATTATTAAAAGCGGGTTTATGAGATTGCGAATTTTCGTAATGCGAGATTTCGAAAGTGAGATTTTGATTTGCGAGATTTCGTAACCAACCCGTATTCTGTAGGTGCCGTGAACGAAGCCCATACAAACTAACGCCATAACGGTGTAAGTTCACTTTCAAATGCAAATTAAAGCCACAATCCAAATATGGCTTGAATTCACTTTCAAATTTGAACTAAAACCATCACTGAAATGTGAACTAACGCCATATGGTGGTAATTCACATTCGATTGTGAACTTATGCCATACCATTTCCATATTACAAGTTTCTTGAAGTATTTCACTTTACAAATCTCGAATGCAAAACTACTTATGAACTAAAACAAGTAGTTTCAGTTTATTGCGTAGATATAAACAGTGGGGTAGGTATGGGGGGCATGCTGCCCCCTGCAACCCCCGTGCTAGGGCCTGTTATAGGATTTGGGGTGGGTGCGAGTTTGAGTGTATGAAAAGTTTCTTTTGTATTTATTATTTATTTAGTTTTGAACCGAAATTCAAGTTTTTTATTTTGTACTATTCGAAACTTTTGCAATTAGTTTTCACATTCGAATGAGAATCAAAATGTCTTTCTAAAACGAACTCACACCATAGGGTCTCAATTCAATTTCAAAATTGAATAAGTCACACCATAGGGTCTCAATTTAATTTCAAAATTGAATTTAAGCCATAATGGGATTATGGCTCTAATTCGCATTTCAAAGTTATTTAACACCATTATGGCGTTAGTTCGTATGGGGTATGTTCACCGCACCTATTCTTTCTGATTAAAAGAGAGAGAACTGCATTTTTATTGCAGAGTTTTAGTATTCGGACAGGGTTTTCTAAGTTAAAACATGTTTGTCCGGATACTGAAAATTATGGTTCAGAATCCGGACAACACTATTTTGTATGAAATTTGTCATTTTCGTACCACTTTATTTTCATCAGAGAATAATCGGTTAAAAAAACTTTATTTTCCCTGATATTATTTCATAAGCCTTCGTTGGGGAAATAACAATCAGATTTGTAAAAGATAGATTGCAATAGAAGTCACTAACTTTTTTAGCATTTGAACTTCTCAAACCAATTTCTATTTTATTTTTTAAGTCTTAAATAGTATTAAAAGAGGAAGTCAAAACACTTAAACAGGTGATAGAAACGTAAGGAATGCATTTTTTACTGTTTTGCACTCTTTGAAATAAATTTATAGGTCTTTTAAATTTGTTGAAATCTTAAAGTTTCTGGAGAAGAAGTTTTAATCTTTTACGTTAAATGAAAATGTTCAATTAACTTTATTTTTTTTTTGTTTAATAAAAGAGTTAATTAGAATAATAAATTGGGTAAACGTTTTTTAAAAAAGGAACTCTTTTTTATATTAAAGCACGAGTTAACCATTTTCTATTCCTTTTCGTTTCTTGAGACATGAATAACTTTATTAAAATAAAAAATCTTTTTATTGATTTAATTTAGATATATACTTAATTTTGTGGTGTGAATTCTTTTGTTTTATGCAATAAATCAACTTATCTAATTTAATGAACTTTTTGTCTGTGGAAGAATGTGGAAGTATGGTTGTAAACTATTTTATTAATTTAATATAGAGTTAAGTGCTTTAATAAACATTGATATCAATAAACCTTTAAGTTGATATAAATGTATTTTGTTCTCGATACAATAAAATTTGTTCATTGATTTAACTAACTCGTTAGTTGTAGCAATTATCTATTTCTTAATATAATGAAAAGAGTTTTATTAATTTAATGAATTCGTTGTTTAACCCGAAGAAATAATAAAATAATAAGTACTATTTTATTGTTTTAATTAACTTTTTTGGTGAAGTAATAAAACGAGTTTTATTTAATAAACTCTTTTGTTGTGCCAACAAAGTTTGTTGATAGCAATCATACTTAAATGAATTTCTTTTTTAGAAATTGGTGGTTTGAAACTTTATCTAGGGCTGAACTACGTTTGTACAACTGTATGCAAAACCGAGCTGATATTTTTGATATAATTTTTTATGATACCTATTTTAATTGAAAAAAAGGAAGCATAGGTGTTTTTAGCCAAAAAAGAACAAAATCCCATATAAAAATTCGTGTCAGGATACTAAAACCAAAGTGTCCGGAAACTAAATTTTGCTGTCCGGATATTAGCAAAAAACGTAGGTATTTTTCCTGATTTATTTTTTTTTAAATTTTTTCAACGTAAAAATTATACAGGGTGTCCCGCTACTCAACGTCAAGCGGGTACAAGGTGATAGGGTAGGTTATACCCGTACTGCTAATAGTAAGAAAAAAAAATTATCTCGATGGGTTACGTAATAATAGCAATATTTAGAAAAATTATGAAAATCGATACCAAGGGCCACATTTTTATGTACTGTAGTCACAAATTTTAATATTTTTCAGTGATTTTTTGTTTACGTTATCCTTAATAACCATGCTACTAAATGCAATCTCGAAATCCAAAATAAATATTGTAATTTTCACAAGAAAAATGAAGTTTGACTGAGTCATTTTTCAAACAAATTTTGTAAGCAAACTTTAACAGATCATATTTCAAAAAAAGTGTAAGACACTACCCACGGCAAGTTATTTAAAAAGTTGGCCTATTTTATTAAGTTTTCAAAATAGTTCAACATTTGCCACTTGCTGCTTCCATAATCATGTTACCAACAATTAAATCATTTTGGAGCAAGTAAAATTTAATTTTTTTTTAAAATAGGAACGTATTATTCCTTATTGATGAAGGACTCCAATATGCTATTTCCTTAAAATATTGTTTAAGATATTCAAGTAGTTAACATACTAGAAGTCCTGATCCCTGGGAGGTGATCCGGAGTAGGGCAAGGAGTATAAAGCCCCCCAAAGGAGGCTTTTGGGGACTTACGCTTATACCACGGAAATGGTGAGTCTTAGCGAATTTTTTTTTTAAATAAACAAAAGCCCATCGAATGTTGTACAATTTTTGTTATGATCACTTTTTTCCAAATATCAACTGTTTCCGAGATACACGCATCGCAAGGGAGAAAAATTACAAAAACAAGTGTTTTCTTTATATTTTTCATCAAGCATTCCATTATATCGTCTACTCTAAACTGTTAATCTGAAAAAAAAGTCCTTGGATAAAGTTATAGAGAATTAAGTTTCTTTTGAAAAATTACCTATTAATTTGTCTAAAAAATATTTGTCTAAAAAATATTATTATACATTATACATAATACAATCAATATTGCATGGCATTGCCGTCTGCCTGATTGACAACTAAATATGTCTTAATATAATTAAAGTTAGTTTATAACTAAAAGGCTTCATTTAAAATTTGGCTTCTATACCTGAGTGCTGTTTTACAATACCTAAACAACTTGTATACATCCATTTCGTGAAGGAGCTCCAATATTGCTTCATCTGTTAAATAGTCACTGCCCAACGTGTATCTTCTTGTTTCTCTTAGAACCGCACACCTTCCAACAAAGTGAAACACATCCTCCCGCTCCCCCATATTGCAAAGGCTACATAGTAACGGTAGGTCTTGGCGGTGTGGAATATAATTTAAGTTAAGAAGCTCTCCTCTCAGCCGGAACATATTCCGGCTTACCTATTAAAAATAGATTCTTGAATGCAGAAGACCAAATTAACCTTACTTAAAAAATGGAAAGTTATAATTTTACAAATGTAAAACAAACTAAAAAAGGTTAATTTGGTCTTTTGCATTCAAGAATCTATTTTTAATAGGTAATTTTTCAAAAGAAACTTAATCCTCTATAACTTTATCCCAGGACTTTTTTTTGTCAGATTAGAGTAGACGATATAATGGAATGCTTGATGAATATATAAAGAAAACACTTGTTTTTGTAATTTTTCTCCCTTGCGATGTGTGTATCTCGGAAACAGTTGATATTTGGAAAAAAGTGATCATAACAAAAATTTTACACTATTCGATGGGCTTTTGTTAATTCTTAAAAAAATTTCGCTACGACAAACTATTTCCGTAGTATAAGCGTAAGTCACCAATAGCCCCCTTTTGGAGGGCTTTACTCCCGCCCTCGTCCGGATAACCTCCCAGGGATCAGGACTTTTAGTATGTTAACCACTTGAGCAGCTTAAACAATATTTTAAGGAAATGGCTTACTGGAGTCCTTCATCAATAAGGTATACGTTCCTATTTAAAAAAAAAAAAAAAAATTTACTTGCTCGAAAATGGTTTAAATGTTGGTAACATGATTATGGAAGCAGCAAGTGGCAACTGTTGAACTATTTTGAAAACTTATTAAAATGGGCCAATTTTTTAAATAACTTGCCGTGGGTAGTGTTCTACAATTTTTTTTGAAATAAGATGTGTTAAAGTTTGCTTACAAAATTTGTTTGAAAAATGACTCAGTCAAACTTCATTTTTCTTGTGAAAATTACAATATTTATTTTGGATTTCGAGATTGCATTCAGTAGCATGGTTATTAAGGATAACGTAAAAAAAATCACTGAAAAATATTAAAATTTGTGACTACAGTACATAAAAATGTGGCCCTGGGTATCGATTTTCATATTTTTTCTAAATATTGCTATTATTACAAAACCCATCGAGATAATTTTTTTTTCTTACTATTTGCAGTACGGGTATAACCTACTCTATCACCCGGTACCCGCTTGACGTTGAGTAGCGGGACACCCTGTATAATGCACTATAATTATTTTGAATAGAATTTGTAGTTGCAAACTATTTTATGTCAAAGTTAGTAAAACCGTTAAGTGTCCGGATACTAGTACATTTATTATCTATAAACTCCATACAAAAAAAAAATCTCAACAGGATTCAGTGCTTCGAGATTAGCCAGGCCAGTCAAAAGTTGTAATGTGTTTTGCTTCGAACCAGTTTCCCAGCCTTCGAGAGATGTGGATAAGTAAAGTACGGTATCTTTCTGGAATATGAAATATCCGTCCGTTAATTTGTCCAAAAAACCGAAGGCTCAAAGCTTCTTTTACCTAAATTGGGAGTCATTCTCACCTCGTTTATTATTATTATTATTATTATTATTATTATTATTATTATTATTATTATTATTATTATTATTATTATTATTATTATTATTATTATTATTATTATTATTATTATTATTATTATTATTATTATTATTATTATTATTATTATTATTATTATTATTATTATTATTATTATTATTATTATTATTATTATTATTATTATTATTATTATTATTATTATTATTATTATTATTATTATTATTATTATTATTATTATTATTATTATTATTATTATTATTATTATTATTATTATTATTATTATTATTATTATTATTATTATTATTATTATTATTATTATTATTATTATTATTTTTATTATTATTATTATTATTATTATTATTATTATTATTAATTATTATTATTATTATTATTATTATTATTATTATTATTATTATTATTATTATTATTATTATTATTATTATTATTATTATTATTATTATTATTATTATTATTATTATTATTATTATTATTATTATTATTATTATTATTATTATTATTATTATTATTATTATTATTATTATTATTATTATTATTATTATTATTATTATTATTATTATTATTATTATTATTATTATTATTATTATTATTATTATTATTATTATTATTATTATTATTATTATTATTATTATTATTATTATTATTATTATTATTATTATGAACATGAACTCGAAAACACGTTTCAAATCCCAGATTACCTCCTGCGAATCATCAGGGACTACCTCAAAGACCGAGAGCTAATCTACGATACCACAGATGGCCAGAAAAAGAAGAAGATCAACTCCGGAGCAGCTCAAGGATCAATACTAGGACCCGACCTCTGGAACATCTCATACAACGGCATACTCTGTATGGACATGCCGGAAGACTGTTTTCTTGTCGGGTATGCTGATGACATTGCGGCTGTGATTACAGCAAGAGATCCAGAAACGGCACAGTGGAAGCTAAACCAGGTCATGCGCCGAGTAACACTATGGATGGACGAACATGGACTCAGCCTGGCAACTGAAAAAACTGAAATAGTTCTTCTAACCAAAAAGAAAATCCCTACCATCATCGATTTCCATGTTGGATC